>WHYT01015023.1:116210-198188 GCA_009806455.1 Tetrax tetrax
TTTAATATTACTCATCTGATTGCTTGAGTGACATGAGAAATATCTCTTCTGATGCAAATGATAGCAGGAAAGATAATAGCTTGCACTGCAAGGGACATATTTAATGATTCAGAGAGTCTCTCCCAGACCAGGTTAGTGCCTTATTGATGGGTGCAATGCAGACTAGCACATCTGAGTTAATACTGTTTACAATGGCTCGCGTTGATGTATTCAGAAGCTGGAGATGCCAGCTTTTCCGTAGATGAAAGGTGGGTCCGCATACGTATATATGTGTGTATGTATATTTCTATTTGGTTCAGTAAAAATAGCAGAGTTCTGCTTTTGGTTCTGGTTTTGGGACAGCAGTAATACAGAAACCTTAACTAAAACAAAGCCTTTCCTTGCTGGGCTAGCAACATTGCTCCTAGAAGCATAATTTGCCTGAAGAAGTGCAGAGAAGGAAGAAGGTAGCTCCTGTAGGAGCAATAAAAAAAGAGATGAGTGAAAAGTCTGCTTCAATCCAGAAAAGGCTCCCAGGCAGCCTTCTTTTTAAGGAATTAAGCAATGCAAGCTTGTACACACGCTGTGTGAGGCAAAAGAGTTGGGGAGAGAACCTACTGTCGTAAATGGGTTGCTGGTAGAAGGTCCAGCACAAAAATTGTGTGGAGCAGGAGTAGGCAATAACTACGGACACTCTGAAGGAGCACACAAGGGCTGGTCTATGGTAAGGAGCAGCAAGCCTACATGCTTTTTTTTTTTTTCAACATTTGTGTGCTTCTCATTCTCTGGGCATGCAGCTATCTTTTATGATACATTTATAACTCATTCTTCTTGGATGCCAGTGTCTACACCGATCACTCCAAAATCTTGGTTATAAGAGACAGTTTTCCAGGCTCTATGTTGTAACTTTACACCGCTACCTGCAGTACCCTTCCCTTGCATGTAAAATATTTAAGGGACTTTTTCTCTTCAAGCAGGTTGAACACTGTAAAATAATTTCTGTTCATGGACCAGTGAGCACTCCAGCTTGTCAGTATTCAAATTACTATCAAACTGTTTAGTACCTGTCTAATTAAAACAGAACTCACTTGCTGATCTCTTCATGCTAAAGCAAATTAAATCCTAATAGGAAAAGTGATGTATCACTTAGATCAAAAGAAAATGAATAACTATAACATAACCACCTATTTTCTAGCTTTTTTTTTTTCTTTTTCTTTTTCTAGAAGTGGAGGAGGGGAATGACAGGCAATTCCTGTTTTCAGATAAAAACATATGTACCATTGCAATCTTCTTATGATTTCAGGTACTAGCAAAATCTCTGCATTTTACTGTAGGGAAACTGAAATTTCTGTAGCTGAAGGGAAGTGTAATTCCAGGGATGGAGCATGGGGAGGAGAAAAGGAGATGACAAATAGAGGGAGAAAGCATACTGGGGAAGGGGAACATACCCCTAGAATATTTTAAGCCAAATGGGAAGCTTTTGCAATCGCTTTGTCGACCAAAGGAGGGCTGATACTCTGTGGAAGTCCTCAATTCTTTTGTTTGGTTCCATTAAATTATTCAAGTATCGTAGGGGAAGGGGATGTCCTAATCTGTCTGACACTCTTGGGTTATTGATAAAAATAGAATAGATAATATCTCCTTGTTTTCAGTCTATTTGCATAGTTCTTCCTAAAGCAGAATAGTCTGTTCTTCTTCTGTCAACAAAGGGACCACTTGTCTTGGGGTATTGACTTATTCTATGAGGCCTTCAATTCTTTCCCCTTCTTTTTACTTTTTTTTTTTTTTTCCCTTCCCCTGACCCTTCCTCTCACTGAGTTGTAGCACACTTGCCTCTGGCTAGGAATATTAATGAGCATTTCTTTTCAAGAGCTTATGCAGATTCCACTCTGTGAATCAGCTGGCAAGAGGTGCTGTCCAAGTAACTTACCCAGAGCAGTGCCCAGAGGCAGAGCGTACGAGTGCATGGCATGCCTCATTCCTCGTACTGAGAATAAAAGGTCAAAGAGTCAACTTTCAATGTGGGGTGCCTTGTATGGCATGGATGGCTCAGACAGAGCCCTTCATACAACAAAGGTTATTTAAATAACTATAAATTAGGAGCGGGTCCTAAAAATGTAAATTTGTATCAAGATGGGGAACTGATTCTATGAGTGGCTCAGGTGGTTCATTGTTAATTGCATGAGCCTATTTCTTTTGCTAGTTCAGATCTGCTCCAAGTCAGAAAAGGCATAAAACATAAAAACTGTCTGAGTAGGGTTCACTAGCAGACATAAAATTAATTTAGGTGGCTAAATGGGAGTGTATTTTCCGGTAGAAGACTCCTGACCACATCGTGCACTTCCATTGTAGATAGACAAACTCAGTCTATGAAAATGAAAAAATCCTGAGCAGACTAGATCACAGAAACAGAGCACTCCTCTCTCCTGGAGATGGGATATTTGAGATGAGGGGTGTTAGGGTGACAGCATAGAGAAATGCACACTGCTTCATATTTGAACACAAATGGCTCTCTGTTCTCTAATGACATAAAGCCATGCATACGGTTGTCCTCTGGATCCTCCTGTAGCCTTGGCCTTGGTGGTGGTGGTTCAGAGCATTGGTCTTTATGTGACAGACCTTTTCTCAGGTGGTGGGTTCTGCCCACCTCTCCTAGCTGTGGCATTGGGCTGGCATTGTTCGGCTCCCAGTTGACACAAACATTGTGAAAGAATGGCTACATAATAACACTCTGGGATATCTTTTTCAAAATTGGGCCAAATCTGATTCTAAGTTACGGGGCAGTTTCAATTGTCTCTGGTAATTCTTCCCTCTGGGGTTGTTATTACTGGGAAGAGAGGTTAGTGTAACTTGACAGCAAAAAAAATGGGTACTGTTTTGCTTGTAGGAGTCCAAACCACCCACATGCTAAGTTGAACTATCATTATTTACCTAAAAAAATTGGGAGAAGATCATTGTTAAAATCAGCATTCTTGGAGGATTTACATGGTTCCATCTTGTGTTCTGGACAAGATTATGACAAAAAGGGTTACTCTCTTTGCAACAGTTTGGTATTTTTAACTGTTGATCCCATTGAAAATGGAAAAATAGAGACGTTTTTATACAGATAATACTGCAGAAGAAAAAATAAAACTAAACTGTAACTAGTGGAGTTTGTTTTTCTTGCATTTATATCCTCCCATCTGCTAGTATGGGTGAATTCCTATACAAAGTCATTATTCTGTTCCTGGGCCTGAGATACATGGCTTCTCCTCATTGTGTAAGGTTTTCAGAAAGCTGATAGACACATTCCTCCTTTGCACTGTTAGAAGAAGAGAAATGATGATCCAAGGACTGGAGCACTTGGAAGGCTGTGGAATTCTAGCTTTAGTTCCCTGATCCTGCCACAGTTTTCTACACAACTTTGGACAAGTTGCTTAACCTCTTTATGATGATTCACCTCCCACAAAATTAAGGTAATAGCATAAAAAAGCATGTTCTGAGAGTATATATAATCCTATCACCAGGAATTGATTGACTTTAGCAAGGCTCGGGCTTACCTTACAGGAGATTTCTACTAATATATTACCTCAAGCCCTATAATGAAACCAGCAAAAAAATCAAGCTTCTGGCACTCAATGAGTTAATTTTCCTAACTCACAACCATGAGTCATTGCTTAAAAAACAGTATTATTTGCAAGGCAGAAAAGAACTCCATAAAACCTTTGCAGCTCAGTACTGGAAGCTATTGCTGTCCATTTGAGTGACCACTCCCCAGGCACGTTCACACAAAATTACTTGACCTAAAGCTCATTGTGCTTTTACGCTTAGCAGATTTTCTGCACTTCATGGCATAAGTCTCCTTTTAACAGAAATACCTCTCTTGTCCTTTCCACTATTTCTTCATCACTCTATGAGCTGGCAGCACAAGGCTCCTCTGATTTTGGGAACCTTTGCTTCAGAGTTCCTTCCTGGGCCTTGCGGTTGCGCTGCGGCTTGGCTGCCTCCCCTGCCTACTTGCAGTAAAGGCTTTGTGGGACATATGGACATCCAGCTTTGCTAGAACGAGTATCTGGACGGACCACTTTTTTAATCTCTTTTCCCTGTGGAATGATCTTTGACAAGTTACTTTTAGCTTCTCTTCTGTTTCTGCATTTCTAAAATGTGGGAAAAGTTTTCTCTTTACAGTACTTCACGGTACTTTACTAAGATTTTCAGGATGTTCTGCCATCCTCATATTCTAGAAATTAAAACTATTATTACATTGAATATTTTAATGAAATTTACCAACTAGCCTGTATGGACACTGCTTTTAAAATGTTAAATATTTCAAAATATTCAGTAGCAATCTCATGTGTGGAGGATAAGCTTTTTAAAAGCCCTTAGTGTTGGTTTAATGTTTTATTCTTCTGACTTTTGCAGAAGCAGAGCTAAATTAACATAAAGAACTGATTACACTGAGGAAAAAGAGTTCTTGGATTATAGCTATACTAGAAGGTACAGCATAAAATGTAAGCAAAGTGACTAAAAACATAATACAAATTCAGTGCAGCATGTAAACTTTAGATGCTTACTGGAGAGGTGGAGATTAAACATACCAGTTATTAGACTATGGGAGAAATATCCTTGATGTAACCTGCCCTTTCAAGAGCTGATTTTGTTCTTACTGTACTTGAAAACCTTAACCTTCCTTCTTATCTTCAGAACAGAGTTCTCTAAGGAAAATGTTTTCTTTACTCCTACCCCAGATTCTTCAGTCGATGATTCAGTTACTCCTTGTGGAGACCAGGAGCATCTCAACTGAAAGGCACTTTTGTAGGTGCTAAGGATTTTAGCTGTCAGAGTAACATACCAGAATGGAATGACTCTAAAAATATTTCTTAGCATGACATAAATTTGCTGTAACTGATCATGACACTCAGGTCTCTGAAGTTATTGTTACTTTCTTCCATTTTGCTGAGCAGCAGTAACAGGAAAACTGATCACTGTGATGTCTGGTAACATTTAGGGGTTGTATTTTATTTTGATTCACACCCTAATGCCAATTAATGTCAGTTGAATCATACAAGTTAGAGAAGGAAAACACCTATTAGATAATGGCAGGGGATGATTGTTCCCCCAATGAATTCTCAAGTGCTTTGTCTCGTCTAGTTTTAAATTACTCAAGCAATTGAGGTGTCTCTGGGGAGGCTATTCCACAGCCTAACATACCTTGCCATTAAGAAATATTTCCACCTATTCAGACTAAACTTTTCCTTTGCTTGTTTTTATCATATTGCTGCTAGTTCACCCCTTGCTGTTGCTAAACTATTCCCATTCCTATCATGTATTTACTCTTTCCTGACTCCAGTCCATAAATAAGCATTCCCATCCTTGTTTATTATACGTTCGTATTCCCAGCTACGTTTCTTTCCTTTCATGTCATCTTTTAATACAGGCTCTCCTCTTCTGGGACCTCTTTCTGATATCAGGCACCTCAAACTGAAATGGTTATTGAAGGAGCAGTTTCGTCAGTGCCCTACATAGGCAAATTATCATGGTTTGTGTGAGATGCCATTTTGACTGATGCTGGCATTTCTTGCTGTCTCATCATTGCTGAATGTAGGCTTTGTTCCAGTCACCACTGGTCATTTGCTTAAGGACCTTGATGTATTGTTAGAAATACCTGAGGAAGAACAGATGTTTTAGAGTTTTATGGAGGAAGCAGGGTTGTGACTTAAACTGTACAGCTGAGGCGAGGAATGTGATAGACATCTCTACATCTCCCTCCATTGAAAAAAAAACCTGAAGCCATTTAAAACATAAATAAGTTGTGGAAGATTTCAAATGTTCTTATGGAAGAATTAAGCATTTGATACTCATTTATAGTTTAAAAAAAAAATTGTGTGGAGATCTCTACCAGTGTTTGTAAAGAGACTACCAATATTAGGTGACTAATTGTTTGCATGCTGAACTTGAATCAGTTATCTCTATCTGGACACTTAGAAGTATTTTGAAGCTCATTTACCTGACACCATTTAGGATGAGAAGTGGGATTCACTGCCAGATTAATCCAAAACTATCTACGTTGTGCAACAGACAGAGATAATAAGCATACTTCCCTGACTGAAAGGCAGCCTCTCTTTGCAACCCAGTGTGGCTATGTACACAACAGAGTAGCTGTACCATGCACAGACCTCCACGCTGGCCATCTCTTCCTTCAGAATGCTGTGTTAGGCAGGAACTGGCCGTTTTGCTCCTGAGGACTTTACTGAGCTCTCCTACTTCACCTTGTCCCCAGTTGGTAACGCACACCTATACTATTAATTGTTTAAAATGCAACCAACCTCCAGATTCAAGGCTGGAATCCTAAACCAGTCATCATGGAGATGAAAAGAGAGTGTGGTCAGCCCCTGAGGTGACAGTTAAAGCTGAACAGCAAGTTAGGGCTAATTTTTATTATTCTTCTCTTTCATGTTTTTGTTAATGAAGGATAAATATTTGTGAGTGATATTTCTTGTTCCTCTGATCCCGAGGAAGATTAGTACTTAAACAGCTGACTTAAAAAAACCTCCACAATATCCAGGAGTAATAGAAGGAGTAGTAGAAACGTTTTTTTTTCATCTTTTCTCATGGTAACAAGTAATTTTGTTCTGTCCTACTTACTTCGTCTATCTGCCTTTGTCTGTCCATCCTTCTGTCTTTCTGAGCGAGCAAGAATCTTGAGTGCTGTATAAGAGATTTTCTATTGTCTTTAAAATATTAAGACTGGGCAAGTGTCTGTATGTATCATGTGCTAGTCTTTCTGCCTTTTAAGTATGCAAAACTCCTATAAAGTTATGGGACAAATGACTATATGTGTTAAGAAAAATGAAACTCTAGCATTTTTTCTTTTTCTCTAACTTTTACTCCTAATAACAGCAGGCAGAACATTTCTAAGGAAGATTCCAAATGCCCTTGTGGGCATAAGTTTGGAGTGGTGGTGTAAAACCTGACACCTACGTTGGCAGTGGTTGCTGTGTTGCTGTCACAGGGGCTCTAAAGTCCCAGTTCAGACCCTCAACCTGTGACGAGAGTGCAGTGGCGGGGGGGTTGTGGGGAGCTACTGCTTGATCCCTCAGTGGAAGATGTCTCCTCAGGAGGGATGTTGGGGAGCTGGGCTGGTAGAACTTGTGCCTTTTCTGGGCAAGGAAATTTTGCTTCTAGATTGGGGACAGGAAAGAGTGGGAAAGGGTATGAGATGGTGTGTTTTGCTTGTGCATGGAATGAAAAGCATGTTTGCTCTTTGTCCTCTAACTGGACCATGGAAATGGTCTAGAAAAGCATGCATTTATAGCAAGAGATGACTGCTAGGGTTAAATGCTTACATCTTACTTGGTGAAAGGAGAGCAAAGGATTCTTCATAATTTAAGTCTCTGTGTGAATTCAGGTACCTTCCGGCAGATCTTGAGAAATGACAAATATAGTGCTTTGCTCATTGCTGTGGTTAATTTAGGAAGAGTGTTTCATGACTCTCAACAGTAGTAACTTCAGCTAAATGCAAAATTAATCAAGAACTGGATGAGGCTCAAATAAAGTGAATGAGCTCTGGATAAATAACTCCACTTCTAGTTTATGTCCCAAGCCTAAAACCATCTCTAGCCCCTATAGATTTGCTTATCACTTGTTGCTACTTTTCAAAATGAAAGGGTCTTAAATTATGTCCATTGGCTTGGTGTTTCTGGCCACTCAGGCAGGTATGACAGTGTGCAGTGTTGTTAACTTAAATAATGTAGTGTAAATGGGGAAAGAATCCACTTCGTTGCCTGCTCTTGGTTTGCACTTCACATACTCTGTGTGCTATGTGGAGACTAGATCTAAATTCTGCATCAAGGCCCTCTTGTTCCTGCGACACCCCGGGGAATCCTGTGATAAAATGGGAATTCTGTGGCAGCTACAAATAAATTCAGGTTCAGTTCCTTTTTACTGAATTAAATATGTACATGAATAATACAATTGGTACAGTAATCCTTGTAGTTTACATTATCAAATGCAATTTTTTCATGGGTTCTCTACGTTTTCAACATGCCACAAAACTTTGTTATGGTAATGTACATCTGCACTGTAAAAGTTTTCAGCAGAAAAAATCAAGACTCTGTGCAGGATACGCTTCAGATTCATCCTTACTTACACCCAGTTTGTGAGATAATTAGGGTTTTGGACACCTGACACGTGTCCTCTCACCCTCTTTCATTTGCTTTAAGCCAGAAGCCACTTGTCTGGGCCTGCGTCAATTGATAAAACCCAAATGTTCCAGCTGCAATGTTCAATACTGTGTCTTGAATCACCAGTTCTCTAATTTTTCCCAAAGATGAAAATAGTTAATGCTAACATTTAAACAGCCATAGTTCACTTCCAGACCTAACGTCTGCATTTTGCAATTTTTTCAGAGACCGCTGATGTAGTGCTATGCAGTGTAACACTGGTACCATACAGACCTGCAAGTCAGGGTAGACCTTGATCCCAGGAGTGACCCATGCATAAACTCATTTCCTATAGAAAGTTTGTGTGGAAGAGAGAAGCAATGAGAAAGACAGTGACTTGTCCACCACTGTGCAGCGGCAGAGTTGACTATGCAGAGGCAGTGGTTTCAGAGGCTTTCAATGTGCAATAGCGTAACACATCCTCTGTTGGACGGTTGTTGCTCCCCATCCACCTCCTTTCTTTTCAAGAATAGGTGACATCTTTCACAATTACTTAGAACATGTTTTGCAATGTAAAATGCAAAATATGTAGGAATGTGCTTAAAAGTTATCAAAGCATCTCTGTGTTATTTCCTAGTGGAACAGATACTTAATGTCTACTGAGCCTAGTGGGTGGCCATGTAATTAATGACATCTTTCCAGGATTTCATAAGAAGGTCTATCATTTTCTTTCTGGTTAATATGAAAATGGCTGAACTTACAAAAATTTCAGCTGGAGACCTCTGGAGCTGAAAGCACAGTTTTGAGTTCCCCTTTAATGTAAGAATGCTTCAATGAAACATTATAATTTGAAACTATGTAAAGGGTTTAAATGAAATGCAAAAGCAGAATATGTCAGTCCCAGCAGTATAGTCAATGTTTTGCCTTGATCTTTTATAACATTAGACCAATATCATTCTGGCCCTACTTCTTATGCCGGGCAAATTACACGATTGGGTTCCATTGTTCTATATTTTGTAGTATTCTGGAAGCTAGAGATGTAGAAGTCAGGTCAGGTCCCATTGTTCATCCTTCTCAATGTGAATAATAGTTTTTATGGTGGATGTGGTCCCCATATAAAGAAACTGGTCTCTTTTTTTATATTGCCATTTAAAATTTTTCTTTAATAATTCAATTTAAATTTCCAGAATTAATACAGATGTACGCTCAAAAGGAAAGCTGGAAGGCAATATTGTTTGGTGTATATATCATGGGTGTCTCTATCAGGGTACATGTATCACAGCCAGGATGCCTGGAGTCCTACCCTGTGTCGCCGTGAGTCACTGGCTCTGTACATACAGTTAGCTACTTTAAGCAGCAGAAATCTTTATTGCTGGGGGAAAACTAATCCTTCATCTCAGTGGGTGGAACTTCCTATGATTTCAGCGGAATGCCCCTTGCCTACACGTGGGTGCGTTTTCTCCTCGGGGAGGAAGTTCTGGCAGAGAGTTTCAAAAGTGGGTTTTAACAGAGCATTGTATAACATTTTTACACTCGTTTCCTAACATAAAAGATGATACTAGACAATGGTACTGGCAGGACTTGCTTACACAGATGCCATTGGTAGTTTATATAAACAGTAACACCTAGGATGCCAGATGTTGTGATTCATCCCTAGTGCTTGCCAAACTGTAATTCATATTACGTTAGGGGCTACTGGTTATTTATTTTTCAGCCCACTAGAAGTTTAATTGACTATTCCTCTACCATTTTTCCCCCCTCTCCCCCTCCTCTTTCTTCTTCTCATTTACTTTTCTTCCACCTGCGTTAATACTCATTTTGGCCTGAAGCATGGTGAAACCCTATCGGTCATCCAGGGATCAGGTATCCTAGGCCAGAGCATCCTAGTTTTACTTAATGGTTAGTGATAGCATCCAAATAATTTCCCCTTTTCCTATTGAGAGGTGGGTGAGGGGAAAAGCTGAAAATCCTTGCCAAGAAGCACTCTGTGGTGGATACTAAAATAAGTCAGGTAGCAGATGTCCAATCCAAACTTTGGTGGTTAATTAGCTGATTCAATATCCAAAAGAAGCAGGTAATTGTTGTGATTTGTGAATCCTCTGCCAGGGCAGATACTTTACAGCTTGCAGATATTTCTCTAATGAGGGAGGATATCGTGAGCTCTCAGCAGCAAAACACTATTTTCTTAGTCTTCAAAAAGAATGGCTGTTTTTTTTTTCTTTAAGGATGTTCTTGGCATAGACCGTTCTTGTTCTTTTCTTTGTTATTTCTTGGAAGTCTTCTGAAAACTATTGATGCAGTATGCAAATTCAATGCAGGAAATGTAATGTTATATAAGTGTAATTGGCCTTTTATTCAAAGGCGTTTTTATTCCTCCCTGCATATTTTAGTCCTTTCTTTAGAAAAAAAAAAAGAGAGAGAGAGAGAGAAAAGCATGAAGTTTAAACACAATCATACATGTCTTCCAAAAAAAAGTCAGAGGAAGATGCTATAAAGATCAGACCATAAAAAGAAATTGAGGAATTAGAAAAAGACTAATAAAAACACAGATATGGATATCACTGGAAATGCACAGAATGGGACTGATTCAGGAAGAAAAAAAGTGTGCCTGGCTGTCGCCATTCTAGGAGAACTAGACACGGAAATAAGAGAATGGAAAATAGGAGCAAAGCTCTAAAGCCATCTCTCCTCCCTTCTTCTTTTCAGTGTCATTTCACAAGTAGTGGTGGGGGGAAAGGAGAAGTGAGGGGAAAGGGGCCAGGAATCCTAGCAACCAAAATACTACAGATGCAAACACCTCAGAAATGTGCAACTGCTAAGAAAAGTTTAAGAGAGTAGGTTCACTACTTTCGTTCTTATGCTAAATAGGGCAACTTACGCTCACAACAGTATTGTGAGTCTCATTTCCTCCACTCCCTAAAGGAGAAAGTATTGTTTTCATGTTTCCAGTATTTTGATATACAGAGGTACCTATGCAATTCTGGGGAATTAAAAAAACCCCCAAATTAAAAAGGGGATATTGCTTCAGTGTAGTTAGTTTGAAGAAAGAGCTGGAGCAGAGCATGGGAGAAGGAAACAGCATTTTGGTACCTGTCATTAGCATTTGGGTTCTTTTTTATACTGTCTCAGGATTTCCTTTTCCTTTCTAAGCTCCATGTAGTTTCTTCCAATTCCCTTTTTTTTTTCTGTGAACATCTCCTTATTGCTTTCTTTGAAAACAAGTCTGAACAGAAGTCGCAGTAACTCCACTGAAGTCAATGGACTTTCTCTAGTGTAAGAGATCAAATTTCCTTTGCTCTTTGTGATCCCTGTTCAGTTTGCCCCATTTTTCACTATCCAAACATGACATTCCCTACTGAATTACTTCTTCCTTCTCTTACTTAATTCTTTCTCTTTTTTTTTTTTTTTTCCTCTCAGCGTTTTCCAGCTAACATCTCTGCTTGTTACTGCCAGCACAACTGGCAGGCAACTGTTGATTCCTTCCATTTGCCAACAAGAGGAACATTTTATGGCAGCACCAAAAACTGGGCAAACAACAAGCCCACAAATGAAATCATGACCATCATAAGCACCACTGGCAGAGAGAGTGCCAGTTATCTGAAGTGGTGGACTTGGAAGGAAAATCCTGAGCCATAGCTCACCACTTCATTGCAGCTTGACACATCTGGCCCCTAAAATTTCTTTACTAGGGCCATTATTTTAGTAATGGAGCAACAACATATCGTTGTTTGTAACTGCATGGAAGAAGAAGCTGAGCTGTACATATAGTGAAAATAGACACTGTAATTGTTGCTTACTTTGAACAGAGCTCCAACTGTACTCACATAAATGAAGCGACGAGAGCAGATTTACATGCAAATAATTCCAGTTCAGTGTGAATGTTGATTTACTGAGGCTAATAAGAGTTCAGCAGATTGCAACAAAGAATAATGGAAGAAATTTCTCCTGGAATGACAAAACTGAAATCTGCTCTAAGCCTTTTAAGGTCATGTAAGCAATGTTTGTCATATTGCTAAGCCTCTCATATAATCTTCCAATCTGAATCCTAAAATTCCTCCTAGAATGCAACCCTGTGTTTCAGTCATAACAATGCTTCTATATTCTCTATTTGCATGGAAGTTCAAAAAGCACTTCAGTCATTACACAGATTAATCCATATATTTAATGCAAGTCACTTATCTAATGCCAGGTAAAAAAGAGCTAATTTATTAAAAGTATGATGTAGTAGCATTAGATTATCTTTGAAAGGATGACTGATCTAAAGAAAAGGAAGCATAGTCTTAGCTGAAATACTTACTTCCCTCCAGTCTATTGCAAACAAATATTTACCAGAAGCTAATTTCAGGAAAGTTGTGTTCAAGAACAAAGTGATGGTATTGTCGGAAGCTATTCTCCTTGCTTTCCTGCCCCCTATGCAGAGAGGTCTTCCATATGTCACTCAGAGAAGGCTAAAAAATTACTGCATTTTGCCTAAAACAACAGTGAAGTGATAATATTACAGAAAAGGAACACTATGGACAGCATTGAAGTCTAACAGGACTAAGGAGAAGGCAGCAGACTGAAAATAGATTAAACCCAGGTGTGGATTTAGACTCAGCCATACTTTTGTCTTGTGACATGCCCATTGATAGAACCCTCAGCTTTTCACTTTTTCCTTTCTGAGTGGCTGGGAAAGAGAAGTAAATTAACTGCAGCACAATTGACATCTTGAAAGTACAATGCCTCCCAAATTGGTTCAGTTGCTGGGAACTGTGAAATATTTGCAGCATTTAATTCAACCCTGTATTCCGCAAAACAATTTCAAGAAAACCAATGTAAAATTTGGGGTTCTTTTTGATTTTCAGAATGCAGAAAATGAGAAAAAAAAAAAAGTTCTGCATAAATAAAGGATATGCAGAATTAGGACTTTAAAAAGAAATGGAGAAAAAGAATTATTCATTTTTTTTTTGTGTGTGTTATTTTTCCCCCAAAGTGACTCTTTCATCACTAACCTTCTATATGGAAAGTTGCTTTCAAACTGTGATCCACAAAATCACTCTCAGAGCATCAGCAGGATTGAGTAGCTCAAAAGCAAGCCATAGACAGTATGTCAGTTTTGTATGTGGAGGAGTTGAGAAGAAAAAGTAGGAGAGTGAGTTGACTGACAAACCTTGACCATGTGGTCTGAGGCTGCAGGGGGAAGCTGGAGCGCCAACACCAGGGAAGAGCTTCTTGCTCCACTGACTCACCTGTGGAGGAAGAAGTGTGTTTTATTAAAGAACTTTCTTGTCTAGATGATTGTCGCTCTCCACAAAATATAGACCAAAAAGCAAGACAATACTGTGCTAATATAATTTTCTCAGGTACGAGCACGGATGTTGTCCACACCTTATTAAATTGTAAGTGTACCCATAAACAAGTCCTAGTGTGGTTTCTAAAACACTGACAGTCTTTCTCGTATAGATCAAATCTTTGAAGTTGTAGCGTAACTGATAGATATTTCTATGTACACAGTTATTATGTGCATGATGAGCGTGATTACTGCTTGGATACACTGTTTGCATTTTACAGTGCCATGTGTAGGATTTACAAAGCCAAGACTATGTCATGCATAGCCAAAGACCAAATAAACTTTGTTTTTTTTCTGTTTCTGAAGAAGGAACTTAGACAATAGAAGAAACAATTGCTTAGAAACAGTATACAGTTTCTAAAAGATGTGCTGACCTACAAAAGATATTTTTTTTAAAAAAGTTTACACTGTTTTTACAATGCTTTTGATATTTTATGCAAGCTGTCATCTAATGGAAATAATGACCTCAGGGACATGTGTTTATCTTGGTTTTAGCCCATTTAAAATACATTTAGCTTTTAGCTTTTCCCTAGGCCAAAACCACATCAAATGGGCCAAAGATGGAATAAACACACACATACACTCCTGAGGTCATTATCACTTCATTGTAGTTTTTGCAGAAGAAAAGGAAAACAAACTCTGTCTCTTTGCATTACTTTTGAGAGTTAGCATGCCCAAGTGATGGTGTATACACCATTTTATAAATGTTTTCTTTTCAGAGATGTGCTTCACTTATCTTTTTGCCCCTGCTACATATTAATTGTAAACTCTTTTCTGTTATGCTTCAAATTAATCTTTAAAACATTGAAAAGCTGGAATTCCAGAAATTAGAGCTGTAGTTGCCAGAGTACAGCATTAGTAACTGGCATTCTCCGTGAGCTGAGATTCACAGATGGAAACATTTTAAGAAGAAGAAGAGTTAACATTGAGAATCTACTCCTTTTATGAACTGAGTCCTGGAATATTGGATTAGTAGGTCATAGATGAGATTTTGTTTGTGAAACAGTAAATGAACTCTGAACCCCAGTCTACCGGGGGTTACTGACCAGTACAATATATACAGCCCGATGCTATTCATACTACTCTCCACAAAACAGTAGTGGCAGAGAAACTTTGCCAGCTTACTATGTGGAAAGTCTTACTTTTCTGCTGAGCCCTGTTTTTAACATGAGTATTGTACCGCTTGATTCTGTCATATTGTGACATAGTGGCTGTGGACTACAAGTGATAAGAAAATTTTACTCATCTTTTCAGAAGCTTTAGTTTGCTTCCTAATCTTTAGGAAGGGAAAGAAAAAAAAAGATTTCTCTCTGAAGCATGTAAGTTAAAAACAAAACCCCAAATATTTGTTCTGTTGAAATCGTTGTCAATTTTAGAAATTTATTTAATATAGTGAGGACTTTATCCTAAACCCAAATGGTGCTTGGATTCAATGCTGTAAAATAGTTGTTGTTTATGGAAAGTTTCAAACCTTGTCTCTGGAAAGCCACCTGACACAAGCTGAACTTCCATGGACTTTAATGGAAATGAATTTCAAAAGTGCTTAAGGGTAAGTGATTTCCAGCTTGAAGATTTAAAGATGGAAATAATATGGTTTGAATTCTGGGCAGAGAAGGTGACCCTGGCAGTCGTGCTTTGAATGGAAAGGTTGAGTTGTGTGCGCATGTATGTTAATGGGAACTGTTGCTGCTCATGGTTGAGGCAAACTAAGTATCTCCAAACCTCTGTGCGGAAGACGATCCAGGTTTGCCAAGGGACCAAAAGCTGCAGGGAGGTAGGGACGTCTCTCCAGGAAGAGCCTAGGAGCGGCACACAGGGTGCTCCGAATCAGTCACTGCAAGGCTGCACCTACTGTAACCCTAGTGGCTTTGATGAAGCACACACCAGCAGTAGCAAATATGCCAGTTGGTTTCTCTTGCTGATGACTGCTTAAGAAAAGACAAGATTGTATTCAAAGGAGCAAGGATTTACTAATAGAGAATCCTAAACCAGCTGTGTATGCAGAAATAGATATTGTTATTTCCCATTGCCCTCATGAGATGACACCAGAGTTCAGGCAGTTCTTCTGGGAACTGAAGTCATGGGCCTGGCTGTCTGACTTGGTGCCTGTACAGGGCAGCTCCTTCCCCTGTGGGCACCCTCTGATCCCCACCACGTCCCCTAAGCCCCAGCTACTCGTCTGCACACTCGAGGCTGGTCTCCATCCTTTTGCTTTCCGACCCTCGCTTGACTGTGGGTCTCAATGCCCTCCTCCTTCCTTCATCTTCCCTCCTCAAGGCTCCCTGTGCCAGGTTTGCATTGGACAAGAAGATGGCAGTGGCTGAGCAGGTGAGAGGGGCGCTTCCTCCTGGAGGGCAGGAGGAGGGAGAGACCATGGAATGTGGATGCCATTGGGGAGGGGAACTGGGGACTCGGCCTACAGAGCTGCTTGGAGATGTGGGAGGGTTTGAAAATGTCTTTACACATCAGACTCATTTTCATTTCCAAAATTCAGTGTTTCTGGCAGCACTTATTTTTAGTTTGAAGTTCTATTTAACAGTTTTCAAGATTGGGCAGTGTAGTAATTTAGCAGCCCTTATGTGAAGGAGAGAAGGCTGCAGCTTCTGCACCACTTTTAATATTTGTTTACCATTTCAATTTTGTAGCAGGCCGACATTTAAATGTTCTGTTTGCTGTCATTTTGACACTTTCCCTTTATTTTATATTTTTAACCTGTGAAAGCGTAATACTTAGTGCTTGCTATTTAGAATCTCGGGATTAGAGTTGAATTTTCTTTGAGAATAAGGTTGAAAGTACCTGAAACATGGATGAAAAAAACTGGGCTAGAGTTAACTGGAGAGTGTACCTTCTAGGGAAGTGATCAATCAGTATTTTCTTACTTCTAGCTAATTATATTTAAAAAAAAAACTTTTCCTGTAGCGCTTTATGATAAGTATCTCTAGTGTAAAAGAAATGGGAAGTAAAAATTATCGTTATTCTGTAATAATTAAAGGCTCTCCAAAAAACCTAATAAGTAGATAATTTTTTTTCGAATGGCAGGATAGTTTTGAGTCTGATTATTTCAGACTGGAAAATAAGTGGAAGTTTGGTATGTTTTATTTATCTGAGCCACGTGGCGCGGTTCCTCCAAGAGTTTTTTCCTAAAATAATTTATTTGGATTTGAGAACACCTTTTTCTTCTCTCAACCTTGATACATTATTTACACAGAACCACATAATACTTTGACATCAAAACATGAAACCATGCATCAATACAATCCTGAATCTCAACTCAAATGTTTGAAAGTATTTACAAGTTATAAAGCTTGGCATAGTTTTAATTTTGGTTATATGGTTCCAAGTGAGACCACGTAACCTTCAGAAGTGGAAAAATGGTTTTCCTCATGATTTTTTAAAATAAAAAGTCAAAGTAAAATTCAGAAGTGTGAAGCCCACTAAAAAACTCATGCTGAAGAAAATATGTACACAGTTCCCTGTAATGATCTGAAAGTAGAATTATGCAGAACTGTGTTTGCGAAAACCTAATGACAGAATCTTTAAAGGCCACAAGATATATTCCCCTACAGGTAGTGAAAGACCCAGAAGACCATCTCTTTCATTATTTGTTTCATTTTTTCCTCCTGACCCATGGTTTTTTTTTGAGGAAATCATTACTATGTTATCATTTTTCTTTGATTTCAGTGCTTTATAACAGCTCACCTATGGGCCATCTCAGCCTTCTCTCAAAGAGCAAACGTCCCTTGCATTCAAGCATTGTTATAACCTGCATCTTTCTTATTTGATCAAATGAGTGTAAGTAAGCACAGAAGCATGGTCTAGCAGGACTGCATTACCTGATAATAAGCTAGATCAGTGCACGTCAATTATCTTTTATACAGTATTTAACCATAGCTGCAAAATTATTAGGTACAAAATTTAGTTTGAGGTCTTGCTTAGAAAGCTGGTCAGAGTAGCAAAGTCAGGTTTTGGTTTGTGGCCTGTAACTAAAATGACAATTTCCTCTTCTTCCTAGAGAAACTCTCTCCTTGTCCTCCGAAAGGAATGATCCTCCGTGAAAGGAAGATGGATGTTACTTTAAATTTTATGAATTTATGAAAATTATTTTTTATTGCCATATGGTTTTCCACAAGGCAGTCCACATCTTTAACACCAAGATCAGCTGGCACCTTTAATCTTCTTTAGGGATATGTCGTCAAAGATTCACTCATGGATTTAGCTGTGTGGCCAGCCTAGAGTCAATAGGATCTGTATAGTTAGATCAGCTTTCTGCTTTGAAAATTTACCCTGTTGTGTTTTAAACTGTGCTGTCTCATTACACAGAAATGAAGAGGATTTTTCTGATACCTTATTGAGATAGCAGACGTGGGGTTTTGTGTATTTTTGTTTTTACTGCATCTTCTTTTGATTAAGCTGCCTATTTCTTGTTAAGCAATAATAAGAAAACATTTCTTCAGGGTTTTTTTTTTCAGCTTCCATCTTCTCTGTGAAAGTACAAGAGGGAGAATTTTAAAGATCTGTCCTGTGAAACTGTTATCTCTTTGATTAACATTCAAAATTCTGCTGCTTGTTTTATCAAATTAATGTAACTTTGAAGAAAGGAAAAAGGCAATACTGATTTGTAATAATAGATTTTAATTAGAATGAGTGTTTGAGTCTCAGGAGTCTGTCCCGTGTGCGTTTTCAGATCTCTCATCCTCCCAGTGTCAGAACTCTAATTACCACCCTTACAGATCAACTTGTATTTTGAAGATATCAGAAAATACATCATGAAAGATTCTTCTTTTTAATTGCATCCTTATACCCCCTGCTATATAGTTTCTATTGGCATCAATATTCCTCCACTGCTGTTTTTGTGTTTTTACTTCCTTTGTTATAGGTGAGCATGTCAGGTTACATTTGGAAGAGGATCTGTGTTTAAGCCTCTCTCTGTTCTCCCCAGCTTCCAACAGAATTTAAATTGTTGGACTCCCTGTGCAATGCCTAGCACGTATGAGGCGTTAGATCAGTATAATCCAGCTTCGGCAGCAACAGGGGCTGTCTTGGGGTACAGGACTCACAGCAGGCTCCTGCTGAGCTCCTCAGACACGGCTGCTCCCTGCTTACCATAGCAGCAGCCTGCACAGACAGACCTCACCCCATCAGCAAGCACCAAAATCCTTGTCCCTTGATCACCATAGTCAGTGCATCAGAAGAGAGGGAAGGAGAGGAGGGATGGTGATCCCTGACCAGGGAGCAGGGCTGAAACAGTAATTCATCGTGGACCAATGGGGTCCTGCCCCAGGTCAGATGGGCTGGAGTCTGTCGGGGGGTTCTTCCTCTGTTGTGCCAGCATAGCTTTTGGAAGCACAAAACATGGGTCCCAGTTGCTTGAGACATCTGTAGATATTTTTCATCCCGCATAAATCCTCTGAGCAATTGTTTGTTGGTGTCCCTTGCTCCCTCTTCTCCCTTTCCCATTCAGTTGCAGGCTCAGCGCCATGGTGCACTCTGAAGCCTTTCACCACTGACTACAGAAATTTGTTATTAACAGCTTTTGGTTGAGCTCTGAGTGAAGAAGAGCCTGAGTCAGCAGGGAGTTGGAATTAAACCTAATTCATGCAGATGCCCAAGCAGAAATGCCCCAGAAATCCTGTTCAAGTCTCAATACAAGGTATCAGCCCCATGTTGCTGCCTCCTGTTCACACTGCTCTGCTGCTTTTGCAGCAGCACCCACCATCAGGGCTAGACTTACTGTGCCCATCAGAGCAGGCTCTCTCTGAGCAGGCAGGGTTGGAGCACAGAGCTCTCCGCTTCTGCTTGGGTAGTACTATTGACTGTTGGTCCATCATGTGTGGTGAGCTGGCTTCAGAGATAAGCAGGCAAGTCTTTTAATTTCTGGAGACATTTTTAGCTCCATGTATAGGCTCAGTACCTGGTAAAGTCCATCTACTGACACTACGGTGCCTGTATTCATCTTTTTAATATTCCTCCTGCATCTCAGGTCCATTGATAATGAGGCTTATTAGATGGAGAGACTTGTTATTTAACAGTCTTCACCTGAAGTCCAAAAGCCGAGATGACAAGAGATGATATCTGTGAGATGTTCATACTGCCAACTGCCATTAATTTCAGAATCAGGTGAGATGAACTTAGATAAAGTCCCGTACCTCTCTTAGCAAGAGTTTCAGTAAGCACAGAAGGGTAATCCTACACTAAGCCACATTTATTTTCAGTGACACAGGGTAGAAAATTAATGATACTAGATGAACTCTTAATGTCTTTTCAAAGGCAAATGAGGATGTCTGAAAGAAATGATATTATTGGCTTAATTGGATCCTTTTCTGCAGTGCTACGATCAGCGAAACTTGATGGTAACAAGGAGTACACCGCCTATGCTACTGTGCAGGATCCTGAACGCCTTAGCAGGCTGTAGGACAGGGAGGTGGCTGTGTTCACAAACCTCCATTTGTCAAGGACTAAAGCAACTACAGATTCAGTAGCCCTGAATTTGTTTCCTGGTTAGAGACTCTTAAAGTATGGTTGGATGACAGAAAATGCCCCCCATCCATTTTGTGAAATCCAGTCTTCTTTTAGAAGGCTTAAACTGGGCCAGACAAAAGCTAAAAAATATTGTTATCAGATATTAGCAACTACAAATAATTGAATGCAGAAATTTTTTTTTTTGCTTCTGTTTCAACGAGCACATAAAGCAAAGATATACTTAACTGAAAAATCTTGGATCATATTATTGATCCACTTATTAGAAAACTAGGAAGTGTATATTTAAGAGAAATAAAACAAGTTTTAAAAATGTAGCATTTCACAATAAATATTTAGATATTATATGTATTTATAAATGCCTAAAGGAATATAATTACAGCGGTTAAACTTTCAGCATATTTTGTTGGGTGTTAATTTGCCTTTTAAAGCTGATGTCAGTGAAATATTCATGCTGTAATTTCAATATCTGAAAATTCAGAAGAATTTTAATTGCAAACTTGTTAATGAAAAATCTTTTTTTCTTCTGGAAAGGCAGTTACAGAAGAATCATGTCAAAGGTGTCTATTTTTGTATAAAAAAGAGCTGCGGGCCCTTTCCTGGATAATCAGCTTCAGGGAGGAAGGTGATGGCTGTGGGGCATAAGTTACGCTGCCGTATATGCCTGGCTGATCAAGCCTCTATGCAGTAGCCCTGACAGCTTGCAAACATCTACAGAGCATCCCAAAAGGAAGAAGCTGAAAATATAATAGAAAAGAAGTTTGGAAAAGACAGTACTGATAAGCTTTGTCATTTAAGACAGGCAAAGGTCTTTATTTCATAGTGTGTGTATATATAACCTAACTAACTCAAATATAAAATTTACAAAATCTCTTAGTAGTTTCCTTTCCCACAGATTTTTTTTGACTAAATGTATTTCTCAGCTCCAGGGGCCATCTAATACTCCCTGAAATCAATAGGACTACCATGGGCTTTGCTAAGCATTTGTCTTGCCCACAGTAAACTCCTTAAAAAAAGTGTTCATCTGTCTTCCTTTAATGTACCTTTTACTTTTCTCTGGTATAGTCATCTAATATTCAGAAAGCTTCTCATATGCTTCATTGGGAGTTGCATTTCGTTATCTACTGGCGAAGTTTGGCTCTTACTTACTGCATCATTTACCTGCCGTAGTAATCTAGTAATCCAGAACAGGACCAGTTCCGTGTATTTAATTCTTCATGTTGAAAATCATGTTGGAGGGAATAATTTTTCAATGTAGAGGAAGTAAAATATTATGATTTTCTTAGGTTATCTCTAACAGTCCACTAGAAGTGCTTAAGAAGAAGCCTATAAAGTTTTAATTTACTTATTTTATTACATATTGAAATGATGCAAATCTTTCATTTGTTTTGCTTTTCTGACAATCTGCATTTTCTGTGCCTTTAGTGATATTGCAGAACTGCCATGATGGATTCATACTGAGTTTTCCTTTCCATCTGGATCAATATGATTGCTGGAATATCTTTTTCTGAACTGGAATTTAAAAATTTTTTTTTTTTTTTTTGATCCAACATGTTGGGGATTTTGTTTTTCCTTGAACTTGGTTAACAGGGCATCAGGACTGAACAGTTTTGATATCCCAGTGATGAGAGCGATGTCAGCCATCCTGCCTAGTCCCTAGGAAGAAAACAACACATTAACTTTTTAAGTGCTGGCAACCCTTAAAGGCTTGCTGTTCCCAGTACTTTCTCATAGTCTACTAAAAAGATAGAAGAGTAGGGAAGGAAATTGTCCATCCAAGTAAATTAGGAATACTGAAAGGTCAGAGTGAGTCAGGTGAAGTGCTATTTTTCACAGAAAGAAAGGAGGATTTAAAAACCTTATTCTAGGGGAAAAGATTGTAAGAAGGACAGGAAATGGCACAAGATTTGAATCTTGAGATAAGGTTGTAAGAGGAGATTAAAAAAATGGATAAAATGTCAAAGGCAAAGAACAGCAACAAGAGAGTCTAATCTGCATTTCGGAATTGGCATGATACAATCAATTTTATATTGGTTGGCAGGAGAAATTAATGTATTAACTTGCTCAGCTTTTTCATTTGAATGGGTAACTGGAAAGTGGCGGTGACCATATTGCTCTGCTTTACAAATACATAATTTCTTCCTCTGTATATGCTTTACACAAAAGTGTAAAGTTACTTATATGTGAACTTCTTATCGCACATTCTTGTTCTGTAAGAATATCTAGGTATGATCTTCTTTCCTAAAGGATCTGTGAAAATATTCACAATCCTTGGACTTAGTTACTTTTGTGTAATTATTTATTCTTATGAGACTGTGATTTAGATTTCCACATATAAATTGCAAGTGAATGCATTTCAAACCTATGGAATAATTCCACTGGCTTACCTGAAGTCTGCATTTAGCACACAGAGGACTTATTTCATAGACTTCAGTGGACTTTGCATCATTTTTTTGAGTGCTAATAAAGGCCATGGAAATATATATAAATATATAAACACATATACATATGGACCTATGTACATACATATACATATATATATATATATATATATATATATGGTTTCTAGGGATAATACTAACTTGCTACCTGGAGGATGTTGTACTGATTCCCTTATACAACTTCCCCAGTGAAGCAGTTTTTCCTAAGTACGATTATTCAAGTCACTTACTAAACTGAGAATGCAGGATTGCTCGATACAAATTAAAAAAAAAAATGTCCGACTCTAGCAGCAACGATCTATGTGCACCTCCAGCCAATGTGGAAGAAATGCACTTGAAATTCTTGGCTTTAGAGTAAGTCAAAGGCTCAAGCTAGCACAGAAGCTTGCATTCAGGCAATATTAATTATATTTCCCTGCTGCAAATTACAAGATGGATGTTGAAATTGTTCATCTCTGTTTTCAAGGGAAATAATTTACTTCACAACAAATGTGAGTAGTGATTCAGTCATATGAACTCCTCAAGTAATTTCACATTGTGAGCTGACATACTAATCTTATTTTGTAAGTATCAGTGAAGAAACGACTCACCAGCATCCTAAGTGTATAAACAGTACAAAGCCCTTTAAACACGCCCAACACAGTTTGTTCCTCTAAGAACAAACCTCTGACGAAGGAAGGAGCCAGGTATGTCTGAAGAGGCCAAAATGAGAAAGGGAAGAATTTAAAATCTTTTCTGAAGGAGCAATGTCTTTAGCAGACTTGAGTGGATACTGAAGAAATGGAGGACTGAACTGGGAGAAACGGACAGTATAGTCTCCGCACAGAGCTTCACAGCCTTCATTTTCTGCTGAGGTTGCTCTATTAAGTCTGTCTTTGTGGCAAAATAAGCCATCAGAGGTGCCTTCACTGAATGAGGAAATGACTTGATAAGCACTCATACTGTTTGCTCTTTTATCGTAGTGTTTTCTGACTGCCTTGTTGGATTAAGTCCTACAAGAGCTTTCAAATGAGGCATATAAAATGCTCCAATTTTCAACAAGAAGTTATTGGGCAAACATTTATTATTTTAATGGATGTAAGCATGAAGTCAAAGTCTTGAGTCTTTTGGACTTTTCTGAAATCTTCAATACATCTCCAGCAGGTTGATGTGCATGTCAAATTCCTTAAGTTAATAGGTATGCCAAATACCAGACAAGATTTAATAGCTATGATAAGGCAATGTTTGTGCTTCATCAAATATTTCAGGAACAAATGCACTGCTAATACACATTGGACTTGATTCCGTTCGATTTTTCATTCCCCTGCTAACAAAAAGTAAATGCATTTTTTTTTCTTATTAATTAATCCTCCTTTCAAAAGCGTCTTTCTGGCTTCTGCAAAACTTCTTTGTCATTTCACATTTTTCACTGGCTGAAAAAAAGAACTTGCTACATTTAACTTAAGGAGTCAAAAACATGCATTGAGATCAACAGAATTATGGAAAAGATGCACTTTCCCCTAGTATGTTGGTAGTTCTTTCTGTTATCTGATTTCACCGTATTGATAGCACCCATTTATGGATGTACTTGTTAAGTAAGAGGATATCCATAATTTTAGAGTCTTTATAAGAGGCAGAAACAGCTGTTTTCAGATTTAAGCATTTTTAACAATGTAGTTTCAGAATTTGAAATGTACCATTTTAAATGACTGCGCAATTCATTGATTTCAAAGTTATCCTATTCGTAAGAAAACTTTTGATTTCTTGATGTTATTTTGTTGCGTTGGGGCTTTCAGAGGAAGTTTGGAAGAGGGATATTCAACAAAATCAGAGGTGGAGTGGAGAGCTCCTAGTATTAAATGAAGTGCCTCGGTTTGGCTCGCGTTTTCATACAGTGTAAGATACTACACAGATGGTACTGGCCACCAGCCAAACTGGCTATTGCTTGAGCCCCTCTGGCAGATGCTGGCGGGGTATCTCCAGGATGGTATTTTTCTCTCTTCTTCTCTTTCACACTCTGTGCCTTTCTCCCCTGCTCAACTTTTTTTTTTGGCAGAGCACATCCAACATAATTAATAATATTGTTTGTGTTGTGCCTAAACTTTTACTTTGATTAAGTGTTTCATCTTTTGGAGGGTCTCATGTCTATCCAATGGCTTTACTTGGCAAATCTCACTGCCAACTATGTCACTACTTACCCATAGAACAGCTTACTTTTTCAGAAAATTTCTGAAGGGCATCTCTAAAACTAAGTTATGTAAGGAACTGTGATATGCCAAGAGAGTGCCATGAAATTCCAGCAAAGCTGGAGTTCAGTTTTATGAATGGTAGCTTTTGACTTCTAGGCTTTTAAAGAACTTGTTTCTAGACATTTTTTATAACCTCTGATTACATTATACTCCTGCTTCTTAGAATAATTAATAAAGATAAATTGGAGCTTTGGAAGTTAGTTTCTATTTGGCTAAAAAAACCCTGGTGACATGGACTCAGTGTATTTTCTTAAGATAATTGCCATATATTTAAAATGTAGGGAAGAGTCTGATCCTCTAAACAGAAGCAGCACATTCAGCTCACAGATGGTTTTTTTTCTTGCCAAAGCCTCGGGCTAGGCATCTTTCCCTTATCGTACCAGACCTATGCTGCCTATCTTGCCTTGCTTTCTCTCCAGAATCCATGCAGGCCATGTGAAAAAACAGTGTATTTGGTGACTGTTCACATAGCAGTGTTTGAAGCTTGAGAAACGCAATTAGATTTGCATTCCCTCCAATCCATGTGCTCATTCCCAGCATCAAGAATTTACCTGCTTAGTGATATACCTCCTTATTCAGACAGGCCTACAATTCCCTCTGGTGCCAAGAAGACCTTAAAGTGCAAAATTTGTTTTATATGAATATTCATCCCTTTAAGAAAGAAAGGGGACAGTTGGCATTTTCAAGAGTACTTGATGTGTAGCCAGTATTTTTGCCTATATGACTTTTTGACCTGTGAACCAACACAGCATTAACTGTTTTGAAATAAAAAATATCTCCATTCCAGAAAGCTCTTGGCTTGTAACTTGATTTTATTTATGGTTTTATACTAACTTGGACTGTTTTACTCTTGTAACTTGGGAATTAATTTATCTGTTTATTTCACTGTAAAATGTCTAAGATACTAGATAAGTGAGAGATAAATATTATTACTATAGATCTTTGTGTATTTCTGAGTGCAAACTTCAACTTGTATTTGACAAAAAAAATGTTTTGTTCTACCCTTTTATGCTATTTGTTGGTATTTTCCATATATAGAATTTAGAAAGACCAGTTAACTCCTAGTTATAATGCCAGTATTAGTGAGTTGTAAGAGTACTGGAAGATACAGATAACTTAGGGTGAGATAGCTTAGGTAAAAGAAATCTTCCAAAACTTGAGCTAGGTTTTTTTTGAGGTTCAGAAATGTGCCTGAGAACATTGTTTTCATTAGTGCATACTTCAATATCTCTGTGTAACGGTTGGAGGGGAAGAGTACCTTCATTACAGACTTTTGATCATCTGAACTTAATATGCCAATGTATATGATCTGTGAGTTCTTGTATTATCAGTTATTCTGTCTTTTTTTCAGCTTCCCCCCCCCCCCAAAAAAAAAAAAAAAAAAACCCAACCCAAAACCCAAAGAAACCAAAATCCAAAACAAACTCCCTCCACCTCGTTGGTCATACAAGGAGCAGCTCAGCCCCCAATGCAGCTCTCAGCTCCCTGGAGATTTGACATAAAGACAGGTCAGAGCATGAATTAGTAGGAATCTAATGAAGTTTTCAGATTGATTTTGTCAGACCGAACTGCACCAGCAGTGAACCCTCAGAAGTTGCTTGAAGCTTGGGTATCACCAGTCAGCATCACTTGTTACCCTGTGGCATCACAGTGCCCTATAGCTCAAGCGCCATCTTTGGCGGGGATATGTAGATTAATTTCAATATGGAGTCTCATCAGAAGGTAGCAGTTACTTTATGCTTTTCCTGGAAACTTGAATGGTTGTTAGCATACGAACCCCAAATCCAGCTTGGATTTCACTTTCATTAACTTGGAAAAGTTTTCAAGGTTGAATTGGCTAAAAATAGTGACACCTAACATTACCTGGAACTAATTCATGCTGTTCATTTTACTGCTAACCAAGGGAGAGATACAGGGAAGTTATTGCCCCTCTGTTACACAATAATTCAGTGCAACTAGAAAATCTGTTATTTAGGAGATAATTTTAGTTTGCCGTTGAGGTTACAAGGCAATAAATGGCTCCTTGCTGTATCCTCACAGTTTACCCAGCACATTTATGAGGCTATTTATTGCCCAGTGTATTTAGAACCAAGTTAAATTATCACTACTGTATCAAATCTACATTTAAAAAAAACCCCACACTTTTTTCATTCATCCCTTTCTTTATTTCTTTTATTTCTCTTTCCTTGCCAGATATAGCAAAGAGCTTACTTCCTCTGTATTGCTTTTTGAAATAGAACTAGAGCAAATCATATTAAAACAGCAAAGCATTTTGCATATTAATTGCTTCTGGATTTTATTAGTTCCTTGATTTTAATTGGTTAAAATTTTGTAGATTTTTTTTTTCCTTGGGGGAAAAAATGTGCTCTTACTACAATCAGTTTTGTTAAAAGGATAATTAATTGCTCTAGTATATAAAGTGAAGTGGTTCACTTACTAAAATACTCTGTTTTGGATCATAACCAACTTATAAAATACTATTTATATGAAAATTGTTCAAACTTAAGATTCCTTTATGATAGTGGAAAATATTATTCTAACAGTCCACTTACCTTTGCTTTCTCTCAAGTTAGATAAACACTGGCACAGTGTAGGCAGGGTCGGGATACTTTTTTAATTGTCCTGGTACAGCAAGTTTCTTTTATAGTTCGAAAGATCTTTCTACATTTTTTATACTGTGTGGTATCTTCTGATTGAATTTGTGTAAGTGTACTTCTGCTTCTGCTTGTACACCACTCACGTAAACAATAGTTTTATGATTTCACTTACTTGAGATCTCACAGACTTGCTCCTTATTTTATAAGCCCTTTATGAGGGCTGCCTGACACATACGTATAGCATATCCAACTGATATCCAAAATATAACTGGTTTTGATAGGTCTTAAGGACAGCAGTCATGGAACAAACTGTCAACTCTGTCCCAGCCGCGGAGCTGAGTATGTGGTCCCTGCCATTCTCTGGGGCTAGAAGAGAGAACTGGCAGCCAGGAATCCTGCATTTTAATTGTGATTTAATTGCAAAACTGGAGATGAGGACACCAGGAAAGCTATGTTTGATGAGTGCAGGAGTGCTAGCATCCATAGGGAGCAGAAGCAGAGGAAGCTAGAAAGCATGTAGCATTGAACAAGTCTTGTGGCCTGTGATAAGTCCTGTTATAGGGTCCTGGCTTTTGGGTCCAGACTAATTTTCTCCTGGACTCTAATATCAATGTCACTTCTGGCAGAGTGCAGCTCACCTAGCAGACCATGCCCTTGCTGAGGAGCCTCTTTCGAAGGCTTTTTGTTAACATTTGCGTGGAGTGTATCCAGAGCTGTTTAACTTCTTCCTGTCATTCTCTGAGGTTCCTCACAAAGTAAGTGTGATGGGCGTTAGAGCAGTGCCAAGACAGTATTGCAGTGCTTCATGAGTACAATACCAAAGCTATCAGATACTGGTAGGATCACAATAGTTGCGGTGCTGATTTCATGCTCTGCTCTGCCTCTGGCCAAACTCTCTCTCTTTCACAGTCTCCTGTGTACCTTCTCACTTCCCTTCCCTTTCACTGCCTCTACTCTTTCAACACCTCAACCAGCATCCCTCCTTCTTCTTCTTTTCAGCAACATATTTAGAGCTGAGAAGGGCTCTAGAGACGTTTCTGGGCCCCAGGCAGTGGATGAGAAAGCTGGCTGGTCTGAGGTGGCAGGACCTGGGCACCAGGGAAATGAGAATCCTAGCAGTCACCATGGGAAGAAACCCTAGAAGGGCTAATAGCCCCTTAGCAAGGTCTCTGCAAGAGGAACTCCCAACTACAGTTCTGACATCTTGTCCTCTTCCCTGCTTATCTGTAATGTTTTATAATGTGTTGATATTGTTAAAAATTCATCTGGGATCAGCCATCACTGGGTCTTAATCCTTTATTTAGGAGTATCCCAGACCTGGCCACCTTTCTCTGAAGGTAAAAATATTATGCTGGCTTTTTGGACTTTTTTTTTCATTAATACTTTGACTTTTATTTGGAAATTAAAAAAAAATAAATTCCTTCTTCTCCTAAATCTGTTCACATCTGTAAGTGATTGCAGCAGAGCTGCAGCTGAAGCCCAGCCACCTTAGAAACCTCAAGCCTGTTCTAAAGCTGAGTTGGAGGGTGCTGATCTTGACTTTTGCAATATACTCCTGACATCCAGTAAGTACTAGAAACTAATTTGTAAAAAGAGGTACTTTTATAATATCTGATATTTAAAGTAACACACTATTAATAATTACACATCAGGTAGAAACAAGAATCAGGCACAGGCTTTCAGCTATTTTCATGCAAAAGACAGAAGGCCTTTACAAGGGGATCTGATGATGAAGTGCATCAGTAACACCTTCCCAGTTTTCAGACACTGTCAATATTGTCACTCATGGTTACAGATGTTTTCTGATATGCCCATTTCTTTAAGTAAGAGCATAGTGACTTGAATTTAGTAAATTTGTCTTCATAGTTTGCAAACTACGACAAGTGCAACGTTAAGAAGACATGATTTAATTTTGAACATCATTGATACATCACTGGGAAATATTCCTAATGTGAATATATGTTGTCAAATACTCTAACTGTTAAAGTACCCACAAAAGCGGATAATGTGACCCTCTCTGTGTGGCAGGGTCATTTGTGTACGTATATAAAGCAGAACAAACTGAAAACAGCAAGGATGATACGTTGGCAGGTTATAACATCTCTATTTTAATAACATTGACCGGCTAATATCAGACATACACTCCACAGCGCTCATGCAACATACATAGCTTTAATCACACTATGTGATTTGGAGGCATGTGTTAGCAATTATATTATCTCATTAGACTGCAATAAAACTTCAGCAACAATTCGAATTTATGTGAAGAGTAATATTTTTTTAAGAGAAGTGAAGAAATTTCTGACTCATAGATGATTCACTGAAGGGAAGAGTGGGTTCTGTCAGGGTTACTAACCCCTATTCTCCCATTTCCCCAGTCTCCTGCAAAAAAAAAAGACTTTCTCTTAAGCACCTCAAGTGTAAGGTGAAGTTGTTTCTCATAAAGATTGCTGAAAAAAGGATGATGTGGATATTCAAGAAGATACTCAGTAAATGTTTTAAACTTCTCCAGCAAGATCTTCCATAAATTTCCCAAAGGGATGTCAAAAACTGTTGGAAAAATTAAAAAAAATCTTCTTAGAAACTTTTATTCTTTCACGGTGGCACTGTAAAGACGTATGAAAAGGAAAACCGTGACTGTGATTTAGGAATTAACTTCAGAGCACTGCATATACAAGGTGAGGGTTACTTTCACAATTGTTAACAAAGGTTGTTTTGATGCAGAGAGAGTACTGTTATTGTATAAGCAACAAATTGGTGTTTCTTGGATATAAGTACAATAACCTTGGTTCAAGGATTATTTTCAAGATGATAGATCTCTCCTTCATCAACCTCTTCAAGTTACTAGTCAAGGATAACATGATAGTGGTTTTTGACTTCTTCAGCGCAGGGCTGCCTCCTAAGAGGATGCTTTGGCTGATGCTCAGGTAGTGTTGGCTTATAATCCAATTATTGAAGTAGAGATGGGAGATTCTTCATTGGTTGTAAAAGGGCGCTGGCAAACAAGGAGGAGAAGCCATTTTAGAAGGCCTTTGAGCTTCCTCAGAGATCCCCAGATTCATATCTGGGAGTTACTCCCATCTGGCACTCTGTTATTAGTGCCAGGACACAAGTATTAACATGGATCCTACTATGGACCCTACTGAAAGAGCAACCTACTAATTGCTTACAGTAATCCATTGATTTATGTAGTGTTTTACAGAAGAAGAAAGGAGACCAAAGGCAAAGTCTCTGTACCAGTGCTTTAAAATATATCTAGTAGGGTGGCTTTGAATCATTTTCTTTGACATAAAGAGGGGATCCTCATTTGCAGTAAGTTGGTGTAACTTTGCTGATGTCAATTACTTTACGTCAGGCTTGCAGGATCCCATCCTTTCTACTTGTTGGGAGTGGGATATTATTAGATTTTGAGTACGTGCATCACCCAAAGAGCGAACAAAAGTGCCAGTGGAGGGGCAGGCAAATGAGCTGCTGCAACTGCTGCGTACTTCAGTTCCAGTTTCATTTCTTAAAAAATGGGTGTGATTAAAAGAAAGCATAATTGCACGAAGACCTCTAATAGCCAGCTGTGGCTGGGAAGGCCGCATTCCAGAACACAGGCACGGATTTTTTTTATCATGTCCCTGTACTCTGTAATTAAATTTTCATTGAATGGCTGAGTCTGACTATTATAATGTAATCACTTAGAGATCTCACGTGTAATTCATTAGAACAATAACGAGTTTCAATGAACAGGCCCCCCACCAGTGATGAACTCTGAATGATTTCTATGATAAAAATTCATTTGAGAGCGTGGCAGATGTAAGATAGACCATGGTATGCTCAAGCTCTGTGCACACCTATGTATAAATAATAAATACATCTCAGACAAATATAAAATGTTGCAGCATTTTGTGAGGTCGTTGGGAGGGGAGTTTCTCTGCATACCAGTACTTTAAAACAACACTCCAGCTGTCTTAACACTCCAGCTGTTTACAGTTTTGCATATATTATTCACTTGTAGGGTTATAGGAATATCTTTCAACCGGTTACTGACTCTGGACTACAAACTACGACTATTTAGTGAGTATCTGGGCTATGTAATTGGTTATCTTTGTTACATAGCATTGTTTCTGTTTTCTGCTTCCATGATATGAAAGAGCTTTTAGGATGGCTACCAAACACCTCCAGTACAGACATTGCAAAGTATTTTTCTTACTGCCCCCTACAAAAACTTATCCGTATTGAGAAGTGTTTTCAGAAAGTGAATACAATTTAAACACCATGGGTGCTATCTCACAGGCAGTACTTGAACACGTACTCTTAAATCACTCAACATTGACACATCCAGAAGCTGAAGTAAGTGCAAAGCTGTGTACAACAAGTTATCAGTTTGTTTGCTTTCCTAGTGATCTTTTTCTTTGGACATTCATGCACTTCAGTTTAGTGGAAAGTACTAGAATATCTCAGATTTTTTTTGACATCTTAATTGCAGGAAACACTTACTTTTCAGTGCATTAAAATGATAATCTGTCAGCCTTGCTGGTGAAAATGGATTTGCCAGAAGTTGCTGGACATCTTCTAGCAGAAGAATTTTATTCTTAGAATTCCCTGAGTTGAACCGTTCTGCAGGAACATTAAATGGAAAATGTCTTACATAAACCATATACGTGGGCTGGCCAGTTTATTTTGCTGCCACAATTTTTGATAAGACAAAGAGATTTCCACCAACCTTACAGCCCAGTCAATAGTTTATCTCCAGATTTTTAGATAACAAATTCTGTGATGGACCTTACAGCTTACCAAGTGGGCTGCCTTGCTTGCAGCTCCTCTCAGCCTCCTATCTGCTGGTGCGTGCTATCTAGGCGAGGGAGCTGCCTATTTTCCTTCCTCCGGTCTGCCAGTTTCCCCAGGAGTGTTGTTACCTGGGTTCTACATTTTGCCAAGTGTAGGGAGCTGAGCATCCTGCCAGCTGGGTAAATAGGAGCCAAAAATTCTGAGAAACGTATTTCTTTTCAGATTGTTCTTACCTTGGGAACATTTTGGAATTTTCAAACTGAAGTTGTCTTTGGAGAGGAAAAAAAAAATATTTTGGCTTTTCAGCATTTTTCATGAGTTGGGAGTTCCGTTTTTATGCAATCTCTGTGGTTTAATTATTAATGCCTTGGCAATACAAACTTAGGAAAAGATCAAGAGTTAAAACTACAAGAAGAGTAAATTTTCTTCATCTAGTGTTCTTTGATTTTGCCCACAAAAATACAAATGAACTATTTTGTAAAATAGGTGATGCCACAGAGGATAATTTCTCTAATGCATTTTTAAAGTTTCTCTGAAAAACCCAAAAGCTGAAAGCTAGGGATATATACATTTTTAGATTTTTCTGTGGAAAATGAGAGTTTTGTATTCTGCCTTAACTTGATTCCATTAAACTATACCGAATATTAACCACACAATGACAGTCTTGCAATGCAGAAATCTGTCTCTCTAAGGGATTAGGAAGTCCCATTAAACCCTGAGAGCAGACATTGGTCGAAGAATATACATCATTTCAGTTTTCAGATAGTCTGGTTTCAAGATGACAAAGAAAACTTACCATAGTGCTTCCTGTATTCACAGGCAAAATAAATGATGGATAAAAGCTGGAATATTGAACCCTATATTTAGAGGCATTGGATCAGTTCCCTAGAGTAGGATCTGTCCCCAGAAGGCTTAACTCATGTCCTGAGTCAAAACCAGAGTGGGTATATTTTGTGATTACAGCTTCAGTGTAGGTATTACTTCATTATGTCCTCTTAATAATTGCTAGTTTTTGGCTCAAGACAATGAATATCTAAAAAATGAGGGTCTTGCTGATGATCATGTAAAAGAAAGGGAACTTTGTTACAGAACACGAGATGAAGGAAAGGAAGCATTTGAGGCAACTTTTAAACACCTCTCTGTCCTACAAAGAACTGCTGTATTAGTTTGTGGCATGTGTGCTGGAAGTTTCATGCTGCTACTTCCAAAAAGTAAGTTTCTAAATCTAGCAGTGGTGGCACTGCAGCCAACTTGGGACATTCCTAATTACATATTCTGACAGATAAAGATGAATTGATCACTGAACTAGATGGTTGCCTAGGTGGAAGCAATCATGATCTAATTTTATTTGTTTTGTGCAAACAGTATTATAGTCTTGGTGCTTTAAAAAGGCCAATTTCCCAAAGCGGAAAACAATCATGAGTAAAATTGAGTGGGAGGAAAAATTTAAACACAAGAACGTTCATGATAATTAGGAATTGTTTAAGAATGCTTTATTAGATGCCAAAAAAAAAAAAACAACCCCAGCTCTGCAATCAAGAAAGGTTTCTATGGCTGAAAAAAATCCCACTAAAAAGGGAGGTAAAAGACAGTTGCAAACCCGGTCTGAAAAAAAAACAAAACCCCTACAAAACAACAGTATTTAACAAATGAAAAAAAGGAGAAGCTCATCATAGTGAGCATAAACCAACATTTAGGAAATAAAATCAACTAATAGAGAAAGCTAAATACATCAGTAAAAAGCCCTCTGTGCCCAAGAGGGTACCAAAACCAGGAAAGCATTTCTAAAACACATGAAGAACAAATAAAATCTTAGTAATGATATATGCCCTATGTTGGATAAAGATGACAAAATTTACTAACAATATACACAAAGATGTAATCAATAGATAATATATTTTATAATTGGAAAAGGGCAGGATTACATTTTAGTGTGATACTGAAATACCTTCAGCTAGTATTTAGGAGATTAAACAGCAATGGTTTAAATGAAATGTTTCAAAACTTCAGAACTGAATAAGTTAATACCAATTCTATTAAAAGAATTGGCCAAGGAGTGTCTTAAAGTAAGATTGTGGACACGGAATTAGTCTTTAAGGGTGGGCAAAATCCAGAGTACTGGAATAAAGATAATGCCATGCCAGTATTTTTTTTTAAATAAATTTGAGTACCTGAGCAGGCTAGTTAAGATAGACATCCTGAAAAAAAATGTGGAAAAATTGCAGTGTACATTGCCATTAAAGAGTGGAATGATGGATGCTATGTTACTGCTTGTCATAATGGTTGTACATACGAAAATGTTTTCCCAAGCATACTTGATTTTCTCTTAATTTCGCTACGTATTAACACAATGTAGCTGTGTTGTTATAATAAAAATTATTATAAATATTTGACATAATCCTGCAGAAAAAATATAGCAAAAACTTAAAATAAGTCATATTGAGTTAAATTAATTGCATCTATATTAAATTAATTATAATCTTATAAAATTGTCTCAAAAGACATTGTAAATGGCAATCATCCCCTAAAGAGGACATTTATAAGATCGTATCTGGTTAGTCAATGTCTTTTGTCTGGAAAACATAAAACAACTCTTGGCGGACATTGTTAGTATTACAAGTGTTTGTCAAGTAAAAGGTTGTAATCGAAGCAGGTCACCAGTTACACTGAGGTCTGGATTGCTTGACATAATGGGCACATTTAAACAAACATACATTTTAACACTTTTAAATATATGTTCATTTGTCCAAAACTAATGTAAACCATGTTTATAGTTTAAGTGTTTGTATGCAGGGTAGAACTGGAATAAGAAGTCCTTAGAACTAATAATTGAAAATTAGCTCCTAGTATGAAACTGGAGTAAAGAGGACAAAATGAGCTTTGACTGCATGTGCTAAAACTGTTACGTAGGAGTAAGAATGTAAAATTGCTATTGTATTCAGAATTAGGGAGTCTATTTAAAGAAAGCTCTGTGAGCTGGAACACTAGATTAGGAAAAAAATCAAAAAGTGGTCTGGAAAGCGTGCCTTTTAGAAACTTCAGAAGCATAAACTACCAGGTTTTTCGGACAAGGCTAGTGATGATGGTTGGCTCTAAACACCTACTTAAGGAAAAGACTTCTAGGAGACAGCTGTTTAATTAGTAAAACAAAACAAAAGGTACTGCAAGATCCAGTAGCTAGAAAACCAATAATGGGGAGATTTTCATGGTAGAGGGTCAGCCATTGCAACAATTTATGTAAGGATGTAATAGTTCTTCATCACCTGAATCTTTTCAGGTCTTTACAATTATAGGTTACATTTAAAGGTTACTGAACAAGTTTCTGTGATCTGCATACTCCCAGTGGTCATGATGCTACCTTCTCTCTGTTAAAAAAAATAAAGAGATTGCATCTTGACACATTTGGCTTTGTTCCAAAACCTTATGGAAATCTAATCCTTACTAGTTTGCACTTGGTTGCTCTTGTTTGCAGATAAGCAGTATATCTTTGTGGCCAAGTTCAGAGGCATTTAAGGTGATGCTGAAAGAAACAACTTCTGAGGTATCAGAAGTTTGGATAAAGAAGCCTGCTCAGACATGTGAATGGCTAGTTATGCTGTACGGAAATGTGGCATATACTTCTGGGCAGAGCTTTACAGTAATAGCTGATCTGTTTGCTACCTGAGGGAGTTCATTGAAAACTTGCTCTGGTGTCTCTGCACAGTGTACATCTCAGGTGTAGCTTAAACATCATGGAATGATTTTTTACAATACACTGTTTTAACAATACAGTATTCTATAAAACACACATTTTTCGGGACCGAGAATGAAACCAGGATCAAGTGAAAGAAATCTAATGGTTTGGTGATAAGAATTCAGTTTAATAACTTCTCATTCTACATAATATTTCTGCAGCAGTATACTTTAAGAGTTTACTTTCCTTACGCAAGACAGGATTCTATCATTATGTGTTTGGGCAGTGCATGTCCTGCATTCTCCTATGAATTTCCCTGGAAGTGATATGGTACACAACTGCCAGCAGAGATTCTCCTGCAATCCCCGTTTCCACTACTCTCATCAATGCATACGTTTGCAGTTAATAGGGGCTTCATATGACAAGAACTCACACACTTCCCTGATTGTGGCAAAGCCTCATTATCTTACAGATCTTTTAAGTGAACATGTAAACATATTGACTTCTTTCTGTCCTTCCTCACTTCAGTCTTCTCCCGTCTTTCAGTTATTGTCATATTCATTTGGACCTTGGTCTTGCAAGTCGGCAAGCAATTGATATGGAATTAATGGGAGTATTTACACAAAAAGTTTTTCTCACACATATTTATTAACACGACTGAGACTTCAAACAAGTTGACTCTTGAATATCTGCCTGTGTTTTGTCTGGTAATAAAGTCACCAAAGCCACCAGGCCGCCAGGTTTACATGCAAGGACCGAACTTCATCACGCTGGTGATCCCTTCTAGCTCTTATGAAGTCAGGTGGACAAAGATGCTTGGATAAAATTAAGCACATCTTTAAATGCTTTGTTGAACTTAAATAATGATCAGTTAGGGGAATGAATTTGTCATTATTTCAAATTTATAGTGTTTCATGCATCTTTATGAGTCTGCAGTGCATCTTCAAGAAGTAGCAATAAATAGAATATACTGTATTAGAGACTGATTAAATGTGATCTCCATTGTTTTAGAAAAATATTGAAGCAGATCCATAGGCCTAGGCCTTTCTCATCTATTTAGTGAAGAGAGATCCATAACTTTACTAAGAAGCCTAAAGAAATAAGAAAAGCAACCAAAAAAACCCAAACTTTTTGCACTTCATTCCCATAGATACTGTAAAACTAAAGAGTTGGGAACTAAAGCTCTGTTTTAGGAACACCTTCTTTAATTTCTATGTCAAATAGATCTTTTGATAATGTTCAGAGAGCTTTTAAACTGTTTAATTTTCCTTTCAGGTCAATGTAAGGTTTGCCTAGTGGTCAGCTTTCTAAGCTATCGCGCTTCCCATTTAAATGTGAACATAAAGATCATTACATTGCAATTGGCACACATCAGGGTTCCCTGATATTCTACCACCAGTTGAGATTTTAGAGATTTTTGAGCTGTTCAGGGGTTGAAAAGAAACCCAAAGAAGTCATTTTATCTAGCTGAAGATAACTGATTTTTCCACAGGAAAGGTAAATGAAACGTATGTATTTTGCATAATGAAACAGATGACAAACTGGGCAAACTGATCTATTAATGAGCTTCCTGTAAAGCAAGAATGCAGGAGCATGAGCAAGGAGCAGAAGGAATCACTCTGATCTTAAAATTTAACAACCACTTCTAATCAAACCATCTTTTAGAATATATGAATTCTTCAACTCCCTCCAATGGTCAGAACTATTTGAATTCAAAAAGCCACTGCAAGGTTAAAATGTAAACCTCATTACAAGCAACTTATTCAGGTATGCAATATTATTATTTGGAAAAAAAACTTGTCCACCAGATGTTAAAGTACTGTTATTTAGAGATGGCAGTTTGCAATGCTAAGAAAGAAACACAGCCATGAAGCAATGAATCTGGTTGATCTGGCCACACAAAATAGAATCATAGAATCATAGAATCATAGAATGGTTAGGGTTGGAAGGGACCTTCAAAGGTCATCTAGTCCAACCCCCCTGCAAGAAGCAGGGACCTCCCTGACTAGATCAGGTTGCTCAGAGCCTCATCCAGCTTGGCCTTGAACGTTTCCAGGGATGGGGCATCCACCACCTCTCTGGGCAACCTGTTCCATTCCTTCCTCTTTTGAGTGTTTATTGTCTTTTTGACAGTTATTCTCCATTCTCTTTACTATAAGCTACCTCCAAATACCGAGCAAAAAAGTGCTGAAATGAATGGGAGTCTTGCCATTACTCAAGTGGACTTTGAATCAGGTCTGTATCAGTTTAATTTATAATCCTGTCCTTTGCAGAGTGCTTCTATGAAAACTTCCTTAAGTGCTGGTGCTGCTTTCTTTGGGCTGGTAGCATGCAGCAAAGGAAGGGCAAGACCGTGTCTTCAACAGGGTACGTGTGTGTTCAGTGTTGCATGGTGAGCCTGTGGATGTTGTCTTTGCAAACACCCTTTGCTTACGGAGCAGCTGTACCCAGCTCTGCCATTTGCACTGAAGCCAGCCGGAGGTGCATGCCAGCTTTGATCCCTTTTGGCTTCACAGTGAGCTGCGACTGCAAGAGGAGGAGTTTGCTGCTGGGCATATACTGGCGGTCAGGTATAAACAATTCCTCATCTAGGGCCTGGGGTCTCACTTACGCTGGGAAACCACTGTGCACTGTGCTGCACAAATACATGGTAAATGATAGATATTGTCACAGAGGACTTAAAAAGCATTTAAATAGTCAAGATGTTCCCATCTCTGTGGCATCCAAACATCATCTAGAAAATAAAGCTATCAACCTGATAAATCTAATCTTCAACTTCCGTTAGAGGAGTGGGGAGACCTGATACCTGGAAATCACTGATACAGACATTCAGTCCAAACACAGAGTGTGTTGTTACTGGAAATAGAGACCGCAGGGAGCTTGCCTTTTTTTTTTTTTTTTTAAATTGTACAAACAAATTAAATATCAAATAAAGAAGGCTATCACAAGGATCAATACCTTCAAAATACTTCCCAGCATGTTGCTGCCCAAGTCAGCTATCAGTCTGTCCAAACAAGCAGTAAATACAATGCAAGAATTAAGAAAGGAAGAAACAAGTCAGGCTCTGTTGCTGTGTTGGCTCCTGTTTTCACCCCAGATGTGGCCATATGAGTCCTTAATGAATACAGTCTGAGTTTATTTAGGCTGATATCTGATCTATACGTTAATGCTTTTCTCTCTCTGGTTTTTACACTGATAAGGTCTACCACACATACTTTGCAATATTTATAGCCCTACAAAATGGCCCAGAGTTTTCAATGGCACCCAAGGCTGTGCTCTGCTCTGCATGCTTAGACAGTCAAGAAAAAGTGGCTTATTCAGGGTTGTCGAGCAACCACAAACTCCTTTCTCCCATTTCTCTGCAAGTGATGCTGTGTGAGAGAGCAGGAGATGAGCCATGACTCTAGTAGGGAGCATGGAGCTCCAACGGGCCAGGCCAGTAGCCTAAGGGAGCTGGGGGCGGCGGGGGGTGTGTGTGGATAATTGTGGAGGTTAGTGATAGCAAGGAGCACGACCAGTCGTGCTTGATGTTATACCTGTGTGGCAGTGTGCCAGTGAATTTCAATTTAAGCTTTTTGCCATTGAAAGAAGAGCTATACATATTCTTTCTTCAATTTAAAAAGGAAAACAACAGTGGAAATGCAGGATATCTTTATGAAACCATCTGCTCTATTGGAGCTTTTGTATAGGGTGAGAAGAGGGGAAAAGGCTTTGACCATGCATCTTCCCAGAATGAGATTTTGAGATTTCTCACAGGAGGCAAAAAAAAAATCCCCAAAGCGGCCCAAAAGCTTGTGTTCTGTCCTTAAAGCATCTTGAAAGCAAATAAATGCCTTTCAAATAAAAAAAATCTCCCCTGCATATAGAGGATAAAACATGAGTATTTCTACCTCCTATACAAACATATACATATGTATGTGTTTGTATGTATCAAGTTAAGTACTTAGCTTAAAAATTCGGTGCTGAAGTGGGTATATGAGAATTTAAAATCTGACTGTGTTCCTAAGTCTTTTTAAAATAGCACACCTTTCATTTTCTTCTTTTAGCTTTCATATTGTGCTTTCTTCGCATGTGCATATAAACTTTGAATTAAAGTTGAAGCGATTATTAAACAAACAGGATGTGATAAAAATAAAATTGTAGTATAGGCTGACACTTCACTTTACAATATTTTGAGGGCCAGATCCTAGAAAAGTGTGAAGAAGAAAACATTAGTCCTAGTTAGTGTTCTAGTAATGTAGAAGTAAATATTTTATTGTTTTTTTAAAATGTGATGATAGGCTGTGATAGGGGAAGGAGGGGGCTTAGTATCATATTAATAGAAAAAAAGTAGCTGCTAAGAGGGATGTGATACTTCAGCTCATTTTTAGTTACTGGTTATATCAAGAAGATGCAGTAATTTTACTTCTTGGTCCATTTCCCATCCAGAAAAGAGACATGGGGTATAAATAATATTTAGAGGATTTTTTTTTCTCTAAGAAACTACATTTTTCCTGACTGAAAGGTAAACAGCAACAGCAGCAAAAATAATAATTTTCAGTACAAGCAAACTAAAAGCTATTATTATTTTTGCAATACCCAATAACCAAATATTAATTCTGTTAATAACTATCCCTTTGTAACTGCAATACTAACTTGGACAATAGGTGCTCCTGTACACTGCAGAGAAATTCTAGCATCTTTATGAAACTGTGAGGGATACAATGTTAACTAATCCAATCCAAGATTCCTACTGAATTTAGTGTGAATTTGGAGAAAGACCGTTTGTTATTAAAATGGACATGGTAACATGGATCATAATTAGGTGGAGTTAGCTTTCTTTTAGCCAGCAATGTGCCGAACAAGATTTTTTTGTATCTATAATAGCAAAGTCCTGCTCACGCCACTTATATTGTTCTTATACAAAAGGGAATACATTCCCTGCTCAGATGTCTTTCAGTGTTTACTTCAGAAAACACACAGTCAACTAAGCAAATTTCAGAAAAGGTCAGCTTTTGATTTCCTTTAAGTTTTAGTGGTGTGGGGTTTTTTGTTTGTTTTTGTTTTTTAAGTTTCCTTTATGCTCCCCACAGAAAATCAATTGTGTTTGGGCTTTTTTTTTCTAGAGTGAATTTTATGTCTGCACACTTACTTACACTCAAATATTCTCATTAGAGAATTATTATTTTTAGAATTATAATGCAAATTGAATCTCAGATTGGTCTGAGCCTCCAGCATAGCTGCATATTAAATGAAATGCCTCTACTTGCAGCACTGCATTTGAATATATCTTATGCTTTGTATGTGTTTAATTCTGCACAAGGAAAAAAGACCTTGTTGCTTGAGGGTGAAAGGAAATCAATTTTTACAGTGATTCCTCCATTAAAGACAGATGTATTAGAGGTCATTCTTGATCCATACGCTGTCATTGTTTATTCATGGGGGGTAAGGTAGTTCTTAAGTTAGGGGAGAAATTTTCCATTAGGACTTAATGCAGCAGCAGCTCAAGACATAAAAGCCTGATGTCTTAGTGCACTCTGGGAAAGTGGGGAATTTAAGTCATTACAGCATCACAGCAAGGTCTTGGGGGCCTCTGTCACAATGACTTGGTGTCATCTGAGGTAAAATGGAAAGCAATTGTCCAGAGGAAGAACAAAAGAAATGAAACTCTAGTTGCCAATCTATACTATTTACACAAAGACCCAACATTAACGGAAAGTGCAGATGAGGAACTCTGGATCAGCTCAGCCTTTGAACCTCAATGGGAGTAATGCTATTTTTAAAGTCCGGATTTTTCTTTTTTCTCTCCCATTCTTTAGATCTTGTTTTGTTTTTATGCTTGCAGAAAAATGAAAAATAAAAAAGCTACAACAATTCTTTCCTATCTATAGCACACAGGTCGTAGACCAAGGAACTATGCTACTACATCATTGCTGAATCTCACAAAAATTAATTACATAAGTACTTAAAATGAAATAAACAAGGTAGAACTTACTACTAGGTTTTTGAAAAAGAAACCTTACAGCTAGCAGTGACTTTGAAGTTTTACTTCTTTTTTTTATATTATTATTGTTATTATTCTGTGCTGATGTGCTAGTGTTTGGAGTCCATGACCTATGTGCAGTGCCTTGAGGATGTCAGAGATCTGAGAACCATTGTTGTGAATGTGTTCATTAGGTATGAAGAAAAAGATAACTGATCTAAATGCAATAGAATGTCAAGCCTCTCCTGATTTTGCTGTTCTTGCTGTTAAGGACAGAGCGAAATAACAGTCCAGAGCTGGGAAATTTCTCTGCTTTGTTTTTGCAGACTAAAATTAAATATCTTTGCTGCATTACTTTGCAGAAAAATTCAGAAACCAGCTGCATTTTGGGGGAGTTGATGGCAATAATATGTAAATGGCAAAAAACATGTAAATGCAAAAACCCATACTGAAAGATAATGGTTCTAACCCTGCTCTTAGAAAAGTCCATTTCAAGAGTAAAACCATTCCAGGAAAACACAGACTGGACCTAATTGTTCTGAATATTTGTAATGACACTTTTCAGACTGCTTTGCAAATATTCAGTGTTGTACGGTAATTTATCTGGAAAAGGTCCGTAGACATAAACATACAGAACTGTTACTGGTATTTCTGCTCATTTTCTTTTAATGCAATTGGCCTCACAACTCCCTTTTTGTTAGGCATAGTATGCACATAATTATAGACAACATGTGCCTCAAAGGACTTAAAATCTAAGTGGATATGACAAACTGAGGGAGTATTATTATCCCTAGATTATAGCTATAAATGTGAGATACAGAGAAAGAGAGATGCTCCCATGCAAAACAAGGTGTGAGATCACCACCCACAGTCCCCAACAGTATTTAGGTATGTGTTCCGTTGACGTTGAGATAAATGGAAATTAGGTGCCATTCAAGTGTTATGGACACTTAGGTAACAGATCCAAGAACACATAGGGATGGAAAGAGGTCACTGTGCTCTACGTCTTGTATTAGCCATGCGGACTTACCCATAGCTCTGTTTGAGCGCCATGGTTCCCAAACAAGCCACAGGTCTTTGGGTTGGAGTTCTTTCAGACAATTAAGGGAAAGTTCCTTAAATTTTTCAACTATGTCATATTCATCATAAGCACTGATTATCTGTCTAGCTCAGTGTCTCCTAACTCCTTTGGATGCACTTATTTCTTATGTTGCTCATTAAAAAAAAAAAAAATCCCAATTACTCAATGTAAACAAATGAAGAGGAAGTGTGGGGCTTCAGTACAATTTACTTGAACAGAAGGTAGGAAACATTACTATTGATGCATTCCAGGACTTGCTAGCAAAGCACAACTAAATTTAGCAGCCAGAGATATTGATTTGATTAAAAATGGTTTAAGACTTGTAAATGTCACTGGAACTTAGCAAAATGAACATTATTAAATCCTTCTGGTGATGGGGAAAACTAACAAAGGGATTTGCAGTGGTTTCTGTAATTAATTGCTCTGTCATGATTTATATTAACTTACAGTACAACTCCATTAGCTCAGACCTGTCATCTCTGCTCAAGGAACCACCAAGTAATCACTACCACATTAAAGAATAAATTAGTTTTTGGCTTGGAGCCTAGTTGTAGAATGTTTCATTTGTGTCTGCTGTAGACATATGTACCTAATAAAGTTGGGAAGAATGAGTTAAAGTATGTATATATCAATGTCGGCTGACTGTATTTTAGAGATGATATGATCAGCATTGTTCATTAGGCCTAATGAATCACTTAATTTCTGTTGCTTGCCTCCTGTTTTGGTGAACACCTTTTGATGAACTATGAAGCAGGAGATGACTGAAAAAGGTAGGTCTCCTGAGATCCTCCTTCTTTCACATTCTGTGGCCTGTGGTTGTAGTAATAACTTCATATGGTTTTTGTTAACACTTCATTACCCCAGACTTGGATAAATTATCCTCCTGCTTCTTCCCCAGTTGCAGACATATGGGTGAAGCCAAAGTCTTAGCTACTACTTAGAGTAGATTATGGGATTTGTGAGTTCCTATCAAATCATCTCTGACTTTGATAGTTTGAAGATGTTTTAAGTGGTTTTTCTGTTGGTGTATTACAGCTTGTGCAAGAAGTTGTTTTATATTTCCATGTATGCTGTAACGAGGAGTCTGCAAGCTAAGTCTTCAACCAATTTATCTTTTTTTTTTTTTTTCTCCTGGGTCCTGGATAAACCTCTCAGTACCCTTGAGGCATGTCAGTGCACGGCCAGGAAGGCAGCAGTGACACTTTGAACACACAACGGGCTGTTCTACTGAAGTGTCATGTGGTTAAACAAGCGTTGTGGGAAGACTTCGTGACTTGTGAATGTGCATCACGTGTAAACCCTCACAAGGCTTCTCACGCCCTCAGAAATTTCAGTCTTTCAACTAGCTACTGAAATTCAAAATGTGTCCTTTATTAGCTCTGTTGTTTGAACTAGCACATTATCCCCTCCCTTTAACCAGCAATGGAAGCCACACTGACAGCCTTGCTGTTTTTACTGTTTCTTAGTATTTATGGGGTGTTGTGTAGGTCTCAGTTCTCCTCCCTGACCTCAGGGAGAATGTTGCCCTTGGAGCCCAAATAAGGACCTGTATGTCAAAACAGTAAGCAAGACATGCATCTGCTGCCTAATGACAAAGGCAATCAGGTCCTAGACGCTCTTGTAGCTAGGAGAAGTTTGGACCAAGGTTGCTCAAGAAGACCTAACATGCCAGCAAGCAAGCCAGACCCAAAAGAACTGCCTGGATTACTATGCCAGCCTTAATATACACAAATTTAGGAGTGGGGGATGAGTCAGCATGGCAACTCAAGCAGAGGGAATAAACTGGCCAAAACAGCAGACATGTGGGCTATTAAGTGGGTATTTTGATGAAGTGTCATGGACACAACTGAAGGCTTGTGATGTCGCATTCCTCCCGATCAGCTGCAACTTGAGATAGTTACAGCTGCAGTAAGGTCAGCTGCAGGGCACACATACACCGAGTGCGCTTCTAAAATATGCAGTGTTTTCACAGGTTCTACTGGACACTGATTATAGGTAATTTAAAACAATTATATATTTTATATTAATGGTAATTTCCTAGTGTCCCAGAGAAAAAGCCAAAGCCATGCCTGGCACATTCACAGGAGTGGTCAGGGCACAGATTGTCATGAGCCCTCCATCTGTTGATGCCAACACAAGGACAGGGAGGAGTGTGAGTTTCATACCTCCTTTCTACAGAGAGTTCCATGCTACCTCCCACTGTTTTCAGTACAGTACATACCTACAGTAAAACTTAACTTTTTCTTAAATCTGTGAGTTTATCAGATCTCTTGGCATGATGACTGCTGTGCCTTTATTTGAATGCCATAGCACAAGCATTAGGTTCAGTGGCAAGAGACACTGTCATTTGTAGTGTCCCAGACTGCTAATCTTTAAATATTGTCACATCAGCCAGCTCGCTTCTACACATGCCATCGTGACTGGCAGTGCCAATCTACTATTTATGTGGATTATGTTCAAACCATCTGTTTTAAAATAATAGTAATGATCTCTTGAATAGAAATATGTATGTTGACGTAAAAGTACAGGGCAGTGCTAGGAAAGCATTTCAAAATGGATGGACATTAATTTACAAATGTTCAGTGATGGAATAGATGTATATATATTAAGTAGTCCCAGGAGGAAGAGGAAAACAGGCCAATTACGCCCCCCCCATTGTTTTGTTGGACATAACTTGGATCAGAGTTTGTTCCAGTGTTTGTAGACAAGCCTAGTTTTGTTTTTCAGTTCAGACCTAGTGGGAATTAATCAAAATAGAGCAGTTGTGATCATAATACCCCCCCAAACTTGCAAAAAGTACAGATCACTATCCAAACTTTGTGGTTTGATCTCATATTTCTTATGCAAGTTTTCAAAACTAGCCATGAAATGAGGTAGTGCTTTTGTACAAACTCTATGGAAACTGAGAGGTAGAAAATCTCAAGAGAATATCAGTTGTCAGGAGATTTCACTATGTCCTGAATTCAGTGGGAACAGAAAATCTGTGACAATAGCTTTTCTTTTAAAGATCGATCTAAACATCTAGCTTTAAATCTAGTCTTCTAGACTTCTGGCTCAGACCCATCACAAAATATTTTAGCGCTTCCCTTCCTTGTGCCAGGCAAAATCAGGCACTGTTGTCTAATTTGCATTTCCAAAGAACCTATAACTGCAGTCTCTACAGCGAGTGTTGAAGTGCAGAGACATACAAAAAGATTTCCTTTTTTTTTTTACAAATCTCAGAGAATATCATGATCTAGTTTAGGTCAGTTCTTACTTTATGTGAACATACTCATTTCTTAAGCCAACATGGTTCTTGGCTGTACTTTTCTATTGCTAAAGCTAGCTGTTTAAGTTTGGGAAGGTATTTGCCAAGTTAGTCTCTAGTATGATCTTAACAAGCCAAGGAGGGTATATTCTTCTCTCAGATATCTTCCATTAACATCAAAGCGCTTCCCTCCTTCAAGTCAAGGGAAGCTTTTCTTGAAGAGGAACTAAACTGTGATTACAGGCTTTGTTTGTGGTAATTTATAGTCACTTGGGCTGTTTGAGTTAGAGGATGTGCTTAGGCTCACCATGCTGCATAGCACACTCCCCTCTGCTGCTCTGGTCATTTATGTCACCTGGGAGGGGTTCCTGCAAGAGCAGGTTCCCAGCAGCCTGGGATCATTCACCTACCTTTTTTCCTCTTGTGGCAGTTCTGGGTAGCCGGTGGGTAGTAAGAGAGAGACATGATCAACAGTTACCTACTATTTCTATTACGCAGAGGTCAGCTGTTTCTCCTTTCTGTGCTTTGTCACTGAGTTGCAATCATCTATCACAAAGAGAAACCTCTCTTTTGAGATTTCAGAGGTCAAAAGAGAGGCTTCTCTTTTGACAGACATTTACTTGTCAGGCCTTCTCCACTTTTATCTTCTTCCGTCCCAAAGCCTCCTGCTGTTGGTGGAGATCATGCAAGTCTTGTAGCTACGACCCATGTAAGGTTCACAGGGACATTTGCACAATTGTTTAGGGCTCTCTACGTATGGAAGTACGGCAAAATCTTATATGAGTAGCTCTTGTTTTCAAGCTTTCCTTCAAAATCATAAGGATTGAAATTGAGGAAAGTGACATATGAGAGTGAAATGACTAAACCTACTGAAATGATACTGCCTTTGACTCCTAGCCTTAAGCAGAACTTTTCAGTAGGTATCTTGGTTTATGTGTTAGGTCTTTTGCATCAGGTTAAAAACCCACAGCTCTCCCAAAGTTCAGAAATCTCTGTGCTAAATGTCTGATAAACCCAAAGTATTTTTTAATCTTAACAAGTAAGAACAAAAAAAATCTTACTGAATTATCTATACACGCATCTCTTTTACATTTTTTTTTTTCTGAAAACAAGGGATTTAATTTTTCTCTGGGACTCTGTTGCATTATTTTACCCATGCAAAGTTCTTTGTTGGATTCTCTCCCTCTTCAGTCTTGCTCCAATTCCAGCTGAGTTACTGGTAATGAACCAATGCAGTGGTAAAATTTCAAAGTAAGTAACATTCATATTCTCAGAAGCATAGCTGGACTGTAGAAAGCTTTTGCCCCATTCATATATCCTAGCATCTGAGTCTTTGCAAACACAGTCACAAGTAAAAGAACATATAATCTTAGTTAGTTATTACCTCTCTCACATTCATATTTTAGTGTATGCAGGAACTGTTCTTACAAGCAGAATAATTGATATTAATGTTGCTATTATAAATTATTATTCTGCAATCATTGCTTTTTAAGAATAGGCTGATTTATTCTTTCCATATAAGCACGGGCTTCTTTAAATGGAAAACAGTCAGTGAAAGTCAATCAGATTTTGAACATATAAATTTAATCACTCATCACACAGTAATTGACAAAGTCACACATAAATATGCCATATTACCTATTCAAAGACACAAACTACATATGCCAAAAGAAATAGAGTCCACACTTAGAGTTTTAAACATTAATCGAGATTTTAAATATATTCCTCAATGATCCCACAGTCCAATAAAATCCTTGGCCATAACCTGACACCAGGTCTTTTTCACTCTAGAGATTGCTCGTTAATGGAGCTTAATAGTTTTTGTTACATGATACTGAAATATATTATAGGTCTTGTTGGATGCTTCATCCCATCTAAAACCAGTACCATAATAGCTCTGAGATGAAGATGTTGCCACCCGTCCAGAGCTCTGTATTCTATTTCAGTCCCTTCATGAAATAACAGTATCTTCAGTTTCCTCTTTTTGCTTCATAAAAACAAGCTTTAATCCTGAGAAAATAAAATCCGTGTATGATCTCAGTTCATTCTCTTTGCCATCCCCTATTCCCCCAACTGTTTCTCCAGTCCTACTTCATGAGCAGAGACAATTTACTGTCCTTCATTCATTATATGGATCTATTAAGTGCCTAAACTTGATCTGAGGAGCTCAGCAGCTAGAGACCTTGGGACCACGGTGCATAGTTACCGAGTAGCAGAACTAAAAGTGGTGCACTCACATGGCTCGGTGAAGAACATTTTGGAAAGCAGTATTACCAGCAGCAGTGTTAATTAGCTTTACAACACACCACTCCAATGCATTGGCATCACTTCTGGTGCTCAGTTTGGCTCAGGGTCTTGTAAAACCTTTTATTGCACAGTCTAGGTAACCTTACTATTTCTCAACTCCAGTCATCGATCCATCTTCATGCTAGCACAGGTTCCTTCTTTAGGGCCTTGGATTAGATATTGCCCAGACCCAAACATTGCTGTCACATTTTACTCCTTAAGTACTTCTATGTGCCGAGTCATTTGATTTCTGGGGGTGTCACTACCTGTCAATTCTTTAAGGAACTAGTCTAGTTCTTTGCACTGAGAAGCATGGCAGGTCTCAGCCAAAAAGGGCTATCAACCAAATTAGAAAAAAAAAAGTGGGGGTCAAATGCTTAGATCTCAGCATTTCCAAACTTTGAACTAAAGAGGAGACAAAAGCTGTAAATCATGCAGACACTCCTGAGCTTTGTGGAGGTATTTCTGCAGTGTTCTACCAGAGCCTCTCAGATCAGATATTTTTGGACTCAATCTTGGAAAAATGAACTTAAAAAAATATTATAGTAACCCAGGACAGAAGCCTAAAGCTAAAATAACTGGGAACACTATGGCAAGGAGGCCTTTTAACAGTGTGTTTTACATTGCTTTATATGGATAATCTTTGGCTGGTAGAGTACAAGGGAAAAAAAGTTGACACTGAGAGGCATGTACAAAACTAAAGCACAGAATCTCTCCAGAGCAGCTCAGAAAAAAAGCTACAAGTGGTTTGGCAAGTGATCGGGCAGTAAAGCTGCGGCAAAAATACGTGAGATGATGTCTGGACGACCAGAGGGAAATCAGCAAGTGGGGAGAAGTTGTGCCCTTCCAAAGCAGCAGCAAACACAGAGACAATGGTACTGGGAAAAATCGTAATAACGTTTGAGAGTCTGTGGCTGCTTCTGCTGCACGGAAAATAGTAGCTGTCTGGGAAAGAGATCTGTGAGCGGAGAGTAAAGGGCAGGAGACTGAGAGAGTTGTAGCCAGCAAAGATAAACTGACACTTATGGTATTGTGGGAACTACTGAACCAAGGCTGGCTGGGAAACAGCTCTGTGTTGATTAGGCTGCATCCAGGATACAGAAAGAAACGTATCTTCTTTTTTTTTAAAATATGCAACAAACTCTATGTGTTACCTGCCAAGTACTTGCCCTTGGCTACATCTGTATAAGAGAGGTGGGGCCTACCATGGTTCCAGAAGCTTGTTGTTCCCCACTTAAATGCTGATCTGGTGGACCCCCGCAGTCCTGGCTTGGATTGGTAAGGGAACTGGCAAGACCCCCCTGCTTCAGGGGTGCGATGTGTGTGCACCAGCACCCCTGGGGCCAGGTGAAAGAAGATGGGAGTGTCTTAGGAAAATGCGTGTGCAGTGTTGTAAACCTACTGCTTTTATCATGATGTGCTCTTCCTTGTTACTGCTTTTATTAAAAAAGAAGACACTCTTTATTAGCAGAAGAATGAGGGCAATATAGGCTACAGCTTTTTCTGAGGTTTTTTTTTTGGTATGTGGTATTGCTAACTCCAGCAATTAAAAAGCTGAAAGTGAGAACTAGAAACTGACTCACCTAAAAATTACAAGGGCAATTTAGAAGTCATGAGTGTTTACCATGTTGGTTAGCTTGGTATTTTTGTGTATTTGTCTTTTTAGTGTGTACCTTTCAACACACTTGTAGATCACACTTGTAGTCTTTTGGTCTTTTTAGGTCTAAAAATCTAGCATATAAGAAACCAAAAGTATAGGTTCTCATATCATCCCCGACTCCAGGACTTGGAGCTTGAAGTTTTGCAAGATCAGAAGCATTGTCAGCAAAGCTTATGCCCTTCTTGGGGACGCTCCTGCCTGCCTCTGCCACCCTTCCCCAGGGAGGCTGGCGGAGGCCAGTTGAGCTCTGCTGCATAGAGAGGCGCAGTTGTGGCCCTGTCGCAGCAAATAATGCTCCTGGGCAGGGCAGAGGTGGCAGGCAGCCCTCCGCTGTCCCTTCCGGGTCCTGCATCTGCATGGGACGTCTTCTGCCCCGCACTGGCAGCTGGGCAGATTGTTGCTTTGCCCAGCCTCCTTGGGAAAATAATAATGCAACTTCCAAAACCAGCTTTTGGACTATTCTTTTCTTTTTCCTTTGCGTTACAGTAAGAATGAGTGGACTCAAGTGACTCATACTCACTGTTCCCTTTATCAGTGACAATACAGTTTTTGCAGGGCATCGTTCTGAGCCCCTCAAAACTGGTTGAACATCAGGCCTATTTTTCTCCCAAGCACCAGCAAAAACTTGTCACTTTCTCTGTTTCCTGGCCAGCACAGACAGTTTCTTCTGCCTCTGTGCTCCTGCCAGGTCAGTTTTAAGCTGTGGCTCCCTTGGCTGGGGCAGCTCCAAGCTCTCCTTTTGGCAGCCCCAGAGGGCAGGGCCGTCCCCACCTTGGGCTGGCCCGTGTCCCACCACCACCCAGCCACACAACGGCTCCTGGGCAGAGGAGGCCAGGGAGGGATTTCTGGGCACAGACACCCTGCAGCCGTCTGTACCCCCCACCAGGGAGCTGTGGGGGTATGCCGTGGTTTGTGGCTAGCCCCCCTCTATGATGGAGGATGCGGGTGAGCCAGAGGTGTGCCTCTGAGTCACCGCGTCCCATGGGCTCCTCCAGGCCTGGCACAGCTTAGTCACTGCTGCTTGCCTGGAGCCGTTCCTGGGCTCCCCCCGGCTGCTGGCGGCCCCCGCGTCTGCCTTCCCCAGGAAACCTCGTGTCCTTGCACCTCGAGCAGGGCGGCAGCGCGAGTGTGGGCCCCAGTGGGGAGCCCTCTGTTTTTGGTCACACTGGTGCAAGCCTGCCATGGCCAGGGGCTTTACTGGGGAAGGCGAAGGAACCTGGGCCCCACCTCGCTTCCCAGGCCCTCCTTCAGTACCGGCCAGTGGGGTGGTGGGAGCCCGGCTTCGACCGCCTGTGTGAATCCCCTGTACATCCTGCCAAAAGTGTATCTTGTCAGGAAACTTGTAGCAAGCCGTGGGAGAATTTGGCACTGAGTACTGGAGTGGAAAATATTAACAGACTGTAAGGAAGCCTGGCTTGTGCTGCTGCGGGGAAATCAGCAACTGGCGGGGGTACAATTAGTGTAGGAAACTCCTGTGCTCCTCTGCGAAAGGGCTGCGCTCGTACTGTGCATCGGGATGGGAGTTATTGCAAAATAACGTAAGCTTTTGTGATCACCCAGAGACGCTGGCTAGAGCCAAATTGCAAAAGAGCACTGCAGTAACTATTTCTCTGGTCCAAAAATGTCACGTTAAAAAAACCCCAAAGTAAACCAGAAAAAAAAAAAAAGAAAGTAAAAAAAAGGGGGAACGCAAACTCAGCTCCATAAAGATGATACCTTTAGAAAAACATATTAGCAAACTGGCACTGAAATGGTCATGCTAAATGTAAGACACTGCTCCTTTCCCATCCCTGCCCTGCTCAAGCATGTGTGAAGTGCAAGTTTGCAGAGGTGTTTGGCTTTGGCCTCGTTCTGCTCCTGCTGAAGTCACACAAAATCTTAGAAGGATTTTTTTTTTTTTTAAGGGGAAGTTATACCAACACAGCATGTTTTTAAAGAATCCCGCTCAGAATAATTTGGACCGCAAACCATCCATTAAAACATTTATGGCAGCAGTATCCACTCAGCTTAGTGCAACAGTGACTGTGGTACTGTTAAATGTCCATCTGGCTGCTTTTGCTCCAGCCCCGTGATCCAGTAGCTTGGTTGGATGTGGCCGTGGCAGCAAAACACTTTCCCTCCCCAGCTATGTCCCCTGTGCCTGTGGGAGGTCACCTCCACAGTTGTTGCACCGGAGGAAAAGGCCCTGTCTTTGCCCCTTCTCCACACACAGAAGTAAAAGGAAGATTACGGCATTTTCCGTTAATGCACGGGGCTGTGAGCTGCCACGGGTGAGAAGCATGTACCTTGCAGGCTCCTTGGTGACTGGTGGCCTTTGGCAGGGGGTATGTCTGACAGCAATGGCAACTGCTTCAGCTACATCCAGTCCAAAAATAATTGTGATAATTTTTTTTTTTTTCCTATGGCACTGTGCTGAGGAAGAACTTAGTGCTGTTGCTATTCAGGTCTGATCACCATCAGCAAGCTACCTCATGAAGAGGGAGAAATGCAGAGTCAGAAATGCATGAGGACTTAAAAAAACTTAGTAATCTGACCTAGAAGCTCCAGGTTTGGCTTGTTCTTTTCTCCATCCAAGGCCAAATACTATCAACATGTGCAAAATGTAGAAGTCAAACATTTGAGTTACTTGGCTCTTCTTATTCTGTTACACATCTGTTGCAGTTACTGAAGTTTTTGCTGGTTGTGGATGACTTTGTAAATATAAAAGTGTTAATTTATGAATGATTCAAGACAAGAAGAGTTTTTAAAGTCCTCATGTGATCCAGCGGTTTATGAGTGCTTCAGAAATACCTTTAAAGCACATACTGCATATGAATGCCAATCTATAATCTTTTTCTGCTGATGTGAAAACATCATTTTCACATATTGTTATAAAAGTTGCCCTCCACAAAGAGTCCTGGTTAAGAACTTTATTAGAATAGCCTTCAGGTTCTATGTAGACCATGGATGCACAATGACATTGTAACACTGCATTAGTCACAGAAATATACCTGAAAATCAGAAGATGTTAGTGCTGAAGTTAAAGATAAAAGCCAACAACCCAAAACTGTTAACAGGAAAGTTGGGGCATCGATTAAAAAAAATTGTCTGGTGATAGTCACTTGATGTGCTAACATGAGCTTTAAGAGTATTTGCAATTCTCACCTAATTAACATTTTGTTAGGTAATGCTAACAGGCATTGAGCCAATAACTTAATTTATCTAAGTGTAACACTGCAATTTCCTAATGTGAGTTACACTCTTGTAGCTTCAAATAAAGAGTCTGAGGGAAAAAGCTAAGCCTGGACTGCTGTTGTACCCCAGTGGCCACTGGCTGCCTACCAGCTGCTTATGAATGCTTTGCATTTCCCTGGAGTCTGAAACATATATCTGTTGAAGTCCAGGAATTAGGTGGGGCATCAAGATGTATGGGTACTTTTGTCCTCTCTCTCATTTTGTGTGCGAGGCATCCCACGTCTGAGGGTCTAACCTACAGAGAAGGAGCATGGCTTGCATGGTGCCTGCCCCAGAGCCTCCGCAGCTTGTGGTTGATTCCTCTGGAAAATAAAGCTATAGATAGATACTCATTTTGCAAACATCTGTGTAGTGACTGTGTTACAGGCTTCCCAGCTGCTTGGGAGGCTGCCTACCAGCTGTGAGCTCTCACTTTCCCAGTTCTGCCTGGAGAATCCAACGTGTGAACGCGCTCTGGTCAGCCCCAGTGCAGACTCAGCAAGGTCAGCTCAAACTGTCTTCATCAGCAGATTGAACTGATCTGTCTAATTCTGTGCTGAAACAAATGAGAACTGCTGATAGATTCCCTACCACCAGATCTGCTGTGTGGTTGGTCACCACTGGAAGAATAAAGGCAGCAAGCAGCTAGGGAACATTAATGTGTTAAGTGTCACTGATGCTGATAAACAGCGTGTATACCCACAGTCTAAGAGATCTCTGTATGACAGCCGGTATGTTGTGGTGACTCTCAGGTCTCTAAGTATCACAGTTTAATGTGGATTATGCCATCTCCCTCCTCTGTCTGCCCCTTTGCCCCCCTCCTGCCCCATATATCAGGAGAGTTGTTGGGGTCAGGAACAGATTCAGAGCTTCCTCCCTGCTCTCCCGCTGACAAATGTATAGATTGAGTAATGCAAATACATGTTCTTCACCAGCCACTCTTCACTCACACAGAGATTACAGATCATGGAAGTGAAAAAGCAATCTCCATTACTGTTACTGACGAAGAAAATTTATGGATAAGTATCAGATCACATTTTATTAGTTCTGAATGATCCAAGGACCTATCTGAATGTACTAGCAAATGCTCACACTTTTTTATCACACATTTTGCACAGTCAAGAAGACTTTAATTAATTGGTTTGGTCCAGTCCACAAGAGTGTCACAATCCAGGAATAACTCACACATATGACTAGCAGAATACATGTAAATAGTCCATTTGAATTTAAAGGGAGTATTTAACTTCTGTGCCCAATCCTTTCCAAAGCGGTGCTTATATTTGTCTTCTTTCTAGTAACTATGGATTGGCACAGAAAGCCAACCACATCCTGGGCTGCATCCTAAGAAGCATCGCCAGCAGGTCAAGGGAGGTGATTCTGCCCCTTTGCTCCAGTTTGGTGAGACTCCATCTGGAGTACTGCCTCCAGCTCTGGAGCCCTCAAGGTAGGAAGGACATGGATCTGTTGGAGCAAGTCCAGAGGAGGGTCACAAAGACGATCAGAAGGCTGGAGCACCTTTCCTATGAGGGCAGGCTGAGAGAGTTGGGGCTGTTCAGCCTGGAGAAAAGAAGGCTCTGGGGAGACCTTATAGTGGCCTTCTAGTGCCTAAAGGGGGCCTACAAGAAAGACAGGGAGAAACTCTTTAGCAGGGCCTGTTGTGACAGGATGAGAAGTAATGGATTTAAAATAGAGGACTAAAAATTTAAAATTTAAAAATTAAAAATTTAGACTTAACATCAGGAAAAAAAAAATTTGCAATGAGGGTGGTGAAATACTGGAAGAGGTTGCCCAGAGAAACAGTAGATGCCTCATCCCTGGAAACATTCAAGGCCACGCTGGATGGGGCTTTGGGCAACCTGATCTGATTGGAGATCTCCCTGCTTCCTGCAGGGAGCTTGGACTAGGTGACCTTTAAAGGTCCCTTCCAACCCAAACTATTCTATTATTTCTATTATTTTATGATGATGCCAGACTAAGCTAATAGTTTTTTTTTTTTTCCATAAAATAGTTCGTCTTCTAAGCAAAGGAAAAGTATATCCAATCTATCTGGACTGGTATGTAGCACTGGAGTAAGGAGTTTATGCTTCAATAAAATTTTTGAATCATTTTTTCAACTGAAGAAAGGAAGATAAACAAAAGAACAGTAGATTAACACAGCCAAGTAAGGAATCTGCTACAGTAGATTAGAACAATTGAGGAAGCAATTTACTACAGCAGAGACACAAAAGAGGGATAAAGGTGGAGAGAAATTATTAATGAAGTGCCTCTACAAGTGTTGGGTTGATTTGATTAAATAATTTTTATATGAAATGTAGCAATGAAATTTGTAGATGGAAAAAAAAAAAGAACAACATAAATATCTTACAGCCAGAACTAGATCTTGAGGTCTTATGTAGTAAGGATGGAATAAAGTTGAACCTGAAAAAAGGTGCAATCATACAGGGTGTTCTACCTGTCACCTGGAAATGACTGTGGATGTCAAGCCACCTATATTAGGAGTTTATGGAAAAGGCAAATTGGGCCTTAATATGTAGTAAGGGAGGTATTTGCCAAAGGAACAATGAGGTATTTATGCCACTGGCCCTCGGGAATCTGCCTGGAGTACCTTGCACTCTCCTTGTAAAATTCTAGTGTCCTCTGCTCAGGAAAGACTCAAACTGGAGGAGGTGCTTAGGCAAACTGAGATTCAGTCTTGAAAGAGTAAAAGACAATTGCCTGTTTCACTTAGAGAAATGAAAGCCAAGAAGAAAGATGTTTCTTATCAAGCCATCACATCAGGAAGCCTAATGGCAAGGAGAAAAGGAACTGCTTAAACCAACACCCAATGTTAGCACACAGGCAGGTGATATAAACTGACCATGACTAAGTAAGTGCTTCAAAGAAACACAAGGAGGAGAAAGAAATGTAAACACAAGGAGGCTTGTAAGTATTAATAAGCAGAGGCACCTGAAATTGTTTTTCTATTGAGCAATTGAGTCTGGTGGGACTGGCTGGAGGAGTGCAGTGTAGACAAGCATCTAGCAGCTTTTCAAAGGATGCCCTACAGTCCCAATATCTTTTGAAAAAAAAGATTTGATGTCTTTCCTGTCTGACAGTCTTTGCTTTGAGGAAGCTCTTTTTTCTCTTTTGGCTGAAGTCATTTGGCCATTTCTGGTTATGTGAAAGAAATAAGTGATAATGTAAAATTCACCACTTCAATAGGAAAAAGAAATAGACTTAGGTGTGATTCAGTAGATAAGACCTGGATGGAGGAATTCCTACATTTTTTGTTTATTTTAATTTAAGACGTAAATATTTTAAGTAGGTGGGTTTGATTTATTTACATTTTTTAATTAAAAGAAAATTACAGATAAAAGATGCTATAGCAATCATCTTCCTACAAAAGCAAAATATTGCAATGTAATTAAAAGGACTCCTCAAATTATAATTAGATTTGAAATTTAATTATGACTAGAATACTTCATCCCTATGCACAACTAACACCTTATTGATACATAACCTGTATTGTAATTTTATTACATTTCTGCAGAGATCTTAATCTATGGACTAAATAAGATAATCAGATCTCTGTGAAGGCTTAGCTTTAGGTGAAGAAAGCAGCACGATATTTTCTTCTACATATTATAGTGCAGTTCTTTATTTGCGTATTTCTGTTGGATCAAATGTTTTGTTCTTTGCTTGGGCTCAGCTCCTCCAGACAAAGAGAACTGGCCCCTGGTGTTCAATAACTGCAATACTTTGCCTTCAGCTATAAACTGTTAAAAAAAAAAAAAAAAAAAGAACAAATGCCAGCCAAGATGAAACTGGTTTAGCTCCTTTTCCACGTAACCTCTTACCTTTTGGTTTGCTGCCTCCTGTGGCTAAACCTCATTGTGGCAGTGTGTCTGCATCTGCTTCACACACATTTTTCTTGCTCAAATTCTTTCAAATCCATAGACACTTTCTGTAATTATCTCCACATAGGAGATCTTCTATTCATGGTTAAATGTATCTTCTTGCGGGAAGAGCAATGCAAGCTGCTGAGTAGACCACTCTCAAGTGTTTTTTAATTGTCTTCAAATTTTGCTCAGAATTTTGTCCAAATTAAAGGCTATTCTCTTAGCAGTTAAAGAAGAAATGAAGGCCCTGGCAATCAATCAGATGTCCAATTTGGACAACTGAAAACAGCATGCAAGAATGTCTCTTCTCATAAGTAAAACAGTAGACTGAGGATCCCTGGATCTCAGTAGCTCCAGAAGGAAGAAAAGCTGTTCAGTGGAAGAGATTATACTCCTAGTGCACATCTCTAGTTCTTCACTAACTACTTAGAAATTGTTTTAACATCTTTTTCCATCAGCTTTTGAGTTGACATTTAGTTTATTTTTATAGAAGAGTATGTTTGTTTTAACAGAAAGTATTGTGAGTCCCTATTAAATAATATTTGGCTACGAATTCTGGTGTAAACATAGGTGCATATTTATTAGTCATGCACTGAAATCAAAATGTGTCTGCAAAACGTGAAATAAAATAGGGCTGATAGGCTGAAACTCTTAAGACTTTCTCCCTCAGTTAAATTTAGTACAGATTAAGAGTAGCCAGAGACGGAAACCATGGCTGCCCTTCTGGTTGGGGCATGAATTATATTGTGGTCGTTGGGTACCTTGGAGCTTGTCCTTGTGTAGATAGAGATACAGCTATGTCAGATCTGGAAGGGCAACCATAGTTACGGAGACATGGAATCATGTGCCTCAGTTTGGATAAGCACACGAATGGGAGCTGCCTACGGGGTATAACTCATACTCATCTGCTTGTACAAAATTTTGTGCCATTATCTCCATGTTAGTCACTGTCGACATCAAGTTTAGTAAGAAAATACATCAGCATGTAACTGTTCAATCATATAATATCTGAATTTAAAGAAAAAGCTATCCACTAACTTTCTACTGTTATTCTCAGATGTTAGCATTTCTTATGGCTGCTGCAGACAACATTGGGAAGTCAGTCAGTATAGGACTTGTGACATTAAATGTAATATAAAATTGCTAATCTCATGAACAAGTTGGTACTGCAATAATGCAGAAGTCATTACTTGCCAACTAACACAATTTTACTTTTTATTGCCTGGTTTTTTTAGAGTTTTCTGCACCAAACATAACACCTATGGTAAGTTCTAATAATTTGTGTTTATTTCTATGTATCATATTCAGATATGGGAAGGTAACTTTTCAAGGATACCTGGACAATGTTCAACCATTTTGACCAACACCATAAGGAGTTTCTCTTATGGTACTTTCATTCCATGTTTCCTACTAAACAATTCCGTGTTTCCTACTAAACAATTGATGATAGATTAAAATTTCATTTTCTTTTTTGTCCAATCATATCTATGCAAGGGTAAATATGGGTGAAATATGTCTGTTCTCAAGTAGACCTGAAAGCATTTTAAGTAGATGGGTTATGTTTTTGTTATCCATTTGCAAAGTGGGGAACATAAGACAAAGACCACCACCTGGCAGGTCCATGGTAGAGTAGGAAGTTCTGTTGACTTCTAGACACAGCCTGAGTGCTCAGGCTGTCTTGAGATATTATTGCAGTCTTCTGCTTAGGAGCTATGGTAACAACTGTGCTAGTAGTGATACTAGCTCTACTCCAGTATATTTGGGGCAATTCCACCGGGGAATTGCAGGGGGGTTGGACTAAATGACCTTTAAAGGTCCCTTCCAACCCAAACCATTCTACGATCCTATGAGACCTGAGATTCCCATACCTTCAGCACTGTCCATTTGTTTGCTCCATATTCAAGACCATCATCTCTCTGTGGAAATAACCTACTTTGAATATGAAGGATGACAGAAGGAACGGTTGGAGTGTGATTTTAGAGAGAGTCCCATTTAAAGACTGGCAACATGCCCTTCTGAGGGCAATATCAAAACATTGGGCCTGAACTTCTTTCAGGTTACATTTTAAAAAGATTATAAGATTTAAAAACCATAAAACCTCACATGTTCAGGTAAACTGATGGAAAGATGTCAAAATTTTCTGCTGTTATAAACTGACGCAAATTAATTAATTTCAACTTTAATGTCTTCATTATATTAGAGTGAAGTAGGTTATCAGATTTTTAATTGACTTTAAAATAAATTCCAGTTGCTTTATATTTTCAGCATATCATTCCAGTTTAGATACTGATGTAAAAGGCCTTGTATACCTGTATACTAAGGGCTTTAAGGTTACAAGATGGTTACAGAATGTAATTCATGGGTATGCATGCTAATCTCTTCACATTTGGATTAGTTTGTCTGTCCATCTCAAATTCTCGTTCATCTCTTTCTCTCTCAAGTAATCATGAAAGCGGAAGCAGTCAAATGTATTTTGGGTGACCAACCACTATAAATACCGAATAGCAAAGAGTAAAAAGTAATATGCTCATCAAAAGCCCCCAGAACATAGACTGAAATGTCTTTTTTCACAACCTAGTTATCAGACAGGATCAAGTAACAAACACATTAATGAAAAATCAGTCAGTGGCAATTTGCAAACAGAATAAAGGGTGACATTTACCAAAAATATTGTTTGCAATAGACAATTCTCCCTGCTCCAAACAGGAGACGTTGCTCTGTCCATTCTGTTTGATTGGACTCAAGGGCCAGGTCTAAACTGTTAAATAAAACACGTCTTGATGCCAGAAAGAAATAGTCTTTCCACATGCTAGATATCAACCTAGATATCAACTGGGAGATGCTAGTGGGCCAAAGATGTGGCAGGGAGAGTGCTAACAGCAGAGCATGTTGCCTGCTGGTGTTTTGAGCATCTCTTTGTCCTGTTTTGTTTCCTAGCAGAGGTGCGGCCTTGGAGACCTTGGAGCAGTTCATTTCTGGTTAGCAAACTGTTGCTAATCACAGGCAGTTAATGCAAGAGGAATTTACTCCTTTTCAACCCAGCCAGTGTCACTCAATCTTGCATTCCTCCTTCCAATATAAAAAGCATTTTTTTTAATAAGGAGAAAGAGTTGAAGGTTTAATCTCCTATTTTGCCGTCCACATTCCTGTTGGATATGATAATACCTGTATACTGAGCTTTACCTTGCTTTACAAAACGCTCATGAAAATGTTATTTCAGTCATCTAAACTGCAGTGGAGAAACTGAGTCCGCAAAAAAAGTGGCCTCATTGCCTCATTGCTCTCAGCCCACCTCCTAGTCAGTGCGCTAGCCATTGGGAACACTACCCTCTGTTTCTTGAAAAACCTTCTGTAAGCTCTTCTCAAACCTGTTGCTGGATCTTTATTATACTATCTACTTTCTAATTTGAGATAGCCAGGCGTTTGAAAAGATGCTATAGTAACCCTGTGGTACTGCCCTAATTATAATCTATTTGTGTTTTCTCTGTTTTCTCCCAATTGCTCAAAAATTAATGAGCGTTCCTTTCAAAGATAATGTATTGACCCTATTTTAGTCATGTTTTTGGCCTGCTACATTGCTCTTTTCAAGGTAACCTTGATATTGTTACAGACATACATTATGATTTTTTTATGCTGGAACTATCTATATTGATTTGACTGTGGCCTTTGATCCAATAAATCACAACATATTGCTATCTAAGTTTCCCTCAATTTGGCTGAGTTTAACTACAGTAGGATGGTTCTCTGGCTACATTAGAGAGCAAACACCAGTCATTTTGTTTAATGGTGTTGAATCTGAGGTGAAAATGTTACATGCGAAGTTACCTCAGGAGCTAATTAGAGGGCTTTCACTTTTGCAGTTTTTATTAATGACCTGTCGACGCTGTGTAGTTCATGAAATATTCTGTACATCTACATGCTGATGATGTGACCTTGTACACAGTAAGAGCACAGATAAGGTATCAGACCTTGACTGTTCTAACTCAGAATTTATGGAGTGATTTTCACAATTTAAAGATACAGTTTTCTGCAGAAATAAATTGGCTTAGAATCTTAGAAAAATATAAAACATGTAATTAGAGGGGTTGTCTCGTATACTACAAACAGACCTAGGTGAACTGGTGTGGAAAATAATAAGATTTTCCTCACCTCAGAAAATAAATCAACCATTGAAAGAGCCAAAGCTACCTCTTCTCCCTCCTCAGAGAAAATACTGATAAAGCTGGAAGGATCTAAATCTCAATGTTTCTAAAGACTGGGATCTCTGAGATCTCTGAGATCTAGGAATGTTTTTTTTAAGTTTTGTTTCTTCCAGGAAACTGTTACCTTGTCACATTGGCAGTACCAACTCTCAAGAGCTTTAGAAGGTAAAAAACACTTCTTCAGTTTCTCTTTCCCAGAGCTGCTACTACAAACAAGAAGAAAAAAAGGGAGGAACAAGAGAAGAAAGTAAGTTGAGGAAGTGATTTAGGTACTGGAGAAGAAGAGGGAGGGAAAATCCTGCAGAAGAGGAGAGAGTAAGATGTTAATCTGGAAGTCAAATACATGGTCAAAATGACTTAGAGTAGAGAGAGAAGCATTCAACCTCTGAACAACATGGTAATGTGTTATTAGCTCTTCAAGAGAGAAGTACGTGACAGCAGAGAGCCGTCATAAGAACAGAGACAGATCAGTCCACTTCAAGAACAGCACATCTGGCTGTTCATATAACAACATTGTCTTTATGTAGTGCCATTTCTTGTAGTTACTCATTCCGTGGTGGTAAATCTTAGAAGTTCTGTTCTGGACAAAACCTCTAAATCCTACAGGGCTGTATGAAATTTTTTCTTTTCTCCAAACAAGGTTCAATGTTTATAGCTCCAGACACACGATTAAGTTGCAATGGCCTAACAAGTTGCCACGATGACTTGCTGCATGCATACTCTTAGCTGTCATAATGTAAACGTATGTTCTTAAACCCATTTCACTGAGGTTTAAGTTAGTGCATTTTAACTTGCTTGTGCTTGTGGCTTAAAACTATGCAAATAACTACTTTGGCTCAGCTAACACGTGGTACTCATTAAGCTGTGGCAATTTGATTACGCTTCTGAGCCCAAGACAAGAGACAACATATGGCTGCAGACATAACTGAGGGTATTTCAAGGAAACCAAGGGACAATATAGGTCAGCATGATAGACGGTGGTCTCAGCACACTGTGAATTTAACCATGGACAAGTTTTTCCAGATTTCATGGAGAAGGAATGTTTTAAGGAGAATTTTGAAGAAGAACACTGAAATAATATTTATGACCATGAAAACCTTTTGTTTTGAAGACTGTGAGGAGAACCTGTGGGACAAAGCATAAAAGAATTTGTTTGAAATTTTAATAGGCCAGACAGGAGTAAACAACTCATTAATGAAGAAAAGCTGATAAGAAGTGTGAGTGAGATCAGCTATGAGGTTCCTTTAAAACAACAAATAGTTTTGTATTTTATGTAATAGGGAATTGTTGCCAACAGAAGAAAATGAAAAGAGGCAGTGAAATGGTTAAAAGAAACAGGCTAGAAAATAATTTTTGCCAGGCATATTCTTAATGGACATGAAGATGATTGCTTTTGTCAAGGCCAGAGAAAAGAATGTTGCAGTAATCAAGATGTGCCTTGATTAGTGGATGGGAAGAGCTATATATTAGAGCTGTTCTGCAGAAGGAATCTACTAGATAGGACATAGCCTGGAGGGGTGGTTGTAGAAAGAGATTCACCTCTAGGATGAAACCATCCCATAAAAGTTTAAGTTTACAGGTAAAGTATAGGTTTGTATTTATGCTGGCTGTCCTAACAATGCTAATAAATCTTAGGTTAATATGGAACAGATATTTTTTCCTGCTCAAACCTGAGTTTTGCCCCTGAGGTTTACCAAAAATAGAGCATGTGAAAGTTTATTTCTTTTTTTTTTCTGACTTCCTTTGTCTTTTTATAAACATCTGTTTCTCCTTTTATCATAAATTACAGGGGACTTTTCTTTGCTTTTTCTTCCTTTAACTCCATATCAGTTGTATTGTGTTAATCACCTGTAGCAATGCTAACTACCTTAAGTGTAAGTTTCCTAGCCTGGGTGAGCTCAGGCTCACTCTTAGGCAGACGTAACACGTACAAGAGCTTTGGACTCATGCTTGCAGAGCATCTCTTCCCATCAGGCTGCTGTGTTGCAGGTCTGGCAGGATGCACAAGGCGTGCACTCTGCATGCCACATACCAGTTGCTGTGTGGTAAATGCAGTCAGGTCGCGATAACCACAGGCACACACAGCCTGCGTGCTGCAGTTACCACTCAGCGGTTGCCCCCAACATGTTGTTGCCTGTATCAGCATTAAAAATAGTGGAAAACTGATTCTTTCAGGTGGAGAGTGCAGGGCTGGGGCAGGGAGATTTTAGGAGGAAGAGGCATGAGACAGGGAGAAAGGGAAGAGGAGCTGGTGAGGGGAGCTGTGGAGGTGGCAGGAAGAGTGAGGAGGGATGGGGAGACATGAAGGTTTGAGTGGGGCACCAGTCTGTAGAAGATGAGGAGATGGGCCCTGGGTGGGGAAGCCAGTTTGAAGATGGACCCTGGTTGGCTCCCAGATAAGAGAAAGAAGAAACAAAAACATTTTTAAAGAAGCAGATTTCCACACTAAAACTCACTCAGGGCTCTGATGGAGCTGGTGAGGGAGGGATGTACAAGCTGGGCCAGGACTGGGACAACAGAGTGTGCTGTTGGGGTTTCACAGCTCTCAAGATCCATAGCCAAAAGTCAACCACATGGAGATTTTTGATACAGCTCTCGGCACTTTTTGCTTTCAAGTTCTTCAGTGTGGATATTCGCATAAATGCTTTTGCAAATGTCTCTTGATTTCATTTGTAGCTCTTTTGAAGAAATTGTGTGGGAAGGCTCACACAGCATGCAGAGGCCAAACGTCAGTCCCGGTTCCCTTCCTGTGAAGCTCACCAATACTTTTAAGGACAAGCCATTCTTCTCAGTTTGTTGTGCTAGTCACATATGAGGGGGATGTTATTAAACATTCAAGCCTTAACCTTCCCTGACTTCAGGAGCAAGGAACATACAGAAATCATTCATAGCAGGGCAGTTTGAGCAGGATCAGTTTTCGGTAGCGCTGCTGACAAGCTCATCTTTCTAGAACTGGAATAAAAGCACCAGTGTGGCGAGGGCAGGAACTAATTTCAGCACAAATATGAGAGTTGCATGCAACATTCAACACTATTGAAATTCTATGAAAATGCAAAATGTAAAGAACATCCTAAAATTACACAATTATATGAAGCAAAGATTTAGTTCTCTACAATTTCATTGCTAACAATGGAAGTCTAGAACCACTAACCATGCTCGATATGGATTACTTTACATGAGTCAGACAAGCAGGATTTCAGCCCATGGGGGTGAAAACCAAAGTGTAATAACCATAAAAAGGTGTAGGATTGCTTATTTATAGTCATGCATATTAGAAATGCAATAAAAAGCCCCAGTATAAACTCAGTAGACAGGCTTCAAACACCAAAAATGGCTAGGTCTAAGTTGTTTCTGAATTATGGTGAGCCCTAAAGACAGCCTAAAACCAATTAACTTTTTTTTCTTTTTTTTTTTTCACTCTTTTTATGTTTTAAAAATGACCAAAGAGATCTCTTTGAAAATATATTACAAAAAAAAAAATGCTCCTAGAATTAAACCTTTTGTGAGAAGCTTCAGCCTGGAGCAAAATTTAATGGCTGAGCTATAAAGCACTGAAAACTTTCATAAAGGGGTTCATAAAGAAACACCAACTGACCCTGAACCTGAGGAGGTCTACCAAGCTCCACTGTAATAAACACAGAACCTAGTTAATTTTCACTTAAGGAGTGTATGACATTTGAGTAAAATGTGGTTACTTTATGTTCACTTTCAGCATGTATGTCCAATAGATATAAATGACAGAGTGGGATACTGCAGTCAAGAGGTCTACTGTAAGTTACAGCTAGTCCTAAACGAGGTTATAAACTCCGTTACCCAGAGACATGGCTTTTTCATGTGTTTGTAAGGTGTCTAGCATGACTGGACAGGTAGAACTTTTCTATCTACATTTCTTACTTCTATGCCTCCTCCAGACTATCAATAGACAGTGTGAGTTGTGTCTACAGCTCATTTCCAGAGCAGTTACATTAAAACTTAAGAACTGCTATTACAGCTGCTTTCCCTGCTTTAATGTTCATCCCATGGGAACTTCCAAAATTTAAACCATGCTATATCCTTACCTGATTAATTGATTTAAATTAAATATAACTTTTAAAAATAAATTTCCATAATTTGGATTGAATAGAAATAACTGTATGCTCACTCACTCTGTCTAGAAATATGTGTTATCTGTATGGAAATACTCTATTCATGTATTTTTCTGCATTTAATATGAGCATAAACACATGCAATGTGTGAAGCATGAATATGAAGCAGAGAAATCCTTCATTGTCTGTAGTTGCTCAGACATCATCCATGCTTTTGTAACACATTTTTTTACACCTCAAGATGTTTCTGCTATCAGTGGCTTTAGGACTGTTATTTCATCCTGAAGAGTCAAAACCTATTCTAGGTCATTGCCTCCTCTTGGCCAGCGAGGGATGCTCTTGCACTAACAAGAGACCCGTGCAGGGACTGTAGTCTCATCCTCTCCTGTCTTCACCTCCCTCTCTCCTTCACCTCTCTCCTCTCCCCTTCCAACCTCAGCCACTCTTGGCCTTCAGGCTAGATCTCCCAGTACAAGTAAGACAGAGCTTCAAAAAAGATCCAATTTTTCAAGCATCCTACATTGAATTTTAAATTCCTCATCTTAACATTGGTCAGAATTCATTCCAAAACCAGCCAGGAAAGTGAAGGAAAGGCAGATGTTTGTCAAGGCTATATTTAGGAAGCCATTGCTTAAATGTGAAAATCAGTTATACTTTAACCATGAGTGAGAAGCACAAAAAGCATGTTCTTTCCCCTACATGTGTTTGCAGAACACTTCTCTTTTCTTCACCTGCAATAGTGATATGTTCCTTTATACTCTGCCTCCACTTGGTTATCAGTAATGTATTGTGGGTCTAACAATGGCCCCTGTTTTCACAATACTTTGTGGAATAATGCCATCCATCCCCATGGCTTCATTGGTTCACGAAGGTATTGGTGAAAGGTGGGATAGATTTACTCAACTTTTCAGCATAATATTCCTATTGTTCACTGCCAGGGCATGCATAACGAATGGCCTTTAGTGTAAACAGCTCAGCCACTGAGCTCAGTGATTACTGTGAGGGGTCTGTTTGAGGTATTTCTAGTTCTTTGATATATGACTCATTAAAACCACTCTATGTAAGTATTGTTTACAGTGCTTGCTGTGCTGGTAGCTTGCATCTGAGCACTTGTATTTAATTTGAAAGGTATTTTGCCTACACTTAGAAGAAGTCTTTAAGTGCCTAAACCACTCTTACATTTTTCATTATAAACTGTTGGCAGAGGAATGGGAAGGAGCTGGGAGTTTCTTATAACAAGAGAAATGACCTTTTGTCTCTACAGACTTCCCTTTGAACTCACTAACCTCCTGTCAACAGAAAGCAAATAGTAAGATAATAGTCTCTTCTCAATTTGTCCAGCCTTTTGTCTTCCCCAAGACGCAGGGCTTGGCCTTGCTGCTCGGTGCTTGCCTTGCTAATAGGAGACAGAGCTTGGAAAGATAACTACACAGGACTATCACGACCCTAGTTTATTACATATCCTAAGTTTGTATTAATTTTTGTGCTTTGACACCTGCACTGAAATGATCTCAATTATAGATTGCCTTTTTTTTAATGGGTTGTGATTACATGGGCCCATCGGTTTTACTCAGAACCAAAACTGTTCAGACCATGATGGGGTTATAACATGCTACAGAAGAATCCATTTAATTGGTGCCTTGTTGAAATATACTCCTCTGTCTGTGGTGTGATTGCTGTGGAGCAGGACCTGCACCACTGATTTAATTCCCTCCAATCAATGGGTAAATGGCACATCTAGTCAGTTTTAAGTGGCACATTTGTTGTCTATATTTTGTTCACAGTGGTTAACAACTATGAATCGATGTCTGCTACAGTAAACTCCTGTTAGCTTGGCCTTTACTAGTTTCATGGTGTTACTTTACTCGACCACATCTTTAACTTTGCCTTTGTAGTCACTGCTTTTGCAAGTTTAAAAGATGGTTTGGTGTCTAGGATAGTGAGTAAAATAATGAATGCAAGGAAGATGGAATGGTTGAAGACCAAGACTAAAAATTATGTGTTAAGATTTCTAGTTCTCTCTGTCTTTCACTGCAGCCCATGCTACTACAGATATATTTTGACTTGATATATATACCTTCTGTACCATCTTTTCTGACCCTGAGTCTAAGGCTGGCAGAATGAAGTCCTGGAGGAGTCTTCTTACTTGGGAAATCTTTGCTAGAGACAAAGTTTCTGTAGAAATTCCTGTACCATTCCCTGGTTCAAGGACTATATCCAGCTACATGAGAGGCGAGATCATCCTTGCATCCTCTGAGATACAATTCCTGGAACAAGCCCCTCTTCTTCACTTACAGCAGAGAACTGACTTCTCTACATTGGATTGAGACTGTGTCTCTGTCTCCTCTTTTCTCTTCTACACATGTGCCCTCCCATTGTTCTCGTGCATGCAGGATTTAGAGTTATTGAGCTGGAGGTATTTTCAGAGCATGGACGCTAGGAAAATTTTATCTTGCACTTTACATTGTTCTATCAGTCTCTGAAATAGGACAGATTCTTCAGCAAGTGTTGTAGAACATTTATAATCACTACATAGAAGGGGTGTCATAGGTCAAAAATATTGTTTGGTGTTTAGGTTTGAGTAAGCTTGACCATTTATGTTTGGTCTTCTTTATGTTGTTTATATTAGATGAAGATATTTGTATCTTTACAATAGTTTCCTCCCTCCCCCTAAAAATTTATTTTCTCCCCTGAAACTTTTTAATAACTTCAAAAGTTCCATATAGGAATTAGAAATTATTAATACTATTTTAATACACCAGTATGAGCACTTTTATTATTATGATTTAGTGTTACAACTGTATACAAAGGCTCCTGTTGAGGTAACTTGGGAATAACCTGTTGAAACCTTGGCTAATAATTCCAATACGTCTGACAAATTTGTCAGCATGGATTAATTGTTGTTCGGGAGAATTGTTAGCCATACAGAGCACACCATTTGAGGGAACATTCAGAAGATAAAGCCAGGAGGGAGAACCTTGTCCCTAAAATAAGTTTATGGTTTCCTGCCTCAAAATCTACAAACTTCTGAAGCCCTTTTGTAAGTGAATTCTTACATATCATTGCTAACTTACGTTGCTTAGGTTTCTGCTGAAGTACACTGACATTGTTACAAAGGCAGCAGTACTTCTTAACAGGAGGGAATGATTTTTCACACAGCATGTCCTGCACATGAGCCACAAACAGGACATTGTTTGTGTGAGTTTGTCTTTGAGACCTGTCACCTGTGAGTGAACATACCAGTGGTCACTGGGCTATCCCCATTTATTCATGATTAATGCTTTTTTTTTCCTACGTCACCTATTCTGGGACTTTCCAGTGTCCTGAGTTAATGAAGTGTGGATAAAATTATAAGAGGCAGGTTACCAGGTTGCTTCATCATATGGAGGAGTGCTTAATATTTTTATAGCCAGAAATAGTTGAAACAGGTCTGACAACATTTTTTTTTTCCATTGGAGTACACCTAAACTCATGGAAATTCAAAGGCTTCACAGGGGTGAACTGTAAATTCTAATGAAGAGCAGGTAAGATTCTGGCAGGCAACAGAGAAGCTGATAGTTCTTCTGGTGATCATCAGTAATAAACTGATGAGCTCTTGAGCTCCACTCTGTAAGAGAGGAAATGTAGTTGTCAGTGTCATCAGGTCTGCAGAGTCAATGGGGAGCTGTTGTTCTGTGGTTTGTTCTGAGTTCAGAATAGGTCTCTCATGGCCTATGGGGGCAAGAGATAGGTGCTTGGTAACCATTGGTAAGTCGTTGATAACCCTAGGGACCTCCTACAGTTTCTCCTACAGTATTCCTAATGGCTGTGTGACTGCAGTTCCCTTGTACTGCCAGAAAAGAGAAATCATCCTATTACCCTGCAAATGATAAATCATAGCCCCTCTCTATGGTGGTATGTGTCATTCTTTTACATTACTTTTCCATAGCTTTCCCTTTTATTTTTGTTTTGCTACCACTGAATAATATGCAGTCCCACAGCTCTGGCACAGAGAATCTGATGAAAGTGAACATATAAGAAAAATATTAGTGGCTGCACTCTTCATTGCAGAGGTAATGGCCATTGACATTAATGGGAATTATGCATGTGTGGAAGAGGAGTATGGCCCCTTTACTTAATAGAGCCCTTAATATGTTTTAGTGAGCCATGGTGGTGTTCTAAATATCATGAAACCCAAAGGAGATAGAGAAAACAACCTCTGGCACTGATAAGCTGGATTCATTGCTCTGAGGTGGATGGCTTTTCAGGAATATCCCAGTTTCTCCTCCTCTGGAAATAGTTGTGCATGCACCATTCATTGACATGAAAGAGAAAAAGGTAAGGAGAGTGGACAGAAAATGAGGAAAGGAAATACAGAGTGATCCAAGTTGTCAGATGGTAGACTATCACATTAAATACATAAAAGTTCAAAATTAAGCATTATACTCACACACACACACACGTATATATAATTTTACACATGCAATATTTTTGTCTGTCTTTTATTCAAATTCTGGTCTAGCCCTGCTTTACACTATGTTCTATTTTATGAAAGTAAAATGTGAAAATCTACTGATAAGCCAAAATAATAAAAACTTTATGACATGTCAGGGCTATTCTTTTATTATTATTTTTTAACCTTGATCGTGTTATAATAGTGAACATATGTATCCTTGGCCTTAATCACCTTGTCGAGTTAAAGTGTATATTCAACTTCATTTACATGACATATGATCTAATGCCGGAGAACAACAATACCATTGTAGTGCTAATTGAAAACTGTGAGCTGAGAGCCAGAAGAAACCACCAGTCTGATTGCTGAGGGTCCCAGGGAAAGGGATTTATTCCCACACCTGCAGTTGGTCCATAACACTAACATTGTTACCAACATCTGGGTCTAATCAGCACAGAGGCCTTGATATGCTGCTCCTGTGGCACATAAATTTAGCATTATATTCATTTTAAAGGCCCCCTCTTTCAGTTTTTTAAGGACAAGATAGATTCATGGCTCCACAGAGTCTAACAAAGTAGAAACCACAAACAGAGTAAGTTACTGCCAGGTTTCTTAGACCATACCTACCTAGTATATGCCACTTAAATAATGGAATTTTATGCTCAGTTCTGCTTCTCGAAAATGCATCTCCATAGAATGCAAAGTTCAGCTGAAAAACTATGTTTAAGGTAAAAAGCAAACACTCTTTCCCAATTTGCATATATCAGTTTTTATTGTGACATCTGAGCTGTATCAGCCGGAGGGACAGCTGCGAAACCAGTGACGATCCCAGCAGTTCACAGGAAAAAGTGCAATTCTGCTTGGACTGGTGTCCAACCCCAGGGAGAGGTGGCTGCAGTAACCAACGCTGCCCTTGTAGGAGAGGTACCACAGTCTTTCCAAATGGCTCTCCAGTTCAGCGCAGGACAGATTGAATTCTCTGTCCACGGTTTGGATCTCAGGCTCGCTTTTACAGTCAATGACACGCCTTGGTACCATCTTCCTATGTGGCCTTGTGCATACACAAGGTAGTGGGAAGAGCAAAGACAAGATGCTACTGGTACACCTGTGAGGGCGCAACTGGGCGCTGCACGGTTTACTCCTCACACATGATAACTCGTGGTACTCTTGAGCTGCAAGAGATGATCTTCTGCACAGAGTGCTGTTGTGGCAAGCGAGAAAACTGAGTTTCTCTTGCAACTCAGCTCCTGTGATTTACGATTGAAAATACACCATGCCTTAGTTTCCTAATTCTGAAAGTAAACTTGCCTCACAGGCTACTGTGAAGATAAAATCCCATTCATAAAGGTGATGAAATTGTACAGAGCAAATGGAAATTGTACGAAGAGAGAAAAAAAAAAACCTGACTGAAAGCCAGGCTGCCTAAGCCAAAGAGCAAAATGGAATTCTTCATTTGTTGAGGATAACCAGTGATTATTTTTGCTAATGGATCCCTTGGCTGTCTCTACAACTATCTAGCTAACTGGCTGTTCGCCTTTGTATCTTCATGTATTTTCCTGGAAAGTCTATACAAACAATAGGACAGACATGGACACCATTACAGAAGATGGGTATTTTTTTCTGATGTTTTTCATTATCTACATATCTTTAATATCTGTAAGTAGTGAGTATAATTACACAGAGAAAGTTTGTCAGCAGATCCAGAAATTCATGAGTTTTGAACCTACCTCTGTCACTGATCTTCTGTAGCAGCAAGCAGTTCATTTAACTGTTGCCTTTCTTACCTACTGTGCATTTTGGGGATAAATAATAATATAGAGAATTGTTTACCTAAGGTTTCAAGGTAGAACAATGCCATAGGGGTATAAAGGAGGCTTAACACTGTACCATTGACTAGAGTGTAATTATATTATTTGGCTGAAATGCAGGGTTTAATCTTTGTCAATCTACTGTCAAGAAGAACGATTGTTTCATGAGAAAACCTGTTTATAATAAATGCAGAAAATGTGTAGTTTTGTAACCTCCACAGCCTTCTCAACACAGAGAAGGTGGTGGAAGACAGAGGAATTTCCTTTTTTTTTACTAATAACTCTAGGTGGAATTTTTAAACTGAAGAGTCATAACTAAAAAACAGAAAATGTCAATGGAGATATTAACACACTGAACCAGATTCTCAGCCACTATAAATTGAGGTAAATTGCTATTAATTTTGATAGAACTACACTTCACGCCACTTCAGGAGAAGGTGCATTATTTACGGTACGATTGCAAAATCTGTCACTTTATTTACCATAGAAATGTGTTCTGGCACTAGCAGTTGGTTTTGGTAGTATGCCAGTTTGTTGGCTTTGAAGGATTTCCAGTAGCCAAAGGGGAATTTTAGCACCCAGTGCTGCCCTACCCCTGCTCTCTGTTTCTTTGGGTCCGCAGCAGATTTGTCCAATTTCCCTTCTGGCTGCATCAATCCATTGTCAGCTCCATTGCAGTTCCACATGATGCTGTGACCCCACATGCCCGGAGCCAGCAGGGCTGCTGAGTCCCACCTAATACAGTCAGCAAGAGCTGCGCATGGCGGGCTCAAGAGTAGTGTTCAGAGGAGAATCGTAGGGCAGGATTGTTAGAGATGTTTGACTTGTAGCCTTCCTCATTCTCATTTCATTTGTGCTGTGAGAGCGAATGCCTGCTGTACTGTTTTTCTGTACTCCTGACCAACTTTGTGACCAGAATGAGAGATTTGAATTTCAATACCTGTGGTCTAACCACAGCTTCCACATGCAGGAAAACCTCCCACGCTGCCCATGGGAGATGCACAGGAGGAAGAAACGAGATTGGGGTCCCTCGTTGTCTGTGTGAAAGGCTCTCTCTGTGCAGCTATTCCAGCTTTTTAACTTCTCTGCATTGCTGTGTTATTGAAAGTGCTACTTAAATGAATTAAATGCTAATTATTGTAATAATAGACTGTCTGATTTTGATAGATCTTTCCTCATAAGTTCTTATACACGGGAGGTGTCTGGCAAAGTTAACAAAACTGAAAAGGTCAGAGTAATGCAATTTGCTGGTGTGGCTTTATTAACAAAACACCTGAGCCACACAGAGGTCTCATGTGGATGTGGTAAAAATGGCATAAGCACACAACCAGGTCATATAACTGCATGGCCACTGTGTGGACATCATAGAATTCAGGCTTGTATTTCAAGTACTTTACAGGCACATTACTAAAAGGTTATTTTATCTGACTTCGTTATGTATTCTTCACGATGATGCAAGTAAGATATAACAGCTATATTAGAGAAATTTAAAAGAATAATCAGACTATGGAGAAAGCGCCTCATGTCATTTAAGGTTTTTCAATGAAAGTGCAATTGGTGGTGTGTCATAAGAAGAAAAAAAAACGACTTAAGCTAATATCATTGGAACATCCTGATTATTCAGTTGTATTTATTTTAATGTGTGAAATGCAAAAATATGATCAAATACAGATATGTTATTATTTTAATCATGATATCTTACTGCATTTTATGTAGTTCCCGCTAATGTGATACCAGCAGATCTAATGAGATGTTTAGGGTTTTTTGCATTTCAAAGCATGACCTCCTAAAAATTAGGATATTTCTTTCTTCCAAGATCATTTTGCTGAAAAACACCCAACTTTTCAAATATTAACATATATTTGATGTAGAAAGGGACGTTGGACATATCACAACAAATGAAATGACTCGGTTGTAAAATATAACCATAAAATAAAGAAAAATTCATAAATATTATTTTGATACTTTCTCAAAGCACTTGTGATGGCAATCTACAGCTAAGCCCCAGCTCTGCAAGTGGTAATATGAGTCTGCTAGAAACAGTAATATACCCACATGGTGCTGATTGCAGACCTGAGGACATTTCCCTGAGGTGTTTTCTAAAAATCATCATTTTTTCATTATAATTAAATTATCCAACCATTTTTTTTTCCTCTTTATGAATCGTTCACAAGCTGAGGCTAGTTTCTGTGACTCTGTCTGTTATATGCAACTGGCATAGAAAAATTAATGTGAAGGAATATCTGAGTATATGATGTTCTTAAGTTGTACATTTCAGTTATCCAGTGTGGCCAGGTCTTCAAAAGGAACTGGAATCATTGCAGAAATGTTGTTGGTTTGTATATATCATTCTTTGAGTTAGGAACCTGCTGCTATCACCTACTTGCCCTTGAAGATCAGAGCCTCTGTTGTGCACAACTCTGATGATTCACCTAAAACACATGATTTGGCTTCTTAACCCTCAGCAGATGATTGAAACATTTTAAGCATCAAAGTCAGGAACAGGAAGAAAAAAGAGTGAAGTTTGAATATCCAAGGCTCCCAGCTCTTGCTAAATACGGTGGTGCTCAGGCACTCAATTCCTCTAGATTTTTGAAAATCCTAGTTACGCTACGGATTATTGCAGTGGGTCATTTTTAGTCTCCAAGCACTAGTACACTGAAAGGCAAATGACAGAAGTTTTAGAAGTAAATGTTAAGAAGTATAAGTATGAGCCTCATTCAAATATTCAAATACATGTGCAGACACAGTTTTTGCACGTATTTACCCACTTCTAAAATTTTCATAAAAGGAATATCTATATCAGCGTTCCATACAGCTTAATGTCCATTCTATTTCAAAAGATTATAAAATTCTTGAGTTGTGTACCACTGCTTCATTAACCACAGCAATACATTTCCTAAGTATTCCAACAGGGTTTTTTTGAATACAGACAACGACAAACTGTGTTAATCTGCAGTGTCACTCTTCTTCAAAATTCCACGCTTTCAAATCAAGCAAATTATTAAAGGTTGAAAGACCATAATGAATCAGACCTGCAGTACATGATTTTTGCGTTCCTCCCTTAGAATTGTGTATAATGTATAAATGATGGCTGATCTAATACATTGATAGGGACAGAAGAAAGCAAATGTTTCGATGTGATAATAATTCTTAAATGTGTTTTGCACTACCTCAAAGAGACCGTGAATCAGAGCTTTCATTAGAGTGGATTATAGCAAATGTTGCATGCTGTTACTGCCAGCTTATTACGTAGCAGTTTTACTTGCGTCATATGTTTAATTACCACATTAAATCATGGTTTCTAAACATCAGTTCACATCAGGATCTTTCTCTGAAATATTTTTTTTTTCCTTTGGTGATATAGCCAATAGCAAAAAGGTTTCCTCCTTTTCCCTTTGTAATCTAAATTCCAATTTTGTGTCCGTAATACTATCCCTGCCTAGTGCAGCAACTCACTACTTACAAAAGCACAGAAGGAAAAGTCCTTTTTTTCCTTGAATGTGCATATTCCTGGTGGAGCTTAAAAACTTCCATAAATCAATAAAGTAATTGCTGCATAATGACCTATTGTTGGTGAGCGTGCCCAGAATGATGTCATTGGGGGGTAATGGAGCTACTGAATCAAAAAAATGGCAGCTGTTTCCAATTTATTTGAGAGTCAGTTGGACAGAAAATTAAATAAACACATAGACAAGCAGGACAAGGGCAAGTCCTTGCATTATTCTTATGATAGTTTTAATTCAATCGCAGAAGTCAGCAGGCAGCTGATATTGTGGCCCAGAGTTTCAGTAATTGCCTGTCTCCTATCTCAGTCAGACTGCACATGCTCATTTCATCATTTTAAGCTTTTGTGACTCAGATTAAAAAAAAAAAAAAAGACCAATGAAACAAAGATGAAACTTAGTTCTTTTTTCTCCTATCCTCCCCCTTCCCTTCACAGCATAGCAGGCTATCTAGGAGATGTATTAATAGAGAAAAATTTTCATTTTTTCCTCCATCTGCCTCTATGGGGCCTCTACCTTCCTTTCCCTAGAAAATGAAGGAGAGTTTTCTTTTTTTTTAATCACTCATATGTCCTTTGGGAAGCCCCCTAAAGTTTCATATTCACTGGGGAGAAAAAAAATGCCACCCGGCCTCACACTCCCTTCTCCACTGTGAATAACAGCTTTGATGTGCTCCTTTGAAGTTACTGGCTCGAGGCTGCATTAGGAAAGCATCAAATGCAGCCTGAGCTCTGCGCGTGGAAGCTGGTAGCATGGAGTGTTTGCGCACTGGACTTGGGGGTACCTAACATGTTCATGGCAGCAGAATGAATGCAGGGGAACACAACAGCAGGTCTCCATCACAGCGTACTCTTTTCTTTTGCAGCCCCTCTTCGCATTTCCTACTGGCAATGCATTGAGAACACGTCAACATCCTTGATATTTTCCAGTTCTTACAGCTTCTCATGACACCCTTGCACCCTTTAGGAGCCCTGCTATGGGTCATAGCATTGCAACATCACATCTGACTCCAGTCAGACACAGGGAAAATTTAGGTTTGGTTCTCTGTTTATTACTTCAGGGCAATATGGCTTGAAATCTTCTTTTCACTATTGTCACGTTAAAATAATCAAAGTGATTTCTTTGGACACTAAAAGAAGTTTGGGTCACTGATCAGTTATTTAACTTATGGTAAGAATTAAAATGTTTATTTCTTAGTATTTGCACTCTTAATATAATGATCTTCACATTCTTAAACCAAGTGGGGGTTTTTAAAATCTGTGGTTTTCCTTTACTTAAAGATTGAATTTCTGTGTGTGTGTGTTTTCTGTGTCTGCATAGCCAGAGACAGTGAAGTTGATGTTTGTCTCCAAGATGGAGAAGTGCTTTTCCATATTTGTCATCACAGATCTCTTCAGATCAGACATCTCTTTGATCATTTTAACTGTGTTTTATATGCTGCATAATTTCCTTGCTGAGTACCTTATGTTACATGTTACTTTATAAATCAATAAATAATAGCAATAATTAAAAGGGTGTTCTGTAGTAGGGAGCTAGATGAAAAAGTAGGTTATTCCATTAACCTTTTACCTCTGGAGACAGGAATTTCAAATTTGTGTTAGGTCACAAGAGCAAATCAGTTGGTCTCTTGTGAACTTTAGTCCACATCACTAACCACCGCATCACTTCTCACAGTCCCTTCAGATTGACGGCTTTAGTCTGGAAGAATAACAGATCTTTTGCAGCTTGTAAGACTGAGATGCAATGACTACACCAGCACCTACGTCTACTGTGCCTGGTTCTGGACAGAATCACTTGTGAAAAAACCCTTCCAATGCCTGTTATCCCCACATACAGCCTGAATATACTAATCTAATATTTAATTATCAAAATTGAAACTGGTAAAAGTAGGAAGTAACTTGTGCAATTAGGAAGAATTATTTTTTTTTAGCCCTGTCCTATAAAGTAGCTCTCAGAGAACACAAAAAGTTTATCAAAAGAAAATTAAGGGGGAGTTGTTGGTGATGTGTCATTGTATACCTAAGTGTAGGCAACATATGTGTTAGTGAAGAGCTGTCTATTCCATCAAAGATCTGACTGATTACATGAACTAACAAACAGAAATTCAGATTATTATTATTACTCTCATCTCCTTCGTTTCCACTTCTGCCTTCCTCCATCAGTTTTTGATGCAACTCTGTTGTCTGTACTCTGAGGAGGTCTGAATGGCCAAAAGAATTGTAAATGCAATGAATACCGAACATGCTCTATCAGATAGTGTCACAGTACAATGGTATTTTTTGTGAATTATTCTGAGACCAGAAAGGCAAATTATTAAGTGAAATACCAGTTTTAAGATGGAAGCTCACCTTAAAAATAGAAGGTAGCACAAATTTTGGAATAATGGTTTTTATGCTAGAAAATCTACATTTATACCATCTGCTTGCTTATTTTACACAAAAAGAATTGGAAATGTGTAATTTTTCTATTCTTTATGTAATTTAAAAACAAACAGGACTTGAATTATGTTTTTTCATTAAAAAAAATGGAAGAATTCTAAAAATAGTAAAGGTGCTAAAAATTCTAATTTTTGACTAAGATATTTCATCCATATCCATACCTACTTTGAACCAGCTCTCATTCTTTCTTTCTCAACTCTTTGTCTGCTGAAGTGCCTTGGGGTCCTATTCTGTGTTGTAGATGAGAGTGCTTTGATTGAATAAAGGTTTTTCTGGTATTTCAGGCAGTTATCTGTTAAAATAATATTTTCATTAACCTGGACCTTATCAGCTATATGTATGAGCCATTACACATGGTGCTTCCTGAGCTTTAAGAATTTGTATGAAGTTTCTTTTTCCTGCATTCCTGGAATTATCTGGGGGTTTTATGGGTTTTATGTAAATTTAGCATCACCATTTCCTACTGAGAAGTGCTCTAAGAAATGCAATAGGTAGGAATACACATGGTGAAGGTCTGTGAAACACTCTGGTATTCAAACAACTGCTTTCTTCTTTCTGTCTGAAGGTCTAATTTAATACTTACCAAATACAACAGGCAGGATCAAGTCCAATTATAATTACCACACATATCAGCAGGTCATAACGAGGGAGAGATGCAGCGCTTTTTGTTGACACTTGCAAAAGATGCCCCAGAGTGGACTGCACATTTTCATCTATACTATTTCTGTTGCCAGCATCTCACAGACCATTTCACAGCTGATTCTTGGTGAATATTGGTCTTTTCTCTACTGCAAACTGTTTTGTATCTGGACAGGATTATGCTTTGCTTTGAAAGTGGAAAATTACCGAAATTTTATCAGTGCAATACCTTCAATGACTTAACCTTTTCCTCCTACCTATAGTTCCTGTTTTGGAAGTATGACAGTGACCTGAGGAGGCCTTCCAAGGATGCTATTTGAGGTTTTATATTGTTGGCCATCCTAATTATAATCTTAGCAGACACCAGTCTTAGCAGACTTAGTAGACAAAATCAATAGAAATAGACTCTGTTTGTTTCAATTTTAGCATTGAAATGTCATCTGGAATATGAATACAAAGCTGTTTATGATGGGAGGGGAGTCTGGGCGTGTTGTCAGAGGTTTGAGTAAGGGCTAAAAGAGGTGTGGAAGGAGAAGGAAGTACTGAGATTCAAATATGAAAGTTCATAGAAGAGTAGGAAAACAAGTGTGACTATGAAGCTTGCCTATTGTATTTTTAGAATAAGTTGTTTTCCCAAGGAACCCACCTCAGTTTGCAAAAATTAATGTTACCCAGTACAGTTTATATGAAACAATTATCTCTTAGAGAGAAAAGACTTTTTCAGAAGAAAGTTTTGCACTGTTCCTTAAGATGGTCAGATGCTAAATAACACTGAGATTTCTCTGCAAAAATGGCTTCTTAAGTGGGCTATATTTTCAGAACATATTTTGTCCACAGTTTTTGTATTGTTCCATGCTTTGCGATCTGCATTGCTGCAGATGGATGCATCTACCCCTTTGATACAGAGGTGTAATTTCATTCATATGCACATGAGTCATACTTTTGAAGACTGAGACCAAAGCATTGAATAGGCATTAGAAACCAACCGAGGCTGACAGGGGTCAGCTGAAGGTGACAGGAGAATAGTCTTGTCATAGCTGGTCATATGGGTAAGGTAGGCAACTCCTTGTCCTTCCTGGAGAAAGTAGAGTACTATTTTGATTTTCAGCTTCAGTTACAACACTGAAGTTACTGATAGCAATCCAGCCTAGAGAAAGGCAATGCAAAAGTCTCCCAGGGGTTTGTCTTAGGCCTTCACACTCCTCAACCGGATTGAAGGTATTCCTAGATACCTGACCTCCAGGCTTAGTAAAGAGCCCCACAGCAAGTGGGGGGAATAAATACCTTCAGTAAAGATATTATTTTGTAGCTTTTCACAGCACTTTCCTTTCTGAGTAGAGTGGCTCCAGTCTTGTGTGGATCCAGCTCTGTTTTGTGCCACCATCCAAACTTTATTGCCAGACACTAAGTGTCGTAGTTTAGCCCCGATCGGGACCAGACTAAGCAGTCTCTCTCTCAGTCCCTCACCCTCTGAGAGAATAGGGAGAGATGATATAAGGAAAAACGACTTGAGGTTTGAGATAAGGACAGGGAGAAATCCTTAAAGTTACCATCACGGGCAAAACAGGCTCAACTCGGGGAAAACTATTCATTTATTTCTAAAACTAGCAGGAGAATGAGACAGGGAACAAGATAACCTCCCCCCACCTCTCCCTCTTGCCAAGCTTAACATTATCTCTACTGTCTTCCCCTCCCAAGTGGCACAGGGAGGAAAAGGAAATGGGGGTTGCGGTCAATTCATCACGCGTTGTTTCACGCCACTACTTCGTCATCGGGGGAAGAACTCATTGCATTCCTCCTGTGCTCCATTGTGGGGTCCCTCCCATGGGCCACAGTCCTTTGTGAAACTACTCCAGCGTGGGTCATCTCTTCCACGGGGTGCAAGGCCCACAAGGCTCGCACCTCCCCCTCTCTGCCCTGACTCAGCTGCTTCACATCTTCTCTCTTTTTTTTTTTTTTTCCTGTTTTCCCCTTCTTAAATACGTTATCGGAGAGGTGTTATCACGGGACATTCTGCTCCCAGTTGGCTCGGCCTTGGTCCGCCCTAGGCCCGGCCGAGTCCACTGAACAAAGGGGAGCGACTTCTAACAGTTTCCTACAGAAGCTACCACCTTAGGCCCCCCCTCACCAAACAAAACCAGAACACTAAGGATGACAGGAACTTGCTGATTACTCCTTTCATATGGTTTTTTTGGGGCAGAATGGGAAAACTGGAAATGGAGCAGTAACAAAAAAGAGTCTGGTGGGTGTAATTCCCTTTCAAAGACTGCTTACAAGGGGTAATAGTTTTAAAATATAAGGGGATAGATTTAGACTAGATATAAGGAAGACATTTTTTACAGTGATGGTGGTGGAACACTGGAACAGGCTGCCCAGGGAGGTGGTAGATGCCCCATCCCTGGAAACGTTCAAGGCCAGGTTGGATGGGGCTCTGAGCAACCTGATCTGGTTGGAGATGTCCCTGCTCCTTGCAGGGGGGTTGGACTAGATGACCTTTAAAGGTCCTTTCCAACCCAAACTGTTCTATGATTCTATGATTCTGACAGAAGCACAAACTATTTCCTGTAGCGATTAAGGTAATTGTTCTTTACTGGCTTTTGTCAGGCACATGGGTGTATAGAGGACACTGTAATATTTTTCAGTCTTTTTCAGTATTTTTTAAGGCTTCTTAAGCTTTGTGATGTGGCTTACATTCAGCCATACATGGTGGGGCAGACAATACATTGTGTTTGAAGCTGGAATTTTCTTTTCCAATTAGTTCCATATGTATTCAGCAGACCTAATCAGTGAAGCACATAGACAGATTTTCACAACAGTTGATATGTGGGTCTATCACATTGGTTTTGCAGTCTAGGTTGATTAGCTTGTTCTTTGTGTGAAATAAGTCTGTTTCCTTGATTGCAGAACAGTGCGAGGTTCATTTTGCCTCTTTTCTGCAGCCACGTCATGCTGTAAGTGTCAGTCCTGGATCTAGTGGTGAAACTTAGAGTGCTTTTTACCCCGGTAGACTTCTCTGTACGTAAGGTTTATTTACTGCAATTTCTCTGTGAACTCTTCTTTTTGCCATGGCTGCTTATTTTCTTTCCAGGTTAAAAATATGTACATTTAAACCAAAGTTTCTCTTTAGTTTAAAATTATAAATCCTGAATGTGAGATTTCCCATTTGTTTGTCAGCCTTGCCAACATTTTGCTGAAGAACTTGTGAAAAGTGAGTGAGTGCTGTTTTGCATAAAGACAGACCCGCTTGTGGGGAGTGACTCCTCAACCAGAGCTCCTCATGAAACCTTTTAGCAGTAGCTTAATTTTCAGCTGAACCTGAAACTGGAAGAAAAGGTACTCCTGCAGGAAGAAACCTGGTAAGGTAGCAATGGGCAGCTCTGCTGGACACTTTTACAATACTGATGCCGAAAAGGCATCTTAACATAACCAATTTATATGATACTACTAAGCACTGGAAGCGAAGGCATGGAGATAATTTGACAAACCAATGCTGATGCTGGGGATCTTGCTCTTCTCTCCTTGGTGCTCTCTGCAGCTCCATTTATGATCAAGTGACCCATCTGCTGGATGAGGGAAAGGCTGTTGATGTGGTCTACCTAGACTTCAGCGAAGCCTTTGACACTGTCTCCCACGGTATTCTCCTGCAGAAGCTGGCAGCCATGGCTTGGATGGGTACACTCTTGGCTGGGTAAGGAGCTGGCTGGAGGGCCGGGCTCAGAGAGTGGTGGTGAATGGAATTAAATCCAGCTGGCTACCAGTCACAAGTGGTGTTCCCCAGGGGTCGGTGCTGGGGCCTGTCCTCTTCAATATCTTTATTGATGATCTGGATGAGGGCATTGAGTGCACCCTCAGTAAGTTCGCAGATGACACCAAATTGGCTGGGAGTGTGGATCTGCCTGG
>WHYT01015024.1:5812-31314 GCA_009806455.1 Tetrax tetrax
GGCCCCGCTCTGTGGAGGGGTGGGGGAAGTGGCTGTTGCAGGCAGAAATACCGTTTATTGCCGCGTCAACTCCAACCCAGATACCTTTAGGACTGCGCCCCGCAGCCAAGGGAGTGCTGCCGGCGGGGCTGCCCGTCGCTTTTCCACAGAAGGGGAACGCAAACCGCCGTGGGTCCCGGCCTGGAGGCCCTGCGGCCTTGGCGCGGGTTCCCGAAATGAAACCTCTCTGGCCGCTGCCACCAGCACAAGGCCAAGAGACAGCACCAGGGTCTCGAGGCTTTTTCGGGGCCGCAGGGGCCCGTCAGGATAGGGCTTGGGCTGAGCCAAGTGGGGGAGCTGAACTCGTTACAAAAAGAGCAGAATTTGTCATGCACCTCTGGTAATAACTCTGAAATCATGTATATTGAGATACCCTAAACGAAGCTCTGACAAAGCACGTTAAATACTGGGACGATACTGGGTTCCTCGCTTACGGTACTGTGTTAAGGTATTTTGACATGTTTGTGTCCTATGGACAGTGTTGCAGTACGACGGCTAAAGCAAGGATGGAATTGGTGCTTCTGGGGCAAATTTCTTAGCCTGCTATGTTGCCTGATCGTGATTATTAAGCAAAAATATGAGTAATTTTATTCCCCTATTTTCTCAGGAATTAAACATATTTTGTGAAAGAAAGAGTTAATACTACTAGCTAGGCAGATTCAGGAACAGTTTAACACAGACATAGTTACTCAGGATCCATTTGTAAACGTGAGTGTACTTTAAGTAGTTCATGGGCTGCCACAGCGTCAGTTTAAAAAGCATATTTATATGTTTAGAAAAGACATAAAGAGACAATTTAAGAAGTTTGAAAAGGCAAAAGCATTTTTTTTCTTATACCTTATTTCTTTTCTTACGTATTTTTGTCTCACCATGTAAATAGCAAATTTTATATTATTTTGGATATAACAAGACCTTTTCAAAGTATGTAATTACTTAACTCACAGCTGCAATAGTTATCTCTGCAAATAGACCTATGAATAAGGAAATTTTAAATATTAAAAATATTTAGCACATAAGTGCATTTAGGAAATTTTAAATAATAAAAAAAAAATTATCAATAGTTTAGTGTTTCCACACCTCAATTAGTTTTGCATGTAATTGCAATTAAACAATTAAATGGACTATATATTGAAGATAAAGGTCTAGCAAAGCAGTAAAGCTGATTACATTTAAAATCCTTATGCTGCCTTTAGCTCTGGATGACGTGTTACTAAAGTATAAGCTTGTTCGATTGGTTTTCTAGAGAACGACAATTCAGTTTTAAAGTACCAGGCACAGCCCCGGGATGGCTGGCCAAGGCTGCCCTGGTCAATCAGACCAGGGCAAGGCAGGGCTATGGGCAGCTTGATGAGAGCAGCCAAAAAGGTGACCTGGCGAGAAAGAGAAAATGACTGAACAGGAGAAAATGTCTGTTGACAAACACCAGCAGAGAAAATGCCTGCCAGCCTGGGAGCTGTGAGCCTAGGAACCAGAAGCATTCTTGAAAGGTGCAGCTGGCCTCTTTTAAGTACAGCAGAGTGCCCAGAAACCAGGGACATCCTGAGATACTATTGATAAACACAGAAACAAGGCACTGTAACTGCAATTTTTTTTATATGAAAAGGTGGAAAATAATCTGGGAAGGGGGGAAGCACCCTGAGAAAGTACGAATTGGTAACTGCCATTGGCTGTTCTAGCTGCAAGAGCAGGAAAAGTCTGGCAAAATATTTTTTTTTTCTGAAAGAATAGCCATTGTCATCATCTATTGGCTGATTCAGGTGGAAAACATAAATTAACAGCACCTGTTGGCTGCTCACAGAGGTCATGTCCTATGCTCACCTATGTCTCTATGATACAAATTTTTCTTTTCTTTTCTTTTTTTTTCTGTAATGTAGATGCTCTCTCTGAGATCATCTCCTTCTGCTTGTACTTCCCCTTTCCTAAAGAGGCTGAATTCTCTGGATAAGCTTTCTACAAGATCTTGGATCTCTCTCTGGGGATGCCCAGCTGACTCCAGACGCTGTGTGGCAGAGCACCTTTGAAGTGAGACTCTGTTACTTCATGGTTCCTCTTGCTGGGGCGGCTCCATCTGTCCTCCACAGGCATCCTCCGCTCTGGGACGGTTTGGCCCCTTCTGAAATCTAATTCCCTGGATACTGGTGTTAATATATCTGTGTAAGCAGTGTGTCGTCGTCTGCCTGCTGTTACATTGTTGGTAAGTTGCTTCACTAAGGGTAAGTTTGTAGTAACCTGCAATGGTAACTACCTGCTTGGGTGCTGCTGGTGGTGCTTGTTGCTGTGCACCCGATTGCTGGTAGTGATTTGTAATAGCTCGACGTAGACACAGGTTTTTGCTTCATTAATCACAGGTATGCTTGGTAGTGGTGATTTCAGTGGTAGCACACTTGCTAGTGGTGACTGTTTTGCGGTATCTTGTAATAAATTAGAGAAATTCAGAGGATGCAGCTTCCACGTCCTCGTCTATCCCAGGATCCCGCGGACCCATGGTTGCCACCTCCGTACAGCCGCAGGCCAGGTCACCCTTTAGGCCGTGGCAGGGCTGGAGACCGGCCCTGCTGCCGCCTGGCAGACCCCGGGGGTCTGACGTGGGGTCCTGGCCCGCGGGCGAGCGGGGCCACCGCGGTATCGGGGCCTCGGCGCCTGCCGTCACGGGGGGGCCAAGACTGCCCGGAACAACGGCGGTGGCGAGTTGCGCTCGGCCGGGCAGCATTGGCGGGGGCACCCGGCGGGGGGAGGGCGCGGGCCAGGTTGCACCGTCACTTCCGGCACAGCGGGTTCCCCTCACTTCCGGGCCGGAAAAGGAGGGCGGTCGCCATGGCGAGCCGCCGGCAGGTGAGGGTGGCGCGCATGCGCGGTGGCGGGCCGCAGGCAGGCCGCGCCGCGCCGCGCCGGGGAGAGGGCGCCGCGGGCCGCCGGTGCCCAGCGAGGCGGGGAGCTTGGCCTCTCGGGGAGGTCTCGTCGTAGCTGCGTCTCCTGGGCCTGGCGGGGGAGGCACTGGAGCCTCCCCGGTACTCGGGGGTCGCCCCGAGTGAGTCGCTGCCGCCTCCCTCCCGTTTTCGCCGCCTTTCAGCGGCCGCGGAGCCGAGCCTGCCCTTTGCCGTTCCGTTTGGCCTGCGCCCTGCGTGAAACCGGGAATCTGTCGTGCCCGGCAGTGCCGCAGGCGCCAGGGGAAGGCCGCCGCCCGCCAGTAACTGCCGCCCTGCCCCAGCCGCCTCTGCGAGTTGTGGTGGTGCATGGCGCGCTGAAGAAGTGTGCTGTCTCCCCCCCCTCAAATTTGCGACCTTGGGGCATCAGTAGTAACTACACACAAATTATATACTTAGGGGAGTTTTTCCTTGTGTGACACTGGAGGGCAGGAACTTTTTTTTTCCCAGCAGTTGCTAGCGTTTATAGCATGAACAAGCAGAGGCTTTCAGGTCAACAAGAACACAAAAGCAGGTAATAGCAAGTTCTGTGTTTCACTGGGTGACTGTAGAGCTCAAAGGAGTCTCTACATTACTATATCTTGCCTCAAAGTAATCTAGTGTAACTAGTGTGTCGCTGATGTGATGAAGAACTTTGCAGGAGGGGTTTGCAGATAATAGATAAATAGGCCTCAAAATTGCTGATCAAAGAGTTCAGAATAAGCATAAAACACTTCTTAGTATTTCACCATACAAGTCTTGCACTTAAAACCACTTACAATATTAATGTTACTGTTGGCAAAAATGGCAAAAATATTATGGACTAGAAATATTTCAAGATGTCCTGTCCAAAAATTTAGACAAATCTCTTAAAGTACATCTACTGAACGAGATATTTATTTGTTGTCTATTAATTCTGTTTGCTTTCCACAGATGCAGCCATGTAGGGAATGCTGCTATTAAAAGGCAACATGGTTCTGTTCAGTTGCTAATTATGAAGGACACAGAAGCTGAAAAGGAGTTAGCAGAGTCTCTGTTCAGAATGCTTTAACTGGTTGTCAAGTTGCATACTAACTCTTGTAAAAGCGACAGAAGTTTTTTATTTAAAAACCTGATACTCTTGAGCAATTGAGAATGCACTAGTTTGTCTTCTTTCCAGAAAGATCTGTGGTGCAGCACCATATGCTCAACAGGATACTAAATCATTACTTACAGCAGAAATTATGACATGGTCTAATCCATGTGGTGAAGCAAGATTTGAATTTGTTTGTGTTTGTAAGTTGTCCCTTACTAGCACTAAATCTGTGATAGTATTATGTTAAAGCAGTACTGAACTGTAAGGTTGCCTGTTCTTACTGTTTTATGTCTTTTTCATCTTTCTAACTGCTGTCTTTTTGTGTGTGTACACTTCTGGATGAATTATCTCAAGGTGCAGCCAAGTGACCAGCTGAGCAGAGGGTGAGAACTTAGCTTGAAAATCTAAAAATGTGTTCACACCTGTTGGAAGTAATGGCTTTCAGAGAAGCTTACTGTTTCTCTCTCTGTCACTGGCAGATTTAAAGCAGAGGCAACACTTCTTTCGGGGCCCTGCCGGGATATTTTTATTGGCCCTTTACTTTTAGGGCACAGTCTTGTTTGCATCTCACAATTCACAGGTACAGAGCATGCTGATAAAGAAGATGAGCGATTCGCAGTTACAGCTCTGTGTTTCTGCGTCTTCCCAAGAAATTATTGGAATATTAATTATTAGAAAACAATTTAAGATTATAGTGAATGACCTGAAATTGTACCTTCTAGAGGTCCCAAAAAACACTAGGAAGTACTAGGAATAACTTTAAAAGGTGTCTTATTATCAACAGTTTGGGGCTTTTTTGGTGCTTGAAGAGATTGACAAGAATCTCTGACAAACACCAAAAAAGTCTGATAAGGACTTGAGAATTCCTGTAATTCATTACAGTCTGTATGAATAAACAGCCAAAGCCACATGACTGTGAGCTGTAATTCTCAGGGGTTTTGCTTTACCTACGTACTGAGGTGTGTCATCTCTACGTTGTAAATCCTAATTTTTTGAGTGTTTGTTTTTACTAAGTTTTTATTTTCTGTTCTAGCAGTTATATTTAGGGAAAGACCTTACTTTGTGTTGGTTTTGCCACGTTTCCTGTAGAAGATTATTCACAGGTATTATACAGAGGCATGAAAAATAATTGTTGAAGTGATTAATACTCAGTTTTAAATCCTTTTGAAAATCATTTTTCTCACATTGGCTTCTAAGTGTGAGAATACTGTAGGCATTTGTATTTCTATATTTTTTTTCATGATAGAAGAATATCCAGTGATGTAACCTTGATAGTCCCTTCGAGTGACTTGACTTTTAGAGTTACTCGAATTCCGCTGGGTTTATTTGATATTGGCACAATAAATATGTTCGCATCAATGTATTTTCAGGATTGTATCCCTGTCATGCCGAATGGTTATTTAGGAGTGGAGTGCTAGTACTGTCTAGCATCTTAGATTAATTTGAAACATCTAGAACTGTAGAATTTTGATTTCCTCACATCTGCTTTGGCTGCAAGTTGTTCGATCAGGAATTGAGGTAAAGTATTTCAGATACTGATTCCATACCAAATTCTGTATGAAATTGAAAGAATCTGAAAAATCAACCAAAATGCTCTTAATTGCAACATGTTCATTTTAACTAAGAATCATGACAGCAAACAAGCTAATTCTGTTGATGTTGTATTGACAGGTTTTGAAGCTTTTTAAATTGTTACACAGAACCCGGCAACAAGTTTTTAAAAATGATACCAGAGCCCTTGAAGGTGAGATACTTCTTTTGTGTGGTGGATGCTTACCTACCTTTCTGTGGAACGTCTCCGAGTACACAGGAAGAGAATTCTTAACATAATCTTCCTTTAAATTGTTCCTTTCCAGATTTTATAAGTCAACATTGTGAAAACTTGTGTGTCCATAACCAGACATCCTTTAATTTGAAACAAAAGACTGGTTCTTGGACTCAAGCACTCATACTTTTTAAGGAAGACATCTGGTTTTGGAACCTTGGTGATCGTCCTGGTGTTTTTTTCACCTTTTGTCTTACTTCTTCTCTTCAGTCTAGCCAAAGCATATTTAACTGTACTAAGCATTTCAGTTGATTCTTTATGTATGGTTGCTCCTCAGTGGATAAATACTCCTTTTTTAGTAAACCAACTTTTAGTCATGGCTTCTGTATGTTATTCTTAAAGCTGAGAATGGTAGATAGGCAATCATATTTTATTCCTATACCAGTCAACTTAAAATATGACATCACCTGAACTCCATGGAGATGTTATATTAAAATAATTTGGGCAGAGGGCACAAGGAAGGTGCTATAAGGGACTTAGGATTATGAGCTTTGAGGCAGTGACAAAGACAAAACAATTTTTTTTTGTTCACACTTCAGTTTTTTTTGTTTATTTAGCTGCAAGACAAAAGATAAATGAAGAATTCAAAAATAACCAAGACGAGACATCTGAAGAGAAGATAAATGAGGTACTTGTTTTCATTATTTTTCTCCACTTTGCATAAGAATACTTATATAGGAGCTTTTTACCTAAAGGATCTTTAAACCATATTGTGAGAGCCAGATGAGTTTGAAGAGACTTACGTGGATCTTTATTTATAAATATATTCGTACCTCCATTGGTACAAATAGTATGTGATATAATTTTGCACATACGAAAATACATAAGGAGAAAGTGTCTTCTGGAAGTTCAATATGTTTATTTTGAAGCTTATAATGAAGTTACGGAAAAATCTTTTCTGTATTGCTACTTTCATGTTTTAGTTTTGTATACTTTGTTCCTAATATCTGTCTGAGCTGTGGTCACTTAAGTTTACCTGGTCTTTGTTATATATACAAGCACAGAAAGATACAGAAAAATTAAATAATCTGGTCAGTTACTAGCAACAATGAGAAGTTATTTTGATTTCTTATCACAAATGAGGCAGCATATTTTGTGGGAGGCAAAAACCAGCCAAATGATCATGACTATTGTAATATAGAGGTATTAATTATACTACTGAGTCTTTGGCTACTTCTTCTTCCATCATAGTGCATTAAAAGGAGTAGAACATTCTGTTAACTCACTGTGTAAGTTATCTTTGCTCAGTTGTTATCTTAACACTTTTTACAGAGTCATTTTCTAAAACTTACTGAGGCCTGAAATTAAACTTGTGTATTTTAGATACTATTAAGTATCCCTGCAGAGTAGTTAGTCCTTCTCATTCAGCCTTTCTACAGACTATATTTACATTGTCATTGGTCACTAGTTGGGAGAAAGTGCCTTCATCTGTCCTTTGCAGAAGTAAATCTAAACCTTTGCATCATACCAGCTACTGGATAGTAACATAAATAGTTCTGAGTGTTTAGTTAGGACTGTCTAGCACTTCTGCTTGTTATCAAGACACTATAATAATACTCATGTGCTTGCGTTCCCATGTCTGATCTGTTTAACTGTGTGTTCTTTTTGTTGTAGACATACCGGAAAAATACTTGCTGTCATTGTTGAATCTGTATTTGTTAGGAACGGCAACCTACAAAATACACAAATGTAACTTTTTAATATGAGTTAATTGATATCTTGATTAAGTGTGTCAATGGAATAAATTGTAAGCTTTCATCACAACTACAGGATCCCAGAACATCGTAGAAGCTGTTATGTTTATTATATGTACACACACACACTCTGAATAGACTCAGATGTGGAGGAACTGAATCGAATGATATACAGGACTTGGGAGACTTTGAGCACTTCCTTGCATAAACATGGGGCTGTTAATGTTCTGCTTTGGACAGCAGCTAAGAAAATGAATATTGACCAACCAAATGTGCGTTACTTTGCCAGAATAGAAAGCTGCAATGTCTTCTAACGTGACATTGAATACACAGTTGTGTAGTGACCTAAGGAGGTAGGAATAACTATTGGTAGTATTAGAATGTGAGACGTGGCAGCTGAATCTACTGCTGCGTTTTAATTCAGATTAGGAGTGTGATTCTGAAGTTAGGTTGATTATCTCCACTTCCTGGCATTTGGCTTATTTTGTGAAGTGTTTTTTGGAGCGAAAGGCAGCATTCCTTTAAGATTAATCCAAAGTGGAAGGTGTGCTTCAGGAGCATGCAGCCTAGCTGCTAATGGGCATTCAGGAGGGAGAGCTGGAAGATACCTAGTCCAAACCCTTAAAAGAGGAAGTGGGGAGGAGAAGGAATTTGATGTAGATGTCAAGTCTTGAGCTCGAACTCTTGTACAGATCCACTTCTGTTGGTACACACCACTTCCTAGTTTAAGCACATCTCCCAGAGTGTCTCACTTACGCAATTTCTTTTATTTCTGACACAAGTATCATGCAGGTATTAATCACTCAGCAAAACTAGCAAGAGTGCTTCTGCTTATCCTCTTATTGAGGGAAGGAATTCTAGGCCTTTTTCCAAGTATTGATGCCTCTGTTAATCTTCAGATAGTGCTTTGTTCTTGTACTGCTTTTCTGTGAAACCTCAGTATTCCTAAGTCTTGTCATGTTTTGCCCTTATTTTTGTCTCCTTACTTCAAGAGCGTGAATGTTAAAGGAACCAGATTGCACTTTCACTAGGGGTAGTCAAATGTCATTGAGGCATTCACCAGTGTATTTAATCTTTGGAAACTAGTTACTTATTTTAGTAGTTGCATTCTACCTTATTCATTTGCAGTTCTAATTGAATATATAGATTTTATACTTCTGTTTGTTACTGAGCAGAAGTTTCCTTCCTCTCGTAGTGCATGTCAATGTAAGTTGTATATCAACCTGTAAATTATTACAGGACCCCCAAAGTAAGACCTGTATGTAGATAATGCATAACTAACTCACTGTCTTTATTGTTTGAATAGCTGTCTAGTATGGAAAATACCTTCAGAAACAATTATGTATAAGTTAAATTACTCTGTTGTTTGTTCTTTTTCTTTTTACTAGCTTCTGAAAATAGCTTCAGATGTTGAAGTAATTCTCAGAACTTCTGTTATTCAGGCACTTCACACAGATTCCGACAAAATATGTGAGTAAAGCTGCATGCTAAAAAGATGTTTAAAAATGTTGTAGTTCAGTAAATAAATATAAAACTTGAAAACTAAATAAAGGTATAGAGAGGGTGAAAGTCCGTCTATAATTCATTTCTCTGCCCAAACCCTTAATTTAAGCCTGTTGGATAATATCACTACCTAGGACAAGTGGAAGTTTAAAAGATAATAAAGTTTCTACAGAAATGTTTTGAAATACAGGCTGATAGAAAAGAGATAGTAACTGCATTTAATGCTATCATTGAGAGAATTAATTTATTATTTGGTACCTTAACTATTAGGAATGACATCAATTAGATAGCAAGTCAGTGTGCATGTACCAGCTAGTCAGTCAGTGTATATCTAAATCTCCTAGCCACAGTATCTGTAGGTGCTTGCTTTACTAAATAGGTAGAAGCTGCCTGAGAAGAATTAGCTAATACAGTATAGAATAGCTTTTACTTTGAGGATTGAGTGTTCTTTTCCAAAAACTTCTGATAATTTAAGTTTCAGATTATACCTTGGAAGTTTTGTGACACAGTGATGGCCTTGATGCAGAACCTATAAAATTCTTAAATTTTGGTTCCTGATTTAGAAGTTCTTTTGTCTTACAAATACAGAAGTAGTATGTTCAGCATACAGCTTTGTGGTAGAGGACAGGAGAAATCTTCAGCTGTATACACTGTTTCGTTTCACTTATTTTTAGTGGCATCTGTAAAGCTTTGTAACTATTTTCAGTTTTAGATTTGGTAAAGCATTTAACTTTTTAACAGCCATCACAATTGAGGCCAAAGATACATCTATACTACTATCTTCCACAGTGATCCTAGGTAGATGGCAGTAGAAGGGTAGGAACAGAGCAAGTGAACTTTCACATTGCCCAGCTGTTTACAGGCAGTGCTTCCTGAGCCAGTGATGGTTTCTGTTTTAGTTATCCTCGTGAGTTTCTCTCTCCTGGACTTGTTCCTGTCAACCTATGCAAATTTCATGTATCCATGAAGCTTTTACATAGAATTTACTCTGTTTTTTTATGAAGGATCACTTGCTGTAGTTTTTAATCTGGTCCTCCTCTTCCATTACTATCCATTTTCACCAAGCTGTTAATGAGTTTTTAAGCCCCTTGTTGCCTCTCTTTCATTTCCCCCCACTATGAAAGGGGAAGAGGGAAATAAAAGGAGGGGGGAAATATAACAGCTTCTCTGTGAAACAGCAGGTGAATGGCTGTGATCATTCTGTTGCTACTCTCTGCACCCTTTTCTGTTCTGTACCTCTCAAGATAAGAGCTCGCACTTGTACACGTCTATGATGAAAATATCAAGTGGATCTTCTTACGTTGCTTTTTGGCACCTGGGAGCCAGTTCTGGTGGAAAGTTCATTGTAAGAATTGCTTGTATATGAATCTGCTTAGGTAGCACATTGAATGGGTATTCAATTCCAGTACAGCTTTGATGAAGGAATTTTTAGCAGAACACAATCAACTTTTTTGATCCTTAATCTTTATGCTCTGTGGTGACTTTTATAGTGCCAATAGGATTACAGTTAGCTCTCTCGTTGCTTTTTTAGTGTCATCTTGTATTGAATGAGAGGCTTGGGACAGATTTATTAAGAAAAAAAGAAAAAGTGGTAGTGCAGCTCTAAGATGGCTGCTTGAATTGCTGTTTCTTGGCAAGTAAAAATAAGCAACCTCAGTTGAAAAGTTAACTTTTTATAGTGCTTCATCTTAGGTCCTATGTACTTGTTTTAGAAACTTTGTAGGTGAAGGTTCACTTTGCTGTAACAGAAAGTATATAGGCCTATTTGGAAAAAAAAAGAAAACGTTGTAAAATACTTAATTTTGGGCTGTGTTTAAATTAGTATTATGTCTTTGCTTTGTCCCAAGACATCATCCCAAAAAAAAGACTGAAGTGATCAGTTGCTATGTTGTAAGAAAGAAGCAGAGAAAAAAGAAACTAGGTAAAATGTTTCAGAAACCTATTGCTGCAACTGGTTTCCTTAAGTGAGTTGCTGATTTTCTCTGATACTTCTGTTTCACGTAGCTATTCTAAGTGTGTAGATCAACATAATAAATTTACTCACAAGTATTTTATCTACAAGAAATGCAGTTAAAATTTTACTTAAAGTTCTTGGGAACTCATTACATGCATTAGTATCAGTACACAGATGCAAAAGGAACATTAAGGAAATCAGTTTTCTTTCTTACAAGATATGGAGTATCAGTGCACTTTGGACAGAAGGTGACTCATTACACACACGTACACAAACACACACAGTTTTACAGGTTTACTGTACTTTTCGCAGCTATCAGACCTAGCCAAAGTACAGTATTGTCATTTCAGGTGTTTGTGCTTTAGTTTTTGCTGCTGGGGCAAATCCAACATGACACAGCTCCTTCCCTTCCTGAAGAAAGGACAAGCTGGTTTCTGAAGAGCTAGATGGCAAGAACTTAGAGTCAGGAGGAGGTTAAAAGGGTGTGTAATTGGACAAACCCTAACATACTGCAGTACTGTGACAATATAGTGGCCATAATTTTAATTTGATGCTTTGTTTTCCTGTTGGTCTTTAAAACAGGTGTGACAAAATCAATATTACAGATCAGATTCCAGGACGCTGGGGAGAGGCCTAAGACAAATTTAATATTCATTTTTGGAACTGTTGAAGTGGATATAATCTGACGCAGGCATGATAAAATTGCCATTCTCTCTCACTTCAACACTTTGCCATTTTTTATGCATTCTTAGTGCTATTAAAATATTTTCAGTGTTTTTAAAAGCAAAAAAGGGAGGGCAATGTCTTGGGTAGATACCATGATGCTGCTTGTAGACTTACCAGAAATTCAGAATCTCATTTTAGTTACTTGATTTTTTGTAGTAAACTGATTTCTTGTTTGTAAATGTAAAACTAACTTCAGAATTTTAAGTAGTATTTTCCATAACATTGTATTCTTAAAGGTTTTTTTTTTTCCTGTTACAGTGCTTATACCCAGGAAGGATCTGCTACAGGACAACACTCCTTACTTTGATAAACCAACAAAAAAGCGTTAATCCTGAGGAAAATATGCCCCTCTCCTCAGAAGGTTAATATCCTGTAGTGAGATCTCTGAAAACCAATAGCAGATACCTGTTATAAAGCTAAATTTTAAAAACAGTTAACTATTGTTACCAGGAAAACAGAGACTGAAAACAAGTCACCAGTTCTATTGTGTGCTGTGATACCATCATGCACTTCTTCTCTGGAAGTTTACTAATGCTTCCATAGAAACTCAAGATGCACAGTTCTCTTAAGAATACACTGCAGAGTTGTGTTACTTCAGCCAGGAATGTTTTTTATTATGACAATTGTGAGACAGAGATTGTTTCCTAGCAATCCAGAGTTTTTAAAAATGAAATACAAATTAAATGCAGTTCTTAATCCTGATAATATTTATTTTAAAGTTTATTGCCAATCATATGCTGCTTTGAAGTAATGAAAAAACACCTTGTGGCATTTACCATTAAATTTATGCTTTGCACCAAAAGCATGATTTCTGAAGTTGTCATTAGTTGAAAACTAATATGCTGTGATGTTTGAGGGAGTTCTTAAGGCTTATCTGAATAAATTATTCAGGTTTTACAGGTTGGAGAGTGTGTGTGGTGTTTTTCTTCTCCCTCATACCTTTGAACGAGCAGGAATGGCAGGGTTTGAGTTCTTAGATGACAGCAGAACAAGACAACCCAGCCACAACCTAACCTAAGGATGTTGTTTTAGATCATATGGTTTATGAATTTAAGATTTTTGTTTTATTTTGTGATTGTAGAGTGACTTACTGAGGCATTTTCCAAATAAAAGAGGCTTGTTGCTTAGTTGCAAGTGGTCTGACTTGCCTAGAGTGAATATATGGTAAGTTTATTGACTAAACCTTTATCACTTCCATTTTTTTTAAAGGAGACTTACTTACTTCTTCCAGAATTCATCAAAGTGATCTGTTAACATCTATTTTAATTGGAACTAGATACAACTACAGTGATCTATAGAGTCTTCTCTGTGTGAAATCAGTAACAGGCCCCACATTAGGATTTAAATACCTCACACAGGAGTGTCGTCGCCCAGCAATACCTCTCAGCTCTATTTCAGGTCCCAGTGATCCTATTTGTTTTTAATAAGCTTCCAAGATGCCAATATTGCATATCCATGTGGGTTCTGACGTGGCATCACTTTCTGAAAACTACTGCCTGCATCCAGCCTTTCTTCCTCACGCAGCATGTCAGTGCGGTAAGCACTCCTTTAAAACTGTTGCCTTTGGCTGCCGTGGGCAGCAGGGCGGCCAGCAGTGAATACCTTCTCGGTAACCCTCTTTCAGTTGCACTGGTACTCTCTGTGTTGTAGCTAGAAGGCAGCAGGCAAATCACGGGGGACAGAAATGAGTGCAGTTCTTGCTGTTCATTGCGGTCTGGTGGTTCCGCTACAAGACAAAAGTGTTGGTCTGTAGGGCATCTGCTGTTCTCAGCCTCTTGTGCTTTCTTCCCTAAGGACAAAGCATATTCTGTGTCTGGTTTCTCATCCTTCTCTAGCCTGTCTATGGGTTTTTTTTGGTTTTTTTTTTTTGTGGTTTTTTTTTTCCATAAGGAGTGTAAGACGAGTATGCAAGGGAGAGAAAGTAGAAGGTAATTGCAGCTGTAAAAAGAAAACAAAACAGAAAATTATCTCAAGCAAAGTGACTAATTTTTAAGCAGAAATAACTAAACAGAGGTCTGTCAGGAATGACAAATTGTACAACCATTAAGGTATACATCCCATGGCACACTGGAATTCAGGGGAATTAATCTCTCGTATACCCATTTCTTCTGACTATGGGAGCAGTGTATCAGTGATTTTATCCTTTAGATCGATTTCATAGAACTGAGGCCTGGTAGATCTTCACTCTTTTGGTAGTGATGTAAAGTAGTATTGCTTATTACCATGCAAAATATATACTAGAAGATTTAGTGATGCCAACAGTAGATGGCAGTCTTTTGTATAATTTTTGAGGAAACGGCGAGTGGAGAAACTGTTTTCAGTGACAGCATGTGACTTGCTTTAGTATTGTTCTGCTGTCATGTGTTTTAGGTTTTTATTTTTAACAAGAATTAACGCACAAACAGAAAGATAGTGTGGAAGTGTCAGCTTACAGGATAAGGCTTTGCATTTGGCACACATTTGTGTGCTTCATCTTACATCTTGAACACTCATAATAAAAATACAGACTGAGTCACCTTAATAACATATACAACTGCTGAAAATAAAGGACATGATAAAAAAAAAAGTTGGTAGAGTTTAATGGCCTTCAGAACAGTTTTCCTTACACTCCTGTGCAGTATGTTTATGGTCTGTGCATTTACACTTCATGTTTCTGCTATGCTTGTGCATTCCTGGGCAGCAAAGACAAACTGAATTTTGCGGTGCTGAGGTGAGGAACACCCAGTTGACAGGCAAAAGACCACTAATGTGAAAGACTGACCAGGCTATTTGTTGCCTTTTTTCAATGTAATCTTAGGTAGGAGTCCAGGTAGTATTCGCATCAGGATAAATAGAAATCCAGATAAGGAATTGAGCCTAAAAGTATCTCAGAGTTGATCGCTGTCTGGGCACAGTCGGTGTTTGCTTTCTGCAAATTTAACTTTCCAGCATTGAAAGACTCTCACAAACTTGCTTAATTAGCAGCTGGTAATTAAAGGCTTCTCTGTGCTAGTTGGTGGTAGTGGCTGTTCCTCTTCCTGTTGTTCCATGCTTACCTGTTGGTTCACGTTCCAGTACCTAGTCATCTTCCCAGCTTCTGTTTCCATTTTCATTTCACCCTGATTGGGAATCTGTTCTCGATACTGCTAGCTTTGTTCTCATGTACATCTTTATTTTCGTTAATTAATATCAATAATAAATAATGTTTAAAAGATAGTTGCATTCCCTCTGCAAAGTTTGAAGTGTTAGCTGAAACTGTTTGAAACATTGCAGGGGCTTTCATTTAATGACTAGGGAGGGGAGAAAGTTGATTCTTTGGAACAGAAACTGTATTTTAATAGGCTCACGATAACACCATTCAAACACATAAAACTTCTTCAGGTTTACTAGAACTGCAGAATTTTAGAGCATATGTACGTGCCTTTCATCCAGAGTATACATCATCAGTCTTAAAAGATAAGCCTTAAAGCTAGTAGTTCTTTAAACTATAATTTAACTATGTCACAAAAATCTGTAGATCTCTTTTACAGGCAGGCAGTTTCCTGTTGAAAAGGGCTCACTGCGCGTTCAGATCTACTGCAGTGCAGCTGCTGTAGCCAAGAGGTCAGCGTGGTCTAACTGCTGGCTGTTGCTGTCCCGAGGTGCCTTCCTGACCGGTGCAGAGACACTGGCTCAGCAGCGCCTGGAATTTTAAAGGAGAGTTTCAGGGCTGGTACATTTACTGTAGCCTGTTGTTCATAAAACACAGGTGATAGATTTAATCTGTGAATTGATTTTGTTCGTGTGGGTAGGATTTGTGTTGAAGTCCTTATGGTCTGCAGATGAAACAAGGTGGCTCGTCTAATTTAGCAAGGCCAAATTAATCCCCTTCTCTGTTCCTGTGCACTTTGGTAAAGGAAGCATTTAGTTGCTATTTTTACAGGGAGTGCTGTTGTACACCACAAAATGACTCCACAAAGAGTTGATCTGTGAGTAGCATTAGTAGTTTAACCTGGAAAAGTGCCTATTACCTTCCCCAAGGTGCTGAGTTCTCACACAGTTTATCAGGTTATGTGAGATCAGCAAATCTGTAGCAACTTCAGTGATTAAATCTAGCTTTAGCATTTATTCTTTTTCTTAGAGGCCATGCCAGCTGAAGGAGCTGAACTTGTCTGAATGCTGCGTAGCATCATCAGTCCTGTTTGTATCATATTCAGCCAGTAAATAAAGTCATTTACCTTCAAGTACTGGCAGTTCTTTACACTTCCTTTACAAAAGGGAAAAAAATATTGACAATTGAAAACTAAAAATAAAGCCTGACCAGCTTACAGGAAGAGCTGAGTCCTAGTACTTCCCTGCTTAGGTAACTGTTTCCAAACTACTTGCAACAATTTAATCCTGAAGTCTGGAGTTCGGTGGTCTGTCAAATATTTGATCTTTAGCTTTATGGGAAATTAATTACTTAACACAAAGCACGAATTGCAACATGAATTCAAAATGAAGGTTGATATTTTACAGCTACAAAGATTTGATGTTTTGGTAACGCCGGTCGAAATCCAGTCATCTTTGAGGGTAAAATATATATGCTGCTTGTATGGGGTAAATATGTGGTGGAGAGACCCAGATCTCTCTAATTCTGTTGAAAGACTTCACTAGTGAAGCTTTTATGATATCTTTATTCAGTTTTTTAAAAGTTTAGCTTTCCTGTGACTTTTTTTTTCTGCCAGTGAGAATAAATCTAAGGAGAGGAAAAGAGCGGACGGGCACATCTTTATACTTTGATAAATAGCAATAAATTTAAATAATTTGCTCTTTTTATAAGTAAGTGTTTCCATTTAGTTAGCACTTCGATAATCCAGTTTGTGTAAGACAGAGGAGTAAAAGCATCTACTTTTCAAATTATGCTTTGCTTTTTCTTGCATTATGTCCTTCAGCTTTCCACCTCATCTTCCTGAAAGGTTATGGCTTGAGCCCAGGGTAGGTCAGCATTAAATAAACAGCTGGTGAAACTACAGTCTGTTGAAGCTGGGACAGAGGATGGCATTCTCTACATCAGGCCATAAAAATGGGAACAGTTCTACTGTTTCACCTGCTGCTGTAGTAGTAGCAGCCCTGTTCTCTAAGGTCAGTGGCTATGTGTGAAGGTTGATTCGGCTGCCCCTGGACTGCCCTTTCCAGCTGAAAGACATCTCCGTAGATGAGCGTGGGAATTTTGTCATTCTGCTCTCTGTGCAGTTGAACTGTGGTAGTGAAAACAAGCAGGCAGTGACCCATACAATACGCTGCACTTTTTCCAGGCAGTTTGTAAAGGAAAAAATGAAAAGGTCAGTACAATGCTTCCTTCCCTTTCTAAGTGTGTATTAAAGATAAAAATCTTTCATCCACTGCTGTCCACCTGCTGATGAGCCCCATTCATACATTTTCCTGTTCAGGATGGCTCCTATCCTCTGCTTCAGATTTCCTTCTGACACTTGCAGAGGTACAGCCTGAAGTCAGTTTCATGGAGGATTTTTGGAGACCCAGCACAAACCCTGCCCATGAAAAACAAGAAGAAACAAACCCGTGCTTTTCACAGTTAGCTGTGTCACAACACGAAGAGTATGGCTTTCAGGCTGTAATTTCTTTGGATGTGATTTCAAAGGCTGCATATATAGTAAACTTCCTGTAGCAGTTTGGCCAACATGTTACATGGGATCAGCAGGGAAGGGATCTCCTATATAACAACATAGTATTGAGAAAGGGCAAAGAAGGAATTCTTAGCTGGAAATGGTCCCTGAAGGAATTTCCCTTTAATGTTAAGAACACGCCAGATTTTTTTGGTCACTAGTATTTAATTATGCATATGGTTTCCTCAGCAAATTTCCTCTGAACATGCTTTGTGAAAATACAAGCAGACTAGTTGTCTCACAGGAGCCTGCAGTGTTGTCCAACAGCAGCTGAGGTGAGACTGGCTGCTTTCAAACCGATAAATGAAATGCGAAATGAATGAGCATATAAATGAGGATAAAAGCATTACAATTCATAGAAGGAAGAGAAAATAGAATAAAGGAATATTAGGGACGACAACTGCACTAGTGAAACAAACATGTCAAGGTACCAAATGGTTCTTTAAACAATTTTCCACTATAAATAAATGCCAGATTTTCATTGTTTAAGTATAGTCTGCAGTGCAGACTGGAAGTGAAAGGAAGATCAATGATATGTGGACTGAAAAGGAACAGAGGTTTGAATAGAGAAGCAATAAAGGCAAAGAATTTATTTAATTTACACTTGATTATGCTCCCTTGCAGTCATAATTAGGAATGCAGCATGTGCAGAAAGTAGCTTCTTTTAATAAAAAGATTTTGGGTCAATTATCTGTTTTGCAGCCATTTTTCTGTGTGGTTTTGCTCAAGTTTTTGCTTATTTCAATTGCATTTAGTGAGACTTAGATAAATAAATACTTAGCTGCAATGACTTGTGGAGACTTGTCTATATTTTTATTCCTTATGGAGAATGAAGGAAGTGAATTTTCCCTTATACAGGAACTGTAAAACTCTTAAATATTAGAATAAGGAGGATCATATAAGAACTTCAGCTGTAGCCATGCCACTTTCTGGTAACACTGTAGACATCCAGACTTTAGGTAGTAAGCTCACAGCTTCTCACAGGTTCGTCAAAATATGGAATTATGTAGATTTATAAGCATGTTAGTTACAAGAAAATGAAACATGGCAACTTAATGTCAGACTAACATTACAAATATTTTTTAAAATGAAAAGAAAAAAGGACTCTAGAAGTTGTGAGATTAATTTCACAATGCTTCTAATATGTGTTTAGCCATGGAGAAAGGCCTCAGGCGGGCTGAACTGTGGCAGGTATGCTCCTCAGTACTGCTATACTTTAGCTGCTGTGTGAATGATAAAATATAGAGGATTTATGACTTCAAAGACAAAAGACCTGGGATAGAGTTGTAAAGGGTGCACTAACTGTCTTGGTCAGATGGGAAATGCATGTTGGAATGCACCATCTGCACCACGTGATGAATCATACTTCACAGTGTGCTGTTTGACGTCCTTCCCATTCCCCTAAAACAGATCTGTAGTATGAAATTCTGCTTTAAGATGCATATTGGCATTTCTTTCACATTTTTTTAAACCACATTTCAATTAATGTTTGAGGCTAGAAACACTTGAAATGGGAAAAAAAAATGGTGGCACATGCATTCCATCATCATTTCAGGGCAGAAGACCCCAAATGTGCAAGAGAAAAGGAATGCAAAAAAAACCCTCAAAACCATGGAACAAAGAACACAACATTGTTTCTGTGATCAAGACATCCATTAAAGCTTGCTGCAGATTTCATCACCTTGTTCTTGTACAGTTCCATTTATTCAAAACTTAATTTTCTAGCAGAGGAAGGAGTTACCTAAATAATTTATTCAAATATACTGTAATTCAAACCACAGAAGTTAAGTCAGGTGATCTCTCAGGGATTTCTCCGAAGTGCCATTTCCTCTACTCCATGTCAAAGAAAGAAAATAAATAGGGAAAGCTGAAATTGTAAGGAAACAAAAAAGCACAAAAGCATCTGAACTGAACTGCGTGTAACATCCAGCGCAGTTTTGAAACTAAAACCCCATTGAATCCTAGAAAAAAAAACCTCTGTGGAAGTAATGGGGCTCTGTAAATTTTAGCAAGAAGAAAAGAAATATTAATAATGTTGTTATTTTATAAATTATTTAGAGGACTGCGGATGGCATACACCTAAATGAGAAGGGGAAGAGTGTGCTTGGACGTAGACTTGCCAGACTTGTCCGCAGGTCTTTAAACTGGTGTTGCTGGGGGAGGGGGAGCACAGTTCAGCCCATGGCTGACAGCATGGGGCCAGTGCCAGCACCGAGTACCCAGAAGTCGGGGAAGGATCGCAGGCAAATGAACCTAAACTGTGGTAGAAAAGAACACCTGTCGCTCCAGCCAGCAAGTCGGCTTTGCTCGGGGCCCTGCTGAAGTGTCTCTGTACCAACGCACGCAGCACGGGGAATAAACAGGAGGAACTGGAGATGCGTGCACACGAGCAGCGCTACGACCTTGTTGGCATCACGGAGACGTCAACATGGAGGGGTACAGGCTTTTTAGAAAAGACATGCAGGGAAGACGAGGAGGGGGTGTCGCTCTCCATGTCAGCAACCGGCTGGAGTGCGTGGAGCTCCGCCTGGGCATGGGGGAGGAGCTGACAGAGAGCTTATGGGTCAAGATCAGAGGACAGGGGACGGACGGGGGATGTTACGGTGGGGGTCTGTTACAGGCCGCCTGGCCAGGAAGACAGAGCGGACGAGGCGCTCTATAGCCAGATAGGAGCAGCCTCACGGCAGTCACAAGCCCTGGTCCTCATGGGGGACTTCAACCACGCCGACATCTGTTGGAGAGACAACATGGCAGGGCACAGGCAGTCCAGGAGGTTCCTGGAATGCGTGGATGACAACTTCCTCCTGCAGGCAATAGAGGAGCCGACAAGGAGGGGTGCCATGCTGGACCTCGTGCTCACCAACAGGGAGGGGCTGGTGGGGGACGTGAAACTGACGGACAGCCTTGGCTGCAGTGACCATGATGTGGTGAAGTTCAAGATCCACGGGGTGGCAAGGAAACTGCACAGCAAGCTCTCTGCCCTAGATTTCAGGAAGGCAGACTTCAGCCTCTTCAGGAACTTCATGGGCAAAGTGCCATAGGAGGCGGCCCTGGAGGGAAGAGGGGCCCAGGAAAGTTGGTCCATATTTAAGGAGCACCTCCTCCAAGCTCAGCAGAGGTGCATCCCGATGAAGAAGAAGTCGGGCAAAAAGGCCAGGAGGCCAGCGTGGATGAGCAAGGAGCTCCTGGACCAACTGAAAGTAAAGAAGGAAGCTTATAGAGGGTGGGAGTGGGGACAGATAGCCTGGGAGGACTACCGAGTGGCTGTGCGAGCGGCCAGGGATCAGGTGAGGAAGATTAAAGCCCTGACGGAATTGAATCTGGCCAGGGATATAAAAAGTAACAAGAAAAGCTTTTACAGGTATGTAGGGGACAAAAGAAAATCCAAGGAGAATGTAGGCCCCCTCCGGAAGGAAACAGGTGTCATGGTTACCCGGGATGTGGAGAAGGCTGAGGTACTCAATGACTTTTTTGCCTCAGTCTTCACTGATAAGGGCTCTTGTCCCACCACCCAAACTGTGGAAGGCACAGGCAGGGACTGTGAGGATGAAGAACCGCCCACAATGCTCGAAGAGCAGGTACGGGATCATCTAAGGAACTTGAAGGTGCACAAGTCCATGGGGCCTGATTAGATCCATCCGCGCGTCCCGAGGGAACTGGCGGATGAAGTTGCCAAGCCACTGGCCATCATATTTGAGAAATCGTGGTGGTCTGGTGAGGTCCCCGATGACTGGAAGAGAGGGAACATAACCCCCATTTTCAAAAAGGGGAGTAAGGAAGACCCGGGCAACTACAGGCCCGTCAGCCTCACCTCCGTGCCTGGCAAGGTCATGGAGCAGATTCTCCTGGAAACCATGGTAAGTCACATGGAGAGCAAGGAGGTGGTTGGTGACAGCCAACATGGCTTCACCAAGGGCAGATCGTGCCTGACCAATTTGGTGGCCTTCTATGACGGGGTAACAGCATCGGTGGACAAGGGACAGGCCACAGATGTCATCTACCTGGACTTGTGCAAAGCTGTCAACACTGTCCCACATGACATCCTTCTCTCTAAACTAGAGAGGCACGGGTTTGATGGATGGACCACTCGGTGGATAAGGAGTTGGCTGGAGGTGATGGATGCCCCATCCCTGGAAACGTTCAAGGCCAGGCTGGATGGGGCTCTGAGCAGCCTGATCTAGTCAGGGATGTCCCTGCTTCTTGCAGGGGGGTTGGACTACATGACCTTTGAAGGTCCCTTCCAACTCTAACCATTCTATGATTCTAAGATATTTGGAAATCACTAAGGGCTATTAAACAGAGGTGCAAAAAACTACCATAATATATATTAAAACAGAATAAGAAAGAATGTTTTATATCCATTCCAGTGTGAAGTTAGGAATCAACTAAGATTAGCTAAACAGTAATCTCCCAGGAAGTATCCATATACATAAGGAAATGAAAAGCAATGAGCTATGGTTCTGCCTGGTGTAAACCAGCACATTTTCACAATATAATGACGCTTCCAGTGTGTGCCCTCAGACATTAACGTAAGGCTGGGATGGTTTGACTGCCTGTAACTGGGGCTAAGAGGAAGTGGGGAAAATGTTGGCTGACTATCAAGAAAAGCACGAAGTGCAGCTCTCACTCCTGTCAATTAGACTCCGCTCAGTATCTTCTCTTAGCAAAGTACTGCCTCCAGGAAAGTGGACACCCTTTTTGTTAAGGTTTTTGAAGTCTTACCTCCCACCATACTAACCGCATATGCAGTAGACACATTAGAATCAGTAGGAATGAGGACTCAGCTAGATGCTGGGAAAATAATGACTTGTACCAGCTATACTGTATGTATGTTAAAATAATTTAGAGGCAATGTGCTCAACCACGCTGAAGGTAGCAGAAGCTGAAAGGCAAGGAAATTGTTACACCTCCACCATTGCTTACCAGAAAACTAGGAGACAATGAGAAAGATAGCACTAAAAAAAGATGTGCTGCACTTGGTTTGGAGGGAGTATACCCCTCTGAAATACCCCTCTGTAGCTCATGGTATCTACAGCAGGAACTCTTCCTGACAGGTAACTTAAGGTGAAAATTGTGTGAGCTGCTAGTCTTTCTTTGTCTTAATAGTCTATGCATGAACATTGCACATTTGACTTCTACTCATGCCCTTCAGAAACTCTGTGTGGAGCCAATTTTACAGATGTTGTCAAGTACTAACTACTCATACTGTATTAGCATGGGTTATTTAATTCTTACCCAGCAGATGGATGCTGAATATTCCAGCCTTGAAAAAAATCAGTTAGACATCAGATGCAGGGACTCCTCTGATATTTCCACCAAGTTAAATGTGATTCCACTTGAATCAGTGGAAGCACTCTGCATGTTTTGAGGTCACTTAACAGCTATTCAGGTTGTGAGATGGTTGCTTGTAAGTCTGAAGTTCTGGTTCTGCTCACCTTTGTAGTAGTGGCCCACAGCAAACTCTGACTTGAGTACAGTAATCAGAGCAGTCTTAGCCTAGGTACCAAAAAAATTATTTTTTTCTCTACCTTTTCTTTCCGTTGGCCATCATTTGTCCTGGTCTTCTTCCCTTAAGACTTTTGTCATTCTCTTGCTCTCTGAGAACCAAAATGCTCCTTTTTTTTCTCAATATACGAGGACTGATCTAATCATGTGCCAAATATCTCAGATGAATTTTTTTTGAGATGTTGATGATTTTTTTCTGCCCCTACTGAACTTCAAGAAGAGTTAACAGCAGCCTGTTCTGTGCTAGATAGCTGTATATGCAACATGTAAATAATTGTGGATATCGTGAGTCCTTTAAAACCAGAAAGGCCAGCACTCCTTGTGCCCTATCTTTAACCATCAATCTCACAACAAGGAAGTAGAAGGGCATTGTATGGAAATACAGGTTTAAAACCCCTGGGTGTGTAGCCTTCACCCATACCATTACTGCTGCAGCAATGAGAGAGAACTTGCAGTAAGGAGTTCTTACCTCCTTAAAGCATGACTTTATATGAAAATTGCAACTATGGCATAGAATTTGATCTGGTCAGCATTTCAGCAAATACACGTTCCTGCTTATATAAACAGTCCAATTAAATGCAGTGTTTAAATGCTTGCAGAACTGGCAGCATGTTTTATAATGACAGTTTGCCAAGGAAATAAAGAAGTTGGGAGTAAATCTTTCCTGTTCTGTGCACAGAAGCAATCTCACTGAATTCACCTCTGCCTAAAGAAATCAGGACGTGGCATAATCTTCGAAGCGTGCCAAGCTCTTGTTTGCACTGGGTGCCTTTGGGTAAGTAGTAGCCTAAAGGCAATACGGAAATCAATAGAAAGAATGTATAACCACACATTTAATTTCTGGAGCTGTTTTAAATTTTTACCCTAGAGAATATCTGTATAGATCTTCACCATGGTGATTGACTTATTTTCAAATAAAGTGCCTTGTATCTTGCATGTTCTATCTCTGCTGACAATCTGGCTGTTATCTAAGAAGTGTATCTAGTATAGTTAACTGTTTATATATATATATATATATGTAGGATGGTAACAGTTCAAAAAGATACAGTCACAGATCCAGCTCCAGAGAGCACTAGCAAAGCCGTCCTCAGACTTTCTAACCTATGCTTGCACATGGCATTTTGGTATGGAGCAACAAAATTGTCAAAGAAACTCAACAAACATTCACATTACTGAGTGCTTGCACAACTGTGCAGCTGTGAACATGCTGCTTCAAACAGCCAAGTCACAAGCTGCATTAACTGTTTTATCTTCCTTGGTTTGTAATGCTCATCTTTATGCCCCATTATGGTACATTAATGCTTTACCAGATATTACCTGACTTCAGGAATAATTTGAACAATGCGTTTTATTTTTTGAATAGTCCATTTGACATAATAAAGTAGTATAATTTTCCATCCATCTGTGCACCTGCACATCCTCAGATAACCTTAGATTAACACAAACACATCAAATACAAACATCAACACACGGGAGCTTTATGGCTTTTGTTTGTGCTTTAGGCTCTTTTATTGTCTGTAATAATGTGTTCTTGCAGGAAAGACAGGAAAACTAGAGATGGGAATGGAGAATTGATCCTTGGCATTCTAATTAAAAACCTGATTTCCTATTTTGGAATTGCTTTCTCTGAGCTCCCTATGGCAGAGAGTATTCTGGCCCATTTCCAGCAGACCTTAAGGAGCCCAATCTCCTGTCACATGGATGACACTGGGTGAAGATGGGTGCTGTGAGCGGAGCAGTCCCTGCGGCACTGTGCGGAGAGGTGCATGGCATGGGAGCAGGGAGGGCTAGATGTGCTCGTGCTCGGGCCACAGCTGCCATTAGGACTGTGTTGTGCAGGAATTGGCAGTGCTGCAGTTTTCACTGTCCTGAGCTCCATGCACAGTCACCCTCAGCCCCCACACTAGTCACAGTTTCAGTATCCCAAATATTGCTGCTGCCTTGATAGTCTCTCCCATAATCTGACAGGCACGACAGGATCCTCCCAACATCATCTAGCACCTTAGTCGTTAGAGCGTGGTAGAGGCAAGGGGGCTGCAGGCTGGTCCCTAGCCCTGTTAAACAGAAGTGTTAGCAATGAGCATCCCTCTGCGCAGCAGTTCTCTGTGTCACCACACGAGCAGAGGGACAGCAGTGCTGGGGAAGGCATGGGACATGACAGGGGGTCTGTGGGAGACAGACGTTACCCCCAGATGAAAAGCAAGCTGAGGCAAAATTGCAGAGGATATATGAAAAAGATCAAAATGCCTTTCAGCGGCTCCCTCCAGACCCTTAGAAATCCACAGTGGTTTTGTAATTCCCTTCAGCAGCGTAAGAGCTTCCTGCTTGGATTTTCTTTGTCAGTTAAGCCAGGTGAGTGCAGCAACCTGAGGATCGGTTAGGAAAAGAGGATGCTGTATAAGTATGCAGATTATTATGTTTGTATTTTGAGACCAGCATAGGCGATGAGGACTAGGTTCTTCATTATTCCTTCCTTATGGGAATGGTACTCCAGGCTAGAAACTATTTTAGGGAAGGAGACATGGGTCTTTTTTTTTTTTATCTCATTTTTAGGATTTTCGTGCTGGTTGAATGTATTGTAATTTGAATGCCAACACCGATAAATTAAGCAAAACAAAGTGTGTGTTAGGCCTTACACATGTGATAGTTGCAAA
>WHYT01015024.1:49090-63118 GCA_009806455.1 Tetrax tetrax
ATCTAATCCAAACCCCTGCAAGGACCAGGGACATCTCCAACCAGATGAGGTTGCTCAGAGATGAAGGCTACTTCTCTCGACACTTAACATTTTTCTCACATTGAAGCTTTCAACAGCAATAAAAACCTAAGCTCTACATCTGAGTTCTTTTATCAGAGAGAGAAATGAAACAACTTAGAGCAGTATCAGCATTTCATATTTTCTTCTCCATGCACAGCAGAACCTACGTCTGCATGCAACTTTGTGAACAGTCTCACTGAAGTGTTCCCATGCAAGGGGATAAAGAAGAAAAATCCATCTTTTCTACTCGTGAGGCAGATTGCCATTCTAGAATATCTACAGGTCATGTGTTCAGTGGAATTGCAGCTTTGTAGGCTGACTGCCAAGCCATTTCGACAGGGTTTAACGGCTCAGGCTACCAGCACTCCCTGCAGAACAGGCATTTGGTGAGGTGTGGGTAAAGCACAAGGTAGAGCACTGTGACAGGCAGTGTCAGATACAAGATTTTTCAAATATCCTAAATGAATGAGATGACTTGTCTGTGTGAACTTTGACGTGGCTGTGTGAAGGGCTAAGGACTTAACAATGTGTTAGGGTTACTGTAATGATATTTTGAGGGAAGAAGGACAAAAGAAAGCTAAATCCTACAGAAGTCTCCTGAGATGCAAACATAAGCAACATGCTATACCATTTTCCTGAATGTATTTGCCCGCCTGAACCATGGGGGAATGCTTGGAGTGCATTTTATCTGTCTACCACAATGTGTGTTTCAAATGAGTGTGTTTTTTATTCCCTTTTGGTGCTTAAAAAAGGACTCTTTGCACTGTCAAAGAAGAGAGTTTCATTCAGTCTAGTCCAGTCAAAAGCACAAGCTGAGCAGATTGTCTCCTTGCTGGAAGAGAACACCAAAGAAGGGTCCCCATCTTCCACGCGTACTTTCATTCATCCCTGCCAGTAGCTCTCTTTCTTTCCTTTCACCTCTGCATTGCTGTAGGAGGTCAATAAATGTTCCTGATTGCAAACCCACCTGTTGACAGCAGAGCAAAGAGACAACTGGAAAAGATGTGTAGGAGAAGCAGCAGCTAAGAACACAGCTTTCTGCAGCACCCTGCTGCCAGCCTGAGGAGAAATTACAAAGCTATATGCAACATTTTCTGCAGTAGTTATTTTATCTGGGATAACAGGAGCATGAAGTGAGAGAAAGTCAGCTTGCAGAATAAGCAGCCTTGCAGTATTAGCATCTTGTGGCCATATAAAGACAGTGATCTCTAAAGTTGCCTCAGTTGTTTCTCTCCAGATAGCACCACTGGCAATAACTCAAGAATTCAAAATGAATTACAGCAGAACTACTGATACAAAAGGGAATAAAGAAAAACAATGGGGATGTTTTTAATGAACTACTTGCCCTGTTATAGCAGTTTCCAAAAGTTATTTTTATGATTATGTTATATTTATACACGGTTACTTGCAAATCTGCTCTCGCTGGTATGCACCAGTGACTGAGTTTGTAAGGCACTTCTCCATTTTTGATGCCCTCACAGGTATTTATGGTTATTGGAGCCTCATGGAACTGGTTCTCTCTTTCTGTCAACCGCGCATACATGCACACGTATTTGATGTAAACATTTATTAATTCTCTGCAGAGAATACAAGTACAACAATCGAACAGTCCTTGAATGGCCAGGATCTGACAGTCTAATTTTTTAACAATATGGAAGTGAAACGTTCTATGTCCAGCTGTTCAATTTACATCTTTTTTGTACACCAGTGAATTCATATGGCCTAAATTAATTTTTAGTGTACTTCTACATTTTGAGGTCTCTGTGTCACAATAGGTCTATCTGAAAGTTAAACAAGTATATATGGATGCAGTTTTCTTTTCTGTATTGCCAAATGAGTATACAGCAGTTATCTTTTTCAAACGAGTGAAATAGAAAATAAATAAATATCCTATGAGCAAGGTGGAATTGTAAGATGTCCTGAGTATAGGTTGGGAAGCCAACAGTCCTGAGTTTTGAGCCAGATTAGACGTCACTTTCAAACTTTGATGACAAAGTTACACATGTAAATCCATACTTAGGCATTATAACAGGGTACAGAGTATGTCAGGGCTGCTTACAAGAGACAGAAAGCCTAGCACATTGTGCCCAAATTTTGCCCATGGTTGCTACAATCTGCTGTGTGATGTGCTTACTCTAAATCTGAAATAGTTCAGGAACAAGTTACTACATAAACAAGTTACTGCATAAACAGGTAGCACTGCGCAGCAGCAGCGCATTAGAGCAAAGCATTGGTGCAGAGGACCCAATGTCTACATTACACATATTTTGGAAGTTTTGCAAGACAAATGCAGGTGTGAACTACTTGCAAATTCCTGAATCCATTTTTACTCAGTGCTTTAAACGACAAATCATTAGAAACAAAAAAGACAATTGAAAAATAAAACTGAAACTGCTGGAAAATCTGCCTGTGGCCAAATTTTAATTTTTTTTTTTTCCTTTGGATTATAGTTCTGCATCAACCGAGCACCAGCAAAGGCATTTTTTCAGTGTCAAATTGGGTTGAAACAGACCATTTTGATAAAAACTTGGGGAGAATGATTTGATTTTCAGTGGGTAGCCTGGAGCTGTTGGAGGGGTACCAAGGCCAGCCAATTGATCATATAACCCACCTCCTCCTTACTTCTACTTGCTCCATCTTCTTCTTCGTCTTGACAATTATCTCCTCAAGGCAGGATGTATTTCTACATATGTGAGAACTTTCTTATTTTGGTTTTAAATGTGACATAGTGGGGCTTTTGGATGCTGGCCCAAGGCAAAGAGTGAACAACAAAACTAACAGTAATCATACTTAATATCCCAAGATTCTATTACGTTTTCAGTCTGCTCCTGCTCCCTGTTTTCAAAGCAGATTACCACCTCGGGAAATTAATGAATACATAGCTATTTCTTGCTTCTGTAGATTCAGTTTGTTGTGCTTGTGAAATTTGTATAAGCAGCAGTTATATATGGGTGAAATCAAAATGGAGAGAAAAGCCAGAGAAACTGGCGTCTGTTCAGGCACATACATATCAGTAGTTATAAAATTTGAACTAAAATTTGACAATTGTGAGATTTTTTAACGTTAGTTTGGGACAAATAGGCTGTGTGTTCACTGTGGGGTAACTGCTTTGTGGCATGTCCCATGTTCTGGTCCACCAATATGCTGAACGTAGGACATGCTGGAGCCCATTGCAAGTCCTCAGTGGGCTGCTAATCCCGGTTAGCTCTGTATCACCAGCAAGGTACAGCCTTGCTGTATAACAACAGCCAGGTACGGTGTGTTCCCATATCCCTGGCTGCATCCCAACTCTATTCTGGCGTAAGTGTGCACTCCTAGATTGAAACACAGGAAAGACAATTACGACCCAACTAATAGTATATAGTGAAATACTTTTAATTGATGCTGGCAGATGAATGTGAAATTCTCAGCAAAGCTCGAGGACTTTCTGAAACAGAATCCAGCCTGTTCCTGGGTTATAAGCTTCCGTGTGTGGAAGAAGTGTTTGATACAGAGGGAGTTTTGAGGAGGGAGGGAGGGATTTTAGAGACTCAAGAGGAGGATTTGGGGTTTTTGTGTATGTATGTGTTCTTTTGAAGTCTCATTTGAGAGAAGTAGTAGGAGGAAATTTGTGAAGGAGGATCAGAGCATATTCAATTGTTCTGTTCCCACACTAGATTGTCTGGGCATAATAAATGGAACATGAGTCCCATGCCTCTAATTTGATACTTTGAAAGCCCTTCATTTTCTTCTTGCTCAAGGCAGACATCTATTCTCCTATTAAAGTTCCTCTAAAACTAAATAAGCTGAATCCAGCTTCCATTGAAGTCAGTGGGAATTTTAAAATTTATTTGACTGGGAACAGAAATAGGCCTCTAGCATACATCCGTGCAATTTTTTTTTTTTTTTTTCCAGATTATGTCATCCTAAATACCTCTGCAAAATTGAGAAAGTGGCATGAGACAGGTAAAGGGTTTCACTTCACAGGAAATCTCTGGGTTTTTTTCCAAATCTAGAATGGATTGGGGCAAAAACCTGGAAGCCCATTCCAAATCTGTCCTATGACCCAAATGAGTTACTGCCTTTTTTGTTTAAACCCCTGTTGACACATGCCTACATACTAATCCCAGTTTACCACTACAAATACTTATACATAAAGTATCTTACAATACCAATCTGTAAACTTTCGCTAGAGGCTACCAAAAGCTTTTTGTCAAAAATTTCCAGCCATTCCTGAGTGGTGGGAATCTGTTGGTGGTACATTACAGGGAAAGCTCTGACAGCTACGTGCAACAGATTTGATCAGCAAGTGGTTGCCAGCAGCATGTCTTCGCTGTTGTTCCCACCTGTTCTTAACATTACCGAAGTTGTGCTAGCACTGGGAATGCGTAGGTTAAGAAATACCTTTAAACAAAGGCTTAGTGCTTGAGTGGATTTAAATGTTTTTTAAATGTGATCCCACATTGTATGGGTAAATTGTGCTAGCTATTTTCCAGCAAGATTTTTGTTCAAGCACAGATCGGGTTATCAGTGCTTGAAGTGCCTTAGGGACAGAATCTCAAAATAGAACTACTATATATAACCAGATGTGGACAACACTGTAAACATTTGGGGGAGTCGTGAAGCAGAATGTCATTCCCAGTCCTCCATAAACCAAAGCAAGTCACTTGCTTTTGGTGTCCTGCAGACCCCCTTCACCCAGTAAAGCTACTGAAATAAAGCCCACAACAACAGCCTGTGTGATACATTGATGTTACGCCGCATTTTGAATTCCTCACTCCCTGCACAGGGCAATGCAGTGTGTTAACAACCAGGACGTCTCATCTCTTTCTGGTTTTGTCACACAGGTAGGCTGGTTATGGTCTCAGTGAAACAAGTGGTGGTTAACCTGCTTCCAAATGCGTACTTGGACCAACACGGCTAAAAATATAGAAACAAAAAGGGAAGCAGTCACATGATGGACATAAAGCACCAAAGTACATACTAACTTTTCAAAATTATACATCTTTACATCCTCCAGGGCACAGTCCTATTTAGGGGTCATTGCCATGTACAGTTCAGCTGTGGGTTGTTTGAGGAAAAGACCCTTTACAGTTTGAGTGACGTATTCAGCATAGAAATCCCTGGAATGTTTTCCTAAATGTATAAATGGGCAGGACATTTTATACAGTTGTTCCCTGCTGCTATCCTCCATGCTTTCACTATAACTTTTTAAAAAATTTATTTACATACACTGTAATCAGTCTCTTTCTCAGGGAAAGTGGAAAATAATTTATCAACATTTTCCTTAGACTATTTTTGGGATGTTAGAAAAGTAAGAGTTACATCAAGAGTATTTTTGTGATGTTAGAAAAGTAACAGTTACATCATTTAGCAAGGGGTAGCCTGTCAAACTCTTGAACTTGGTCTGGTAGCACCGTGTGCTTTGTTTACAGAATGAACTGTTCTAGAATGAATAGCTGAAATCTGAAGTCAGGTACAATAAAAGTCGTATTGCTTTTTAGTAAGAGATGTTGCTGAAGCTGCTGTAAAATTCAATAGGATTTCAATATCCGGAGCACCTCCAGGATCATTCTCCTAATTTGGAACCTGAGTTATGTTTAGTATCCATTTAAATCCTAGATTGTTTTTAAGTTTGCCCACCCAGTTTTATCATGCAGTGCCTGCTTTTTCTTTGCAATTACTGAGAATCCACCAAATTCTACTAAAATTGCAGGACATGGGTATGCCAATTAGCAGCAGCTGAATGCTTCTATTTACAGGGGGAAATCAGGTGTGCATTCCTACAATTTTTCACAGAAACTTGCTTGTATGAATTAGTGTGGTTGTTTTACTACTTTCACCTCAAATATTTTCTTTAAACAGTTCCACAACATGATGGAGGCAAGACTTGGGTACAAGTGGTGAATTCTGAATGGTCCAAGATTTCTCTGACTGATTGCAAGGAAAGATGTTTCTCTGCACCACAATCACCTCCTGCTGTGCTACTGTGGCTGACCCACAAAAAAAAAAGGAGGTTCCAAGAACATATGAAATGCAATGCAAAGCAATAAACCTTACTTATAACTACTTTCAGCACCCTTCAAAGTGTTGGCTGTCATAGTAGAGACCATCAAAGGTGTCTTCTCACTGGATGGAGGCCTGTTACAACTGCCATGCCTATGGGAAGGAAGCTTTGGCCATCTCACCGTCATAATGCCAGAACCAACCTACTGCACTGCTCCTGCTGCTGGCTGCCAGGTAAAACCCTGAAGGCACGGCAGTAAGCTACCTGCACTGAGGGCTCATACCTCTGAAACCTGCTTCTGCTGATACTCCTCAGAAAGCCATACCCGATAATTTTTTAGTTTGCAACTTACCAATTAATTCATACAGGTGAACTTTTTTTTGCAGCAGCAGCAGCACAACTTCCAAGGCATTAAATCCCCTAATTTTAGCAATATATGTCTTTTGATATATCAGGATTGTATTTCATTCACGTTAGACATCCCAATGCTTTGATATGTTAGACAGCAATGTTGCTACAGAGAGCTCAACAGTTACATCCGAGGAAAGGTTCCCATATTTTGCATGGGTTTGTGAGGAAAGGAAATAAATTAAGATTAAATATAGACTAGAAAAGGGGAAGAAAATGGTTGATTAAATGCTGCTTTCTCAATTTCATGCCATAGGGGAGAAAAGGCAGTCACTCAAAACAGAGAGGAAATAGAGTTTCAGAGAATATTTGGATTTACAGTGTGATTAGCTGGCAGAACTTATTGCCACCACACATTGCTGAAGGCATAAAGCTGGAAAAAATGTATTCTGGCTGTCTATGGCAGCTATGATTTTCATCACGTCTAGTGGATAATTGGATAGTCCTGCTTTTGAGGCCAATTTTCCCAAAGACATAAATGTGAAAATATGAGATTTTTCTAAAGCTATTTTCCTGTTATTCTAGTCACTCTTTTTTTTTTTTTTCAGTTTTGTGCTACAGTTTCTCCTTTTTTGTGTCTGCGCAAGTAAGATTTTTCTTACCTTAGTTTGAGTTGTACATGCTGTGTACGCCTGTTGTATGTGTGCATGCTGTGTATGTGTGTTTCTCATAAAAAGGTAAAGTCCCAGCTTAGTAAGTCCCTACAAGCTTCATTAAAAGAGGTGGCCCAAGAGATAAGAGAAACTCTGCCCAGGAGATGGAAAACTACAGAATGTTATTTCCCTTATTAGACTGTGGAGAAACCACACAGTAGAGACTTTGTGAATTACTCCACTGCAAGAAAATCTTTGGTCATTTGACTTTTTACGTGACTCTAGAGAATCAGTCACAGGATAGAATCCATAAGAAACTACAATTTAGGAGTTTCAGCATTCATGGAACTTCATACTACTCTCTTACTGTTACTGCACCTTAGTCATATTTCAATCTATATGCATACTTTTGTCCTTTTGTAGTTTTGGCACAGACCAAGATTTCACTTCTCTTCACAAATCTGAGACTAGCATTCAGAATGGATGTTATCATATCCGTTTATGCTTCAAAACATTCTACCGAATAGTATGGGCAACATCCACATAACTTGTACCCCATTATTGACATTATTTGCTACATCAGTGAGCTTGCTCAACTGAGGAATAAAAAGGCAGGGTCTGGGCCCAGCCCTGTGCAGACACCCATACCCCGTTGTGGCAAACTGTGTCTGGCAGTGCAGCTGGACATGCAAAACTGCACCGTCCCCGAGAATAAATCGGTGAGATTGATGGTGTAGTGATAAAAAAAAAACTGAGTAACCTCACATATGCATTTTCTGTGGCAGGGATAGCACTTAAGTTTAACTTTTTGAGGCAACTTCATAGACATCCTGCCTCTGGCTTGACCTAAAACTTCTCTGAAATTCTCACAACTCTGCTAGCAGTTAGTGGGATTCCTGTTCAAGGAAAAGCTTGGCACGTTTTTCCTAGTGCATCAGCTAGTTCTGTTGTGAGCCCCACCTCTTTTGACGGGTACTATGGACACAAAATAAACACCAGTACTCAACGATGATACTATCTGAAATCCCAGTCGCAAGTTCAAAGACCATATTCTTCAGAGCATACAGTCACTCTTCAGATGCTGCAGGGTTGTTTTTTTTTTTTCTCATGAATATTAATATCCTGTTCAAAACAAATGCTGTCAATCTTTGGTGGCCTAGGACTGAAAGCAATTCCACATTAATCTAGGAGGTTGGCAAGAGATCAAAATACCAACAATATATGAGTTGATGCAACTTACTGCCAGTTACATAAACAAGGGAGGCATCATAATGGAGTGGCTGGTGGCACAGCCAAGTACTACTGCAAGCAGTCTTTTAGTACTAACTATCCATCAACTGAATAAGATTCTGTTCACTTGCTTAAAACTAAATAACAAAATTAAACTAGCTATAATAAACACTGTACCCTACACTTTACAGTGTAGGGTTAAAAAAAAGAAAAAAAAGGCAATGAAGAAGATACACTGAAATTTATAAGGTGGAACTGAATATGAAAGCTTCTGGTATGAAGAAAAAAGACCCAGACACACAAAGCACTGTGTTAGGAAGCTGAACACAGAAGTAAAAATGTGGTCTCACTGAAGACGGTAGCACGTCTTCCACTAAGTCACTCAAGTTCCAAGGTCCGCATCAGATCAGGGTACTTCACTGTATTTAGGAAACAAGATCATGTTTAATGGAGAGGACAGAATCCATCTTAGAAGCATAAAATACCCTGGATACTGGATACAGCATCCTATTGTATTTTTTTTTTTTTAAATTAGAATTATTCTGAAAGTATTAGGAATTCTGGCTTCCTTTTCATGTTCCTTTTTTTTTTGAGGCAGGAGCAAAATGGGTATCAATGGCTTAAAGTAAGAAAAAGCAATGGGGATTTATATTGTTACCAGAAGAAGAGTTGCCATCTTGTCACCATTGCTCATTTAAATTGAGCTTGTTCTGCTGCAGGGACAGGCAGATTAATACCAGCGAGAATGTGAGTCCACCTGGTTTGCAGATCAGAACACGGCTGGTACGGTTGCATTCAAAAAAAAGCGAGTATAAACCTTTAAAGGAAGTGGCAATTAAAAAATCCAAAAGAAAAAAAGAGAATAAAATTAGCTTAAAGAACAAAAACAAGGGAGCAATGCCAGCTTTCAAAGGCCTGGCTGGTGCTAGGAAGGATGATCGTAAATGGTTCAGAGACCTAGTAAGTTACTTACCCATTGCTCCTGTTGAGTTCAGAGGACTTTTTCCCCAGATGAATAAAAAGCTTCCCAGGAAAATACTTGAACCTAGCCAGCAGCACTAACGAGGTAAGTCTGTAAAACTCTCTGGCACTTAGGAATATTAATAGCAATGGTGAGGAAAATGAGGTGTCATAGAGGATTTCGGGGGGTTTTCCTCCCATTCCTGGACCATTCCACCCAGTTTCACAGTAGCGTGTTGCAAAGCCTGTAAAATACAAAGCCTGTTTTTTACAGTGCCTAATGGAATGCACTCGATCTCTGGTAAAACCAATAAAACTATTTTCATAAACAGGAAAACAAAGTTAATCCCTAGAGCTTCTGAAATAATAATGAGTTTTTAAAGCGTATAATTATTTATTATTTGTGTCACAATAGCAAGTATAGAGCCAAACTGAGAGTTGCTTAATACTGGGCAATGTGCAAACATAGCACAAACATAACAGAAACATGCCATCCACACAGACCAGACAGCCAGAGGGTGAGAGAGGAAACAGAGATGCATGTTAAACAACTACGATGTTCCGCAGCTGCATACACACACAGAATGAAAACTGAAGGAAGTTACAGAAAATATACGAGAAACCTAATTACCAGCCCTGGTTCTTGCAAGTGTAAAAAATGTGATTGTTTGTGGTTTGCATTTCTGTCAGAAAAAAAAAAAAAAAAAGGACAATAAATGAAGGTATCACACAGTGATTTCACTGCAGGCTAACGATGAAGCAATTGTATCACTGCAGCTATTTAGCAAAGTTCCTTTCTGATCGAAACTGTACCATTATCTGAGAAAATCCTTTTGGATTTTCACTTGGTGAGCTTCTTTTGTTCAACGATCTTCTTTTTATTATGCAGAAAAGCTCTGAGCTACTTTGCCAAGTTCAGGTCTTTACATGTCCAGTGAGAAGTGACTGAGTCAAGAGGACACACATTCTTTTCCATTCTCCCCACACTTTCTTGGTGAGTGGTAATCTGCCTGAGGCTACTTGGTGAAAGAGTACCTCAGCTTGTGTTTCAGGTCTCTGGATCTAATTCAGAAAAAGACACACACTACCTCTAAGGCCATAAGGGAGCAGGCATGGTTGATCAGCTTCCACAGGGACAGTTATCAGGCCAGGGAGGGGCTTGGATCCAAAACACTGCAGATTCAGAGAGCTTGCTGGGACTTCCAGGTGAAACTTCCGCCTCTTCCGGAAAAAGCAAGTTTTTCCCTTACCCAGACTTGTTCACAGGGAACAACCGTATAGAGAAAACACTGGAAGGCGAATATCCCCAGTAACTTCCTCTTTTAGCAGAGAAGACAAGTAAGAAGCTAGCCTTTCTTCTCCACCCCAACCACCTCTGCTCATTGGGCTGAGCTCCTCCTAAAGCTGGTGGTTATGAGTGGACTCACCTTCAGCGCTGGTCATGGACAGACCCTTGTAACCGACTGAACCATAACACGTTGCCTCTTGTTAAGCTGAGACATGCTAACGGACCGTACTCCTGGCTCCCGGCCTGTGGCAACTGCAAAACAAAAAACATTTGCCTAGGCTGCTCTCATGAAGGCACGCAGTTGCCACAGGTAAGGAATGCAGGTATGGTCAGTTAATGCAGCTCAGCGAATAGCTGCCTTTACCACTGGTAATTACTGGTCCACGCCTTCACTGACTTCTATATGGCACCACTAGAAATAGAGGAATCCCGTGGTGTTTATGAGCGTTACACCCACGCACCGCTATTTAGTCACAGCTAACATGTTTCATTTATTGTTCATTTTAAAAAGGGAACAACACATTGTTAAATTTGGAATTATAAAGTAATTGTTCCCTTTTAAAAAGTGATCTTTTTCACAGACACTATCAAAGCCAGCAATGATGGATTTCTATTTGTTGTGTTTGGTACATTAACTAGCAAGCACTCTGGCCTACAGGGTGGGAAGAATGTAATTTATCATCAAAGAGCATATAAGTATTGAGGTTTTTTCTGCCTGGCCATTTTTTCATGCTTCAGCATGAGGCCCTGAGGACAGCAGGAGAAGGAAATGTTTTTGAAAGATAAAATTCCTGCCTAACTTTGAATATGGAAGATGCAATTAGTAAAAGTAGTCAGTAATACAGGCAAGACTGTCACTGGAGAAAGAAATCAGGAGAATGGTCAGTATTTAGTCAGAAGGACACAAGACAGATACTTGGACAGTGGTAAAGACAGAGTTGACTAAGCTTTTGAGGAACCAACCGTAATAAAGCAGAGCAGAAACCATTGGTCAGAGCACATTTGTCCAACTCAGTTCAATCTATTGAAGCCTTAATTGAGTTTATTTGCAAGCTTGGCTGGTTCTATACAGTTTGTTCTCACACACAACATGATTAGTACTCCCTTAGTAACTACGGCAGCTGAATACGTACCATTGCTGCCAGAGGCAGCCTGGCACATGACTGCCTTCCACAAGTGTTTGGTACATGCTTTCGCAATGTAGATGAATCTCCCCTCTCTGCCGCTGGACCTGGTTTGGAGACGTTGGCTTATTACAGGAGGATGCTACTGGGCTACACAATGTGCCTTTGAGCACTCTAGTGTCTGTTGAGACGGGTGACAGGGAAGATGCCCGAAACTCTGAAGATGTACTGGAACCACCTAACATAGATGGCTGTGGATGAATGCACTTGATCCTTGTTCCTTGAGAGGAATTGCTGTGGGGAACAGTCTAAACCATGTGTTACCATAGGGTCTGGCGCAGATGCCACAACTCTGTAGAATACAGTGGTATTCCTAATGTGGACAGTCCTTCTTGGGAAGGAATTGTTAATGCGTTAGCAGCTTTGTCCTAAGATTCCTGCAAGGTTCCTGTAAGTCACCAGCTCCTGCATGGAATCTGGACAATAAAAGCCATAAGTTCTTACTTACATCGCCTGTCTTAAATACATAATATTGAAGTGACATGTTGCATGGTGTTCCCCTTTTTGGTTTGTACACTTACCAAACCAGGATGATGTTTCTGCATAAGTTTTCTGTGTAAATATGCCTATTTGCAACATTTCCATTTAACTACATGGGTTTTTTTTTTTTTGCACAAGCTCAATGGAATTTCTGTTAGCCTGTCTTCTTCAATATTGCTTTGCTCCTTCTCCCAAGAATTTTTCAGGAGTGGAGTCCTGAGAAACAGAGCTTGAGAAAGAAAACGAACTTGTGGTTAGACTGACTGGATCTGCACCCAAACTCTGGCTTAAGTTTCTGGTTTTACCACATACTATATGTAGGGCCTGAGGCAAGCTATACTGCCTCTTTATGCTGCAATTTCTCATCATGAAAGTGGGGATAATAATACATCACAGGAGCCTTGTGAAGTGAAGTCCATTAATAGTAATGAGAAGCTTAAGGAGAATGGTAGCAACCGTTGCAGCTGTTCTTTGCAGGCATCAGATAAGGGTGTTCATCACCTAAATACGTGCAGCTGAACCACTACCAGCAGGGTGCTGGGTGGGACTGACGTTCAGTGCAAGGGGAGACTGGCAGCTGGGTGTGCCTGATGCAGAGACCCCTCACACTGAGCCCTTCTGAGGACAAATTAGACGTAACCACATCTGGTATCTCAGTGGGCACAAATGAAGACCTCTTAGAAAAATGTCCAAAACAGTAAAAAAAAAGACCCTGGAAAAATAATAAAAACCACCTGTGTTGTCAGTTGATGCAAGTCTTAAAAATGATGAGGAATCTATGTTGTTAGTAAGCGTAAACATCAGGGATTAATAAAGACTAGAAAGAGAGATACAAAAGTTTGGATTTTTTTTTTTTATATGCTTGATATCCTTTTCAGACTGTTTCATTAACAGTTTGCAGATTTAGGTACAGACCAGGAAATCTTCCACTCTACAATCAGTCTCTCCAGTCTCTTTCCTTGTGATACCATCCGAATACAGCTTACTGGTAACTCGTTAGTACTGCCATGTTTTCCACTTCAGCCCATGTCACCAAACCACCGATGATGTGCAAAACCGGGACAAGTAGCACACAGGTGCGAGGGAGGATGAAGGCTTCCTGTCGCTACATGGAGAACTGCAGCTTGACAGCACCCCAGTGCCACTGCGTAGAGCTGCCAGCTGCACTTTGCCCCGCAGTGAGGAATGCCTGATCTTGCATGTTCATCATGTTCTGTATTTCAGTCATGCTTGCCACTTTTGGCTTTTTTTTTTTTACCTTTTTAAAAGACAATATACCGTCCAGTGGAATGGAGTGGAGGTAGCTCCTCTTCGAGAGTGGCAGTGGCACCGTACCTGTGCCACACCCCTGACAAGCCATCACCCCTCCGCAAGGTCAGGTTCATATTTCTGTCATGGGCTGGAGCAACTGCACGTAGGATGGGGAAGTTCCCCAACGCGCTGAGGGGGTTTGCAGCTGTCAACAGCCAGGCGATCAGAAGCCAGACCCCCTTTTATTTTCCTGGAGGCCCGACCCTAACCGAACTAGGCTGCCAATCACCTGCTTCCCGCACGCCCTCACAAGGCCTCTGTCAAGGCCAGCGCAGAATTTTGGAGGGGTGCCTAAGGAACGGTTAGAGATCCATTCGCCCTAACAGCTCCGGGGCGTGGCATCTCCTCGCCGAGCCGCGGCAGGAAACGCATCTGAGGGACTGAGGTGACCCCACCGGCTTCGGAAGGCTCCGGAACCTCTGGAGAGCCCGGCTCGGGCCTTCAGCAGCCGCCGCGCCCAGGCGGTCGGAGCGGGGCGGGCAGGGGGCGCTGCGGGACCGGCCCTCAGCGGCGGTTTGAGAGCGCGGC
>WHYT01015024.1:74002-91915 GCA_009806455.1 Tetrax tetrax
TTTTTTTTTTTTTTTTTTTTTTGTGGAGTCTGAACTCCACTGTGTAGGCAGTGGAGCTGTTTCCATAGCTAGTGAATTGGTAGGTCCTTTCTTTACTTGTTGAAGGAGGAGATGTTTAATGTCCACTAACAGGATATCTCTCTTTCTAGTTCTTTAAAAGACAAAACTTCAGGTTTGCTAGGACTTCAGACAATGATCTATTGTACTTTGGATGGGTTTTTTGTTCTGTTGGTTACCGCAACCTGTCTACTTCTGTTGTGTGCAGGATTTGTAGTAGCACACAGGTTGATTGTCACCTGTGTGATTTAAAATGGCTAAGGGATTATTCATACTAGACTTTGAAGCAAAAATACAAATAAATGGCATCTTTTATGTGATAAATCAGTTAAGCATTAATGTCAGGTTCTCAAAATCTATGTTGGACAGGTATGGAAACACAGTACCTGCTTCTGAAAAGAGTACTATTAAATGCACCTTCCTGCTACCAGCCCCTCTGACAGTATTAACCTCTTTCAGACATTTCCTTATGAAAAAGGAGAGCCTTTACATACAACAAAAGAGATCATTGCTAGGTTTAGATTGTATGGTAATAAAATAATCTGAGAAAGAAGTATTAGCACACAGATATTTTTTATGAAAGGCTTAGCCTCTCAAACACTGAAATGTATACTGAGTTTCTCCCTAATAAAAATCCAGTGTGTCTAATTGAAATGAGATACAAGATTTCATGCCTTACGTAGCTGAATTTCTGCACTCCCAGCATCTGACTTGGGTATCTTTCAATCTCCTCCTTAGTGCATTCATCTCGTGTTGCCCATTCATCCTCCATGTAGACACACCTGTGTCACTGATGTGCCAAAGAATTTCATTGGAACAAAGAAGTAGGAAAGCTTGATACTAGCACAGATAAACATGACCTGGAGGTCAGCCTTCTATGTGTCTGACTCCTAATAGTTTCCAAGAGGATTATTTGTTTGGTTGTTTTTTTTGGTTTTTTTTTTTTTTCCTTGGGAAGATTTCTGGAGGCCAAGGGAAGTAAGAATTAACATAAAATATTGAAATGTTTTAATGCTTCTATCTTCTAAGGATCTTTTGAACAATGTTTGAGGTTGGAAAAAGGTATTCAGAGATGAGTACAAGTAGGTTACTGGCCCAAGTCCTCTTCTAGGCTAAGTTGGTGTATAGAGGTGTTTTCCTTCTTCAGATGTATCTAAGTATAAATGCTATCTCTACATTGTCCTCTAAAGGGCTCTAATTTTGACCCTTATATCCCTCTCTTAGGAAACAGAGAAACTAAAATGACCTTTCATGGTTCTTTGTGGCTGAACTTGCATTTAATGTTACATGCTTTATGTCTCCCTTGCTTCCAAATACGCACAACTCTGAACTCATTGATATTTACTAAGTCCATTCAAATTCATTATGACTCTATGAAATGAACTGGTGTATCAGGTTCAAGCTTCACAATGAAATGATAAAATGTGCTCTACTGGCTATCTGTAATTTTCTATTCATATGTGACTTTGCCGTTGACTGGAATGGAAGGATGGTTGTAAATCTGTGTATATTCTGTATATGTCTATAGAGATATGAAAATCATTTAGCAAGTGCAAAACTAAGCCTTAGTACTTTTTTTTCCATTTCTGTTTTTAATAGCTTGCAAAAGGATGAAAAAGTCAGAAGTTCTAATGAAGATAAAGAAACTCAATGTGAAGTTTTAGATTATAATTTTTTTTTTATGGATAAACTGGTGAAACTGCTGAAGTTCAATGCCTGGATTTTTTTTCAGTGAAAGGGACTAAATGTTTGCAGGCTATTTAACTCTTCATCTATCGTAAACTGATGGCCTCTTTAGCTTAGAAAATACTTTTTCTTAAGAAACAAATGCATGTTTAAAGTTTACACTTTACTTATATAGTATCCTCAAGTTCTTTATCAAATTTCAACATGTTCTATGTAATTAGAAAACAACTTAGAAAATAATATGGGGCCACACTAATGATTTTCTCTCTGAATTTGATACACTTAGCATTAATTTTCTGAAGTCTGTTAATGCTTATGACAGTTTGGTAGCTGTTTCATCAAAATAGACTTTTTTTTTTGGCATTTAGGTTCTCCAAAAAAATGTGTATGTATTCAGTAAAAGCACTGTACTAAGATATATTTCACTTGTCTAAGGTAATCCATATGTCATTTATCACATTGATTTGTACTTTGTCATCTTTGTTTTATACATAGGTTTTATACTGAACTTCTCAAAAAGGCTAGTAGGACTTTTAACCTATGATGGACTAAGTACAAAAAGAAATCATCTGGGCAGATAATGTCAGGATAAGAACGAAATCACCCCTAATTTTGCAACGTTAGTGATTTCTTGTAACTCGTTAATAATTATTATTTAGAAACATAGGAAGTATACTGAATTGTTAGCTCTGAAAACAAGGCTTCAGACAAGCATAAAGCTTCAAATTCTCATGCAAATGCTAACACTTAGCAATTGCTATTTATGAGTGACATTCTTAATGAATGAGTGATGTGGGCAAGCCTGCAATAAGCTATCCAGACTTCATAGACAGTGGTTACAGCTTGATTAATAAGTAGCGTGCCTTGGCAGTACCTGCAAACAACTGTTCTTTCCACTCTGCTGTCTGTTTCATTCAGTAGCCTTATAGAAGTGGTTTTGTGAATTAAATTGTCCATTAGGATGTGGGTTTCATCTACAGGCTTCATTCGTCTGGGACTCTGAATAACTGTGTCACCGTGACTTACAGCTACTGGTGCAGATCTCATTTGTGTCTGACTTTTAAAGATGTTATTGTACAAGGATGGCTTTCATTGTTCTGTCCTGCTGCTCTTACAGCATGGCCCTAGATTTCTAATGCTATAGTTTAGGGAAGTGTAATTCATACATTTTCTATATAGGCTGTTTCTCTTTAAGGAACAGGAGTGGAGAAAGACATTTGGCTTAGAAGTCGTACATATAGATATTCTTTTATCTTCTGTTACCTCATTTGTGTACATATTGTTATGTATTGAAATGGCTTGTACAGAATTGCAGTCTCTACATGTTTTTAGGATGTTGTGTGCTGTTAGTGTGTACTCTATGCTAACATCTCATAATGCAGAATTGTCTCAGTTTTCTCTGAATAAAACTTACTAATATGAATCTTTCTGTGCTTTGATTTTGGTTGCATTGCATTTGAGTGAGGAGGTATATGTTTATCTACAGTTAAATTAGTTGATTCCCCTGTCTGTTTATTGGATACTGTCCACAGAGCGTTTAACTAGAAAGTAGCCAACTTGTAGTGGCAATTCAGTTACAGAGTTGACATCTACTCTAAAAATGCATGTTTGCCTTGCTGCCTTTAAGGATTTTATTGCTTTTCTATTTAACCTGTTGGGCCACCAGTGCAGTGTTGTGTGTGATAAGCTGGTTGCTGAGCTGTTTTGTTAGAGGAACAGCTTATTGTGATGTGATTGTCTTACCAGGGGAAAGAAAAATCATCAGAACTCTACTTACAGGTGTCCTGAATATAGTTTATACTGAGCCCAAGCATTATGTGTTTTCCCTGTGTGCCTCCGCCGCTGTGTTGATAGCCTCCTGCTTCCCTCGGATTAGATGTCTCATCTTTGGTACCTGTATTTCTCTAGCCCTTCATCCAGTAACCCTGCACCTTTCATACAGTCAGGTTTATTGTTCTGTTAACTACAATTTACTTTTGTCTTCTCTTCATTATTCTGAGATAACTAGAGATAAACAAAGAGTAAAATGCTGTTGTCTGACTCATTAGCCGAAGGAAAGATAGTCAAATGTAATTCTTCCCACAGAGTCTCCTTGTGTCACTTTCTGGGCTATGCAATCATCAAATGTTATTTTCGCTAAGGCAGTTAGAGCCGATTCAGAATGCTGTTCCCCTTAGTAATCCACTGTTGTGAAGTCTTTCTTTTTTGACCACCCAGATTTCTTTCCTAACAAAAAAGGTGGTCAAAGCTTTCTACCTTTGACATCTAACACTGTCCAGACAAATTATCCCCTTTTGTCTTTTCCTCCCCAGCATTCTCCTCTTGATTTACCATTTTTCTTCATTTATAGTCTATTTTACCTGCTCTCATCTGCCTCAGCTCTTTGTTTCTACTCTATAAGTTTTGTGACAGTCATTTCTGAAAACTACAGAGGTAAAGATAAAAAAAAAACACCTTAATTTTACTTTTAAAATCTGTCTTATGTCAGTCTGAGAAAAAAAAAAAAAAAAGGAAGACTCTTTTCCCTAGTTTGTGGGCAAGGAAGACTGAAGTATGACAAAAAAAATCCTCTACTGAAAGTCAGCAAGCAAATGCCTTGCCATGTAGAATGAAAGATAAAACACCAGGGACCTCAAGAGAGGTTTTAGGATTGTTTTTTTTTCTTTAAATAAAATCTACAAAACATTGCCCTACCTAACACAGGAAATGCATAAATTTACTTTCAACTACTTTTACCTTATTTTACTTGAACATTTGAAGTGTGAACTGGATTGTTCGGAGTTTTCAGCTTTCCTCACAACTTCTGTCTGTTTGAAGCCCATTTCTGATATCTGAATACTGTCATGACAGTTTGTCATTACTTGTGGATGCTCTCTGAATTTGAAAATTGAAAGAAAACCAGCAAACCAGAATACAGGGATGTTCTCGTTTGGTGTGTGTGTTTGGTTGGGGTTTTTTGTTTGTTTCTTTTTTAACACCAGTAGATAATCCACTGCTACTTCAACAGCAGATTCTAGAGCAGTGGTTCTTCTTGTTGCTCAGAGCCAACTCTTATGAATGTGTTTCCTCTCTATTATTGCCTGCAGTACTTGTAATCCATCCTTCCTTTTACTGAGAACTGTTGAACTTGGTAGCAGATGTCATGGGCAATAATTCAATAACAAACTTGTTTGCTAAACCTCACACGTTATGAAACTTAACTGCCAAGTTACACATTTTTACTGGGCACTTAGTACAAACCAGTTATTTCCTGAACTAACTGGTATTGCCAGTGATCTGAATGCTGATCAGTAAGAAGAATTATCTAACTAATTTTGCACAAAAAGATGTTGGAATATACATCTGGTTTAGGGCCCTTCCACCAGCCCCTGCTAATATTGAGATTTGACACTGGCAAAGGGAGCAGCCAGAACTAAGTAGTTATTGCTCCTTATTTGCGTCCTTTAACTATGTCATACATTTATGTATACACACACATAAATTCTATATATATTGATCTGAAACAATGTGTAAACATATTAGGATAAGAATAAAGAGTCCACAAGTCAGTGAAGGTTTCTTCCAGCACTGCAGTGAAGAAGGTAGCCTCTCATCCTTGAGTTCATTCACAAATGACAGTAGCTCAGCCATTCTGATATCTATGGTGCTCTGCAAAAGAGAAGAGTTGGAGAAACTCCTTACTCTCCATCTTGGAAGCTGTTTTCTTTTATTCCTGCTAGCATGAAGTTACATTGCTCTTTGTTACAAATAATTTGCGTTAGGAGCTGCAATAGATAGTTACTTATGCCATTTTTACCCCCTCTTGCTTTCTAGAATTGGGGATATCTTCAGTGAATGAACTTGCTGCTTAAAGGGACTAACGGACAACTGAAGTTGTGAAATTCAGGTAGGTAATACTGTCAGTTTACTTTTGGCTTTAGATGTTGAGGTAAACATAGATGACAGATCTATGAATATTCACTGTGGCATCAAAACCATCAAAGCATGATAGGGATTTTAACCTGAAGTAGATTGGATCTGATTTCATGGCTTTTCTCATGAATTCTACGCAGCATTTCGAGTGCCTCCATGTCAATAAGCACCTGATAAGAAGTCCAGCAGAATTATGATATGTATATGTCCTTTGGACTCGTAATAAAAACAAATTGATTAATATTCATATGTAATTCAGACTGACTTTGACTGACAGGAGGTCCAGGTAGTTTTTGACCTTCAATTAATTTAACAAATTATTGTTGACAGCATTAAATTTTCTTCTTGTCGCAACAGACTCTGGTATTCCTGGTATGTGCAGCCATGTATACTTTATCTAGATTTCCTTCGCTTATTTTCTTACCAAAGTAATGTTAAGAATTCAATGGATTTCCTAATTAATTTATGCCAATTTCTCATTCCTATTCCTTCATTCAAAGTAAGACTTTTAAATTGATCTCCAGTACCTAATTCTTCAATAAGTTGACAAACTGCTTTGTTTGATACTCTTCATGGCTTTAATAATCTAACTTGCAATTTAATATCATATGCTACTGCTTATCCTGGTTTGCTCAGCTTTGAAGGATGCATCCAACTTGACTTTACTACTTTCTAATTTCTATTGAATACATGTGCTTCGGTATGGTGTTAGGTAGTGTAGATGAATGGCCAGTCGTTTTAATCAGCTAAACGTGCCTCAGCAAAATTCTGGAATAGATCTATTCCTGTTTGACTTTAATTAAGTGATATGATCACAGTGCATTCATGTAGGGTTAATTTCTGTGTGTTCCATGAGTACTCATGGAAAGGTTAAACCCTGAAACTACTGCTGGTTTCTTATGAGCTCCGTTCTGTACAGCAACAAGCAACAGCTGTACAATAAGCTTGTAAATTCTACTTTAATGTTTTCCTTTATTGTTTCATATTTTAATATCTAAAAATCCAAATGAACTGTGGAGGAGGATTCTGTTAGGTAACAGTACTTTAGGAAATGTGCATAAGAATCTTACACATGCTACTTCCTCAGAAAGAGGTATAACTTGTGGAACACATTGAACAATACTCCATATTGAGAGCAAAGCCTGCAAAACACTTACTTAATTTCTCAAGGTACTACATAATAAATATATTTATATTTTACCTTATTCATTCTGCTTCTGAGTACTATTAATGAAAAAAATATGCTGAATTTCATTTAAATACTGGTACATGTCTAACATTACATTTCTGTTTCTTCCTTTCTCTCTCCCTTCCTCCATGCTCCTTTGACAATTCTAAAGTGTTTTCAGTATGACTGACGATACCAGACATGTTTGGGCTTATCCTTCATGTTGTGCAATTCCTTTCTATGAACATACTTGTTTTTTTCAGCTTTGATTTCACTATTACTTGTAAAATCTTTCTGCCAGAAAGCCTGGGGAAGGAAGAGACTGCACATGACTTTACCCTGGAGAAGTATGTGACAAGGAGGTGGTTTTATTACTAGCATGTGAAACTGGCAGTGTAAGTGGCATACCAAAGTGGAAGCAGGAGCTGCAGCCTCCTGTGCTGGCCCTGCAGTTCATCCTCTGGCCTACTTCTTGCTGCTGTCTCTCAGGAGCATCCCCAGACATTTAAGTACCCACCCTGTGAAAAAATGTTTCATTGCAGAATGAGAATGGGGTGTGGGGATAGGGAATCTCTGTCCTTGAGACTCTGTCAGAAGCAGGGAGAGAGGAGGAGGAGATGGTAGCCCAATCAGGTAATTTTGAAAATCAGACAACCTACTAACTCCATAAAACCCCACAAGCAAAAAAGGCCAGCTTTTATAGAGGTGGATGGAAGCGGTAGAATAGAAGGCAGGCAGTAGGTAGCAGATGTAGGAGTGATAAGGGCAGGTAAAAGATTATGATGTATGTTTGAACAAGATGACTGAGAGGAAGACAAGAGGAATATTTACTATTGTAAGAAAATAAGAACTGTATTGCAAGCAACAGGAGGAAGGCATGGGTGTGGGTGAGAGCTGTTGCAGGAAGACTAAATGGCGAACAGACAGGACTTCTGAGCACTGGAATCAGTCAGTGGTGATCCCCTGTGGAGCATGGGAAGGCAGGGAGCAAAGAGAACTCCATAGTGTAAAAATATCTATATTTCATTCTTGTGCCAGGAACAAGTGAAGTACAATGGATGTTCCCAACCTGTTGGCTGCCCTTTCTGTACAAGCTCCAGGAGTGTCTGCAGGAAGCTCCACTCACAGGTCAGGAAGTACAGCCTTCCTGACTTGCCTCCTGGTAGCTGTGAAAGTGGGGAGTGTAAAATCTCCATAAACGTATTGCTATATGTCCTACTGCAGCCTAAAAATCCCTATGCTTGAAGTCCTGATTTTTTTCTTCACTTATGTGAAGTGTCTTGAGGTTCAAACTGACAGTCACCGTAAGACGGTGATGCAGAACAGTGCACCCGGGGCCATTCCCTGCTGCCTTTTTACCTAGAACCCTGCAACTCTTCCCTCCCCTATTACCCTGCAATTGTGTGGTTGACTTGTCTCTTCATTCACATAGCCAGTGTTTCTTGTCACATGACTTTGACCACATGGTGGGTGGATATACTTCCAGTCACGTGAAGGAGAAGGTATTAAGGCTTGTGGCTCTTCATCATAGTTAATATATTCCTCACCTGGTCTCATGATTCTATGAAACATATACTTTCCAACTGCTTAGAGCAAATCCAGAACAACTGGAAAAAAAGATAAAAATGTATTTTCCGTAACTTTTCTGTTCTAGTATTGTAACTTATCACTTAATTCAATGAAGATCTAGAATGCTGGGATGGGGCAGAAGGTGGAAAAAAAAATTATTTGCTCTCTTCTGGATGTAATGTCAAAAAGGTAGTGAATTTCACATAAATACTTTTATACCGTTAAACAACTTGAGTTTGTCAAGGAAATCCTTACTCCACTCATGTCTAGCCCTAAAAGCTTCTGCAGCACTTCTGCAGTACACTCTTCCAGCCAGAAGTCCTAGCCTGAAACATTATCAGACTATTCATGTGTTGCATTTGTTCGTGTGTCTGGATACCACCACAGAAAAGCCCGCATGTCTTCAGAATTGGAAATGTGTCTTTTCTGTTACCTTGCTTTTGTAGTATGTGGTTTTCAAATTTGGTTTGTGAGCTGTGTTTTCTGAGGAAGATTTTGAGGGACTTTCATTTCCTGTGTAAGGAAGTGTTTAGACTTCATCCACCACACTTTCATCAATTGTGTATGACTCTAATTTTCAGTTTAATGATGGATTAATGAAGTTGCAGCAATGGCAAAAAGATAAGTTTTAGTTCACTTATTTAGTTGAAATTCCTATATGGTGTTCACTTTAAGGGTAAAGGAAAAAAAACTCGTATAAGATGTTGGATTTTAATTTTGTTTAATGAAGGAATTTTGGTTTTCACTTTAGCTTAACTTCTACCTTCTACCTTCTGAATTCTGTTCACTTCATTAATCCTGTAGAGTAACTCTGAAGTAGCACAGGTGCAAAACTGTGGTCTCCTGTTACTCCATATCTGATACCCATTTGTACAAATACTCAGATTTCATTACTGATGTCTTTTGTACCACCTGTGTTTGTATCTGACTGTTCTGCATTTCCTTCATTGTTAAACTTGGGTCGAATCACTGGGCTGCAGCTGGATTGTGTAACAGATTGAGCTTCTTAGGTGGGTCTTCTTACACAGGTCTTCAAAAACGGTTTTATTCTTTTCCCTGAAATATTTTGTTTGCGTTTTGAAGTAGAACACAGCTGATCCAATTGAATGATACTGACACGAAGTCCACAGTGCAACTTTTGCTGTCACTTTTTGCAGTAAAGTGGGATGAGAGGAACAAAGTCACTGAAGCTTTGTGCCAGTAGAAGCCGTAAAACAGAGGAACGATAGGAATCCCTGACCTAGCTGTCTGTATGAAGAGACCTTCATTACACCTGTCTGTATGAAGAGAATAGTAAACAAAAAGTAGAATAAGAAAGTGCCTCAGAAATATTGGTTAATGTCTAAATTAGGGCACTTAAATTGTTTTGTCCTCCTTTGTGGGTAGGCCATCCTGCAGTGTAATGTACCTGCACAATGTTCAGCTACTATGGTTTGAAATATTGAATATACACTCTGAGAGATCTTTAATTTTTGAGGTTTTATATTTACACTTCTAACTAGCTATAGAATGTACTTTATGATGATATTTAAAGTATCTCTAACAGATTGGGAGGTTCTGTTCTGTTTGACTTTTTTTTTTCTTTTTTTTTCCTCTTTTCTGGAAGTACAGTCACATGCTGTAATCTTTTCCTTAAATTGGCTAAGCTTATGTACAGTGTGAAATATGGCATCCTGAAAAACCTGTATGTGCTTCCTGCTCTCTTAGATACACTATACTTCATAATTGTATTTTTTCACTTTAAGTGATATTTTATGCAGGAAAAAAAACCCTGCCATTTTGCAATTAAGGCACAAAGCCTAAGAAGCCCGAGAGTATAATTCTAGATTTTACCACCATGATTATTCACGTACCCGCAGAACATGCCCCAGGCCCATCTGGTGTGTAACACTTGGGACAAAGTGCTGTCTGTAGGGAGAATGCCAAGGGCAAATGTCCTGGGACTACTTGAACGCTGGCATCCTGCTTCATGGGAGAGCCTAGGTTGAGTGTTAATAGTCCTTTTCACAAAATGTTTAGTACTTACTGTCTGTCGTCTTGTACATCAGATTTGTAGTTACCCTCCGGATACGGAGTTGGCTGGATGGCCCCACTCAGAGAGTGGTGGTCAATGGCTCGATATCTAAGTGGAGACCGGTCACCAGTGGCGTTCCTCAGGGGTCTGTGTTGGGCCAGGCCCTGTTCAACATCTTTGTCGGCGACAAGGACAGTGGGATAGAGTGCACCCTCAGCAAGTTTGCTGATGACACCAAGCTGTGTGGTGCCGTCAACACGCTGGAAGGGAGGGATGCCATCCAGAGGGGCCTTGAGAGGCTGGAGAGGTGGGCCCGTGCCACCCTCTTGAAGTTCAAGCAGGCCAAGTGTGAGGCCCTGCACCTGGGTCGTGGCAATCCCAGGCACAAATACAGAATGGGTTGAGAGCAGCCCTGAGGAGAAAGACTTGGGAGTGATGGTGGATGAGAAGCTCAACAGGAGCAGGCAAAGTGCCCTTGCAGCCCAGAAGGCCAGCTGCATCCTGGGCTGCATCAAGAGGAGTGTGGCCAGCAGGTCGAGGAAGGTGATTCTCCCCCTCTACTCTGCCTTGGTGAGACCCCACCTGGAGTACTGTGTCCAGTTCTGGAGCCCCCAACGTAAGAAGGACATGGACCAGTTGGAGAGGGTCCAGAGGAGGGCCATAAAGATGATGAGAGGGCTGGAGCACCTTTCCTGTGAGGCCAGGCTGAGAGAGTTGGGGCTGTTCAGCCGGGAGAAGAGGAGGCTCTGGGGAGACCTGATAGCGGTCTTCCAGTACCTCAAGGGAGCCTACAAGAAAGATGGGGAGAGGCTGTTCAGCAGGGCCTGTTGTGATAGGACGAGGGGTAATGGTTTTAAAATAGAGGGAGGTAGATTTAGATTGGATATTAGGAAAAAAATTTTCACAATGCAAGTTGTAGAACACTGGAACAGGTTGCCCAGAGAGGTGGTGGATGCCCCATCCCTGGAAACGTTGAAGGCCAGGCTGGATGAAGCTCTGAGCAGCCTGATCTAGTTGGGGATGTCCCTGCTCCTTGCAGGGGGGTTGGACTAGATGACCTTTGAAGGTCCCTTCCAACTCTAGCCATTCTATGATTCTATGAATGTGCAATGCCTATCCATTCAGAAAAGCTACCAGACAATGTGCATGCATTATATAGTCAAATTAGATCACTCTTAGTATCAAATAATTAAGAAAATTTATTCTACAGCATGAAGTTACTCAAGATACTTAAAATCTAGTAAGTTTTCTAGCAATTTAACTTTCAGGTTCATCTTTGACACAAAAAAATAGTCTTCTGCTCTGATGTCTTCCTTTGGACCAACAGTTGCTACAGCACACTGAAGGACATCGAAGGTGTCGAAGGTAACATTATGTACAGCTTACTTGGTGCTCCCTTAACAGGAAAAGCAGTTTAAGCTACGTCCCTTGAAAGAGGGATGTGTTCCACTAAGGACTTACTCAGTACTTTGGCACATATTTTCAAGACAGTATTTTGAACTTTTATTAACTTTCAACTTTGGACATGCAGATTTCACGGAAGTCTTTTTTTCTTTTCTGTAGTTTCACAGACATGCAGCCTGCATGTTTACTCATGTTCGCAATTGTTGCAGTTTGGTTGAGCCGTTTGGATGTTGCCCTGTGTTCAGGAGAAACTGATTCAGTTTCTTTGAATATGCCTCATTCAAGTCAGATTAGGCTTCTCACAAGACACCATTCCATGATGTAATTTTATTTTTAAAATACGAGTGAGGTAATTTCTTGCTGCTCCTGCTTTCTTAAGTGTATGAGCTAGTAGCTGCAGCATTTTTCAATAATTTGATTTCTTCTTTTGACTGAGGCAGTTGAGAAGAAGCACATCTTGTCTTTCTTTCTGTCTTGAAATGTGTATCAGTCTTTAATCCTTCTAGTCTTTTTTGAGTCTCACTTATTAATCCTACCAGGAATACTATCTGTCACTGACTAAATTTGGGGGGAAGGGTAAGAAGGCCAATATTTCCGTTATTCTTGTTGCATAATAGTTCCCAGCCCCTCTCTGGCTGGATTATGCCTGACCAATCATTATTTTGAGGCTGGTTTGTTAGACTTCATTCCCAGTTTTTGTCAACAGTTATTCTGTCAGTGAAGTTGGGTCGAACAGCCTGAAGTATGAATCACGTTCAGAAGCTGAACTGCATTTGCACATCCTGAGCCCATTGACTCACTTGTGCAGGTGTATGAAGAACTGGAAGAGTGGCCTTAGGCCGTAACTTCCTTAAATCCCATTGACCAGCAGAAGAAGAATGCTGTATTTGAATTGACTCAGGCAGGAAAACAGTGGTGGGGGAGTTGCAGTGGCTTCACTGGGGTTTTTGTTTGCTTTTTAGTTAATATGAGTGAATTAGAAAATGAGGATGGTAATGGCAGCCTAGCCCCCTTTTTTAAGAGTAGTCTTTTCAAGTTAGTACCATTATTGTTGGGGAAGATGCTTTTATTGTGGTGAGGTAGGAATATGAATATCCTCTCTTAAAGAGGAATTCAGGAGTGGTAGTTATTTGCTATACACATATATGAAGAGATGTTAATTTCCTTGTGCAGGAGAGGAAGTGAATTAATGGAGAAGCACTGTAATTAATTATTTGGGGATGGGGGTGCCAGGGGAATTGTTTGATTTGTAAAACAGCAAGCCGAATCTGTAGTTGAGTAGCACCTGCTTCTCAAAAATCTGTCAAGCTTTGAGCGGAAACTGCTGGGTACTTGGCACTTCTGAAAGTCTAGCTACCTAACTTTCCACTTGGATTTTGAGATGCTTCTAACATATGTCACTTAACTTGAGATGCCACAAGAGACAGGGGTGCTGCTGTATTGAATGTTTTCTACCTTTTAATGGACTGTGACTTAACAAGTGAATGAAAAGCCGCACCGTGACATGAATCTGTGTAGTCCCAGCTGATTTTAAAGTGCAGCTACCCAAACTAGTTTGTACACAGATGTTATTATTTGATTTTTCTGTTCTAGGGAAAACAAACTCCTGGAAGATTGCTAAAATTTCTTATTGTTAACGAGGTTACCATAGAATAAAAACATTATATACTGTCAAAATTTCATTATTTACCTTCAGATAAACCAGTCTAGAAAATTATTTTGTCAACAAGCGCTCTCTAATAAATACAGTGGTTTCTTTTTTTCTGTACCCTCTTTCTTCAGCTCTCCCTCTACCTCTTCAATATCTGCTGCACTATCTTTGCCTCTGGGTATTTAGATATATTTCAGGGAAGTTTCTTAATGCAATGGGTTTATCTATTGTGGTATCACTATAAGTGCTTTTACTTCCCTTTTTTTTCAATTTTTTTTTTATTTGTTTAAAAACAAACTGATCTCCAACCCAATTCTTTTATATTGTCTGTGAATATCAGGCCTGTTTCACGAGTATAGTTTCGTTGCTCTGCTCTGCCATGCTTTTCCTTTCCCTCTCTCTTGCCCCCAGTGTAACCCTGTGACCTTTCCTGTACCTTTCTGTCTCTTCTTGTTCCTTTCAGCTGTTTATATCTTTAAACAGCTGCAGTATTTGTTAATGTTGTGGTGATGCTGTAAGATGGACCCAGAATTTGACATTGGTTAACACTACATTATGAAGTCCTTCGTGAGGTGGCACGGGAGAAAACTGTAGTTACTTCTGTTTGAAAAGCCTTGGAAAAAGATACTAGCTCTGCAAAAACTAACTAGTGCCATTGAAGAACAAGGGGCTTGATATGTATTACTGATATCATAGTGGAGGGTCTTGGATGCTGTTTGTTAACCTAATATATTGCGTTGCTGTGGCTAGTGACCACTTACAAACAGGCATCAAATTCACAGATGTAAAGCTTTGTTTTGGAAAGTCTGACTTGTTAAATGTCCAAAACCAAACTGTAACAAAAGCATATGCTTGCTCCAGTCTCTAGATACTGAACACTTTCATTTCCATATGTGTTTGACAAAGTCACGTAGCATTTACTTACCGGAAGCTTCTACAGTAGAGTAGCACTGCAGCTAGTACTAATTTGGTAGTTGAAACTGAAGTCAAGCGTGGAAGTGGTTTTTTGTTTCTTTCACTGCTTTTTTTCAGATAGCAGAGAATCCTCCAGAAGGAAGAAAAGAAGACATGTCCGTCACAGCACAAATTAAGAGCAGTAACTTCTCAGAAAAGCTTCTGAAAGGCTTTTCACTGTTTGATTGTCCTACTATTAGTATTTGTACCTTTTAGAAATGCTTTCCACATTAAAGTATCAGTATAGAATTAATGAGTAAAATTTGATGATGAGTAGACACTGACTATTATTACTGGTGTTACCAAAGCTGTCTAAATTTTGCAGCTGTCTGGGATATCAGTATAGTATAAAGCAAGTTAAATCAACATTTATTTTGAAGTCTTAGTCTCAAGTTGAGGGTGACGGCTTTGTGCACATCTCACTGAAGCTATTGTTATACTTGAGATATCTATCTAAAAAATATACACACATACTAGTTAATTTCAAATGTTCAAAAGTTGATGTACTAGTGACATAAAAGATTCACTCTCTTTTGACACATATCAGCATTATTCTTTATCATTGCATGTTCAAGAATTGCAGTTATTTCAGCACCGCTGTGTGCTATTCTACCTCTTCTGACTCTTAACGCCTCTTTTTTTTCTTCTAGTTGCTTCAGGCATGTGTGTTGCCTAATGTGAAAAGCATGTGTTGTTTCGTTAGGTTTTTAATTTGGTTTTTTTTCCTTGTGTTCTAGCAAACTCTAGCAAATCTCTTTAACATGGAAATTGAAGTTCTTCTTAACAGTTGTTCTACCATGCCAATTACAGAGCTATTCCACAGGAGACACAGAGAGGTATGAGATCAGGCTAGGTGAAAGAGCAGGTGGAATCAAGTGTTAAAATATATTGTATTACAAGTAAGCGTGGTACAGGTACCTTTTTTCATCTTCTTCTATTCCTACTTTAGATATTTGAGAGATTCACATGCAAGAAAGTCCACAATTGTAGCTTGAGGCATCACAAATTCTGGATTAGAAGAACAATTAACTTTATGTTGCACTAGAAGTATTTGAGTTGTGGTCCTCAAATAATGCCAGTTGTATTCTTCAGGATCTATTTATTTAAACTCCTGACCATTTCACCTCCTCCAGATTATTGAATGCTTTACACAAGCTGAGACACTTAACTGTAAATGTGTTGCTTTTTTCAAAATCTGAACTTTTAAAGAAATTTGCTTGCAGAAATTAGGCTTGTTCCTCTCTGCCTTCCTGTGTGCCCATTCAGAAATTATCACATGCAGCTCAAAGACCAAAGAAATACCAAGAGGAACCATGTTAGGGAAGATGTAACCTGTTTCTTGAAAGGTTATCAGGATGTAGACTAGACTGCATATCTCCTGTGTCAGCACGCAGTTAAAATATCATACTTCTGTCTATGGTCCTTCCAGTGTTAGATCATGGGACAGGTGTCAGCTCATGGGACAGGTCTCAGACTGTATCTGGCAGTCATCTTCTGCTGACTGTGGGAGTGCATAACTTTGCCAGGATGCTCTGGTAATCTTATGGGCAACAAATGCTGAAATTCCTGTCACCTTCTGTGGAGACGTGGGTTCCTCAGAGCTGGCACATATCCCAAATGTTTTCTCCACTGTTGCTGAAGAGACAGACCTTTAGATACAGGACTGCTGATGTGATAACATTAAGTGGAAAACTAGTTTGATCCTTAGTTCAGGCTTAGAAAAACTATGATTTCCTTTCTGCCTCTTGCTGACATCCTATGTGAGAATGCTTTTTCACTCCATATACTCTCTGCACATGCCTGTTAGTGTAAAATGAACGATCACTTTGAGTTTCTTTCCATTAAATAAATCTTTTGAGTCTCCATTGTAAACTACTTAGTTGCACATAGCCTCAAAAACCATCTTTTATGAGTTGTTACGTATTGATACTCAGGGAGATACATGCAGAGTTAATTTCTTTCTCTTCTTTATTCATTTTCTGCTGTTCAACTATGAATTTTTTGCCTGAAGGAAGAGGAATCTTGTATTGGGTTTATGGTAACTGGAGTACTATAGGGTTGGCTTCTGTGAGAAGATGCCAGAAGCTCCCGACATGTCCGATAGAGCCAGTGCCAGCTGGCTCTAAGGTGGACCTGCCGCTGGCCAAGGCTCAGCCCATCAGTGATGGTGGTGGTACCCTTCTGATGACATATTTCAGAAGGGGACAAAAACTGCTGTGCAACAGCAGTTGGAGGAGGGGAGTGAGAATGTGTGAGTAACCAACTCTGCAGATGCCAAAATCAGTGAGGAAGGAGGGGGAGGAGGTGCCCCAGGCATGGGAGCAGAGATTCCTCTGCAGCCAGGGGTGCTGCCCAAGGAGAGGCAGGCTGTCCTCCTGCAGCCCATGGAGGATCAGAGATCCACCTGCAGTCTGTGTGCAGTCTGTGCAGGACCCCACGCTGGAGCAGGTGGATGCAACTAGAGGAAGCTGTGACCCCATGGAGAGCCCACACTGGAGCAGGCTCTTGGCAGGACCTGGGGAGAGAGGAGCCCATGCTGGAGCAGGTTTGCTGGCAGGGCTTGTGACCCTGTGGGGGACCCACACTGGAGCAGTCCCTTTCTGAAGGACTGCACCTGCGGGAAGCGTCAGTCTTCACTGATAAGGGCTCTTGTCTCTCCACCCAAGCTGTGGAAGGCACAGGCAGGGACTGCGTGGATGAAGAACTGCCGTTGTGCTCGAAGAGCAGATTTGGGATCGTCTAAGGAACTTGAAGGTGCACAAGTCCATGGGACCTGATGAGATCCATCCACACGTCCTGAGGGAACTGGCGGATGAAGTTGCCAAGCCACTGGCCATCATATTTGAGAAATTGTGGTGGTCTGGTGAGGTCCCCGATGACTGGAAGAGAGGGAACATAACCCCCATTTTTAAAAAGGGGAGTAAGGAAGACGCGGGCAACTACAGGCCGGTCAGCCTTACCTCTGTGCCTGGCAAGGTCATGGAGCAGATTCTCCTGGAAACCATGCTAAGGCACATGGAGAGCAAGGAGGTGGTTGGTGACAGCCAACATGGCTTCACCAAGGGCAGATCATGCCTGACCAATTTGGTGGCCTTCTATGACGGGGTAACAGCATCGGTGCACAAGGGACAAGCAACGGATATCATCTACCTGGACTTGTGCAAAGCTTTTGACACTCTCCCGCACGACATCCTTCTCTCTAAACTAGAGAGGCATGGGTTCGATGGATGGACCACTCGGTGGATAAGGAATTGGCTGGATGGCCACACTCAGAGAGTGGTGGTCAACAGCTGGATGTCCAAGTGGAGACCGGTCACCAGTGGCGTCCCTCAGGGGTCCGTGTTGGGCCCGGCCCTGTTCAACATCTTTGTCGGCGACATGGACAGTGGGATAGAGTGCACCCTCAGCAAGTTTGCCGATGACACCAAGCTGTGTGGTGTTGTCGACACGCTGGAAGGGAGGGATGCCATCCAGAGGGGCCTTGAGAGGCTGGAGAGG
>WHYT01015024.1:92018-103337 GCA_009806455.1 Tetrax tetrax
GGGATGTCCCTGCTCCTTGCAGGGGGGTTGGACTAGATGACTTTTGAAGGTCCCTTCCAACTCTAGCCACTCTATGATTCTATGAAGGACCCATGCTGGAGCAGTTTGTGAAGAACTGTAGCCCATGGGAGGGACCCCCATTGGAGAAGGTCATGGAAGACTTTCTCCTGTGGGTGGGACCCTACACTGGAGTGGGGAAGAAAGCGAGGAGGACAAAGCAGCAGAGACAATGTGTGATGAACTGATCAGAACCCCTATTCCCCATCCCCCTTCCACTGCTTGGGGGATGAGGTAGAGAAATTAGGAATGAAGTTGGGTCTGGACGAAGGGAGGGGTGAGGAGAAGGTGTTTTAAGATTTGAGTTTCATTTCTCTTTATCCTGTTCCGATTTTAACTGGTAAAAAAAAAACCCAAAACTAATTTCTCCACATAGAGTCTGTGTTACGCTTGACACTAGCTGTTGAGTGATCTCCCTGTGCTTACCTTCACCCACAAGCCTTTCATTATATTTTCTCTACCCTGTCCCGCTGAGGAGGGGAGTGGCTTTGGTGGGCACCTGATGTCCAGCCATGGTCAACTCACCAGAAGTCCAAAGTGAGAGCAAATAATTTTGGCCTGTTTTTTTTCGTCTGATACTAGAATTGCTAAATAACTTCTTTATAGGAAATGGCTGATAATATACTGGCATTTACAAGCAAGATGGTGCCAAAAGCAGTCCAAGAAACAATTAGTTTCTAATTATTTTAGATTTGTTTTTAAAATGTATTTATTTTGCTAAGTTTTCTGAATGGAAACAGTGCCCCTATCTGTCTCCCTTTACTAGTGGCACAACCGTGTAAATGTGTTCATAGAATGAATGCAGCTGTGAATGCCAATAAAGATTTAAATTAAGCTCTAGGAAGGTAGTTCAGTGTGAATGATCAGCACTTTAGACCACACCGTGGTGTACTGATTTGGTTGTTGTGTCCTTTTCTGCTTGGGATCTTCAATAGGTATGTCCCAGAGAAGGCAGGACTTTTAAACACAGCTCTTTCTGGAAGACTGGAAATATCAGGAGACTGTTCTTACTGGTTTTAAAAAGGCAAATCTCATCTCACTAGTTCTTAAGTTGAGCTGCAGTGTGAATTTCCATCAAGTTATGAGTAAAGATGGTTGGATCATAAACGAGCAGCTTCTGAAGACACTTCCCCAGCAGGGAACAACCGGGCGAGGGCACTGGGTGCCTTCTTCAGCTCTTCATATGTCAGTGGTTATGACGGAGCTGTGGGGGTTGACTGCCTACTTTCTAGTGGGGGGGAAGGGGGAATGCTCTATTCTGGCAGTGCTGTGACTGCTCGGAGGAGCAGATAATGAAACCCTTTGTGCCCCCCTCCAAAGACAGGCATTTCAAGGGGAATGGGCCGTGCAGCTGCAATCCTAGCAACAAGGGCCTGGAGAAAAGAATGAGGGCAGCTTCCCAATGGAGGATGGTCACATTTGAAGATAAGCAAATTAAACTGGTAGCATAGTATTTAGAAAAACCTATGTGGATGTTATTCTTCTTCAGCATTTTTTTTTCTTTTTTTTTTTTCAATTTTACCCCTTAGATAGAAGTCTATCTATGTGGTTTTTAATACATAGATAAATCAATGACTTGTGACTTGCCAGTGTCTTTGTTTATTGCTTTTAAGTGTATCTTTGTTTGGGCTTTAGGGATATCTTGTATTGAACATAATGCTGTAAGTTTGTTCTCATAACAAGTAGTAAAAACCGTTTTTGGTTTGGGTTTTTTTTTTTTTTGTGATTTCAGAGCCTTAACTTTATAGCGTGTTTCCTGGAGAATTCACCATGCTTTTTGATATAGCAAGCAAGTCTTTGTCAGCAGTTAAAGAGTATGAAGGAATTCAGTTTGACCTGATTTTTGTAGTGTAGATGCACAAAATCCTTAAAGAAGCAGTGGTTTGAGAAACAAATTTATTGTACAAAATTGTGTATATATGTATATGTATTCATGGGACTATTTGCAAGATTTGCATTGGTGCTTCTGGAGTGGTTATGTTTATTGTGACAGAAGTTTTCTAGAGAAATTAATGTTCAATGTTTCATTTGTAAGATGTGGCAATCCAATCTATTTGCATGGGAAGTCCAGTGAACAAATTGGGATAACGCTACTGATGTGAATACAATGGGCTTCATTAATTACCAGCTGTGGATGGCGATTCACCAGCCACGGTTCTGGCTGCACGTCTGGGAGAGAGGGAGTGTTTGTTTGAGGGAGAGACTGCATAATGAATACCTTAAACCAAATGATCTGTGGCTGAGTGGCAGACAAAGAGGGCTTTGGGGAAGTGACTGATTATCCTGTGAAAGGATCGCAGCCATATCTGGCCTTCATGCTGAACCTCGCACGTGAGCCATCGCCTCTTCTTTTTGGGGAGAAAAAGGGGAAATCAAATCCATTTAGGAATCAAGTGCACCTTGCTAGTGAAGGTGGTGTTACTGTATCATGCTCATAGAGTGACTGTAATAAATAGTGGCAACATGGAAAGTTTGGTTATTTTGGGTTCTGTTTTCCAGTATTTTGACAAATGCAGTAGCCGATTTTTTTCCAAAATAGGTACAGATCTTTTGTTGTTTTCTCTTCTACATTCTTACCTCCTACATGCAGTCTCTAATGTCTGTGCTACACACTGATTGTAAGTCAGAGCCCAGAGCAAACAGAGCAGCAGATGTGGTGATTCCTGGATGTTCGGCTGACCTGGGGCAACCGCAAGTCAGGAGCACATTCCCTTCCAGTGACTCTGCTACACAGATAATAATGTCCTGCACAGGATCTGAGTGGAAAGCTAGAGCATAGTCTTAAACTGTTCAAGCAAGAAACTGTTCAAGCAAAATTTACTGGAGCTTGATTGTAGGTTGGATGAGTTACTCCTTTCTTGGCTTTCCGTTTGCCCTTTGCTCGCTTGTTCTGTATAGAACTTAAGGTGAAAGCTGGGAAGAGCATATTCCCTCACTAGGTGTGTTTGTTGGCTTGCTGTAAAGTGCAAAGGGCAAGGTCTGGCACCTGTGAAATATTTGGAGACACCATGAGTTTCAAATTGTAGAACTGTCCATATTTTTGTGAAGGGTAGGAAAAATCAGGGAAACATTTTGGGCTGGCGTAGGATTTGAGGCTGTACTTAAAGGCTAGATTTAACAACTGTATCTTGTGCTCTTTGCAGAAGTTGCTAGTGAAAGCAAACTTACAAATTTAAAGAGCTTGAGATTTCCTTTGACAGCTCTTTTCTTTATTTAAGAAAGAGCAATGGTAGTGAGAAAACATGTTAAAGAGCAACAGTAACTTTTATCTATGTGCATACTCGTTACACCTTAATCTTAATTTTCAGATAAAAATTGTTATCCCAGGCAAAGGAATTGGTGTGTGGTTTTGGGGTTTTTTTGTGTCTGAATAGACAAAAGGTGTCTTTTCAGCAGTTTCAAGAAAAATGTCCCCCATCCCACCCACACACAGAAAAGAAAAAAACAAACGATATGTGACATTGGAGGAGATAAAATCTCATTCAAAACAAGGAAACTTTGTATGGTAAACTGAATTGTCACCTTACAGCTCCTTGACAATTTAAAGAGTTGCTGCTTACTGGTCATGTGAGTTGATTTACTTAAGTCAGTTCAACATGCAGACTTGATTGTACCTTCCAGCAAAACCCTAGTGACTCATCTCCAGACCTTTAACTGGAAAGGATTATGAAAGTGAAATACTGTGATGTTACTAAATAATTTGCGCATAAACCCCAAACAAAACCAAACAGAACCAAGAGAAATGTGAAGGTGGAAAGAACATTTCTTTTTTTCCTCTTGAACAGAGTGAGTTCCGTTGAATTTTAGAGATTAAATTTTCAGTGGTAGTGGAGTTTGCCAGTAGTTCTGTAGTGTGCAGAAAGAATGCTCACTCCAAAGTTTGAAAAGATCAGTATGATGATATTTACCAACTGTATGTACTTCAAAGCTATTCCAATGTCTTCTTCAAAAGTTGCTGCAAAACTTCTTAGGAGTTCAAGGTAAAGGGGTAAAAGTCTCCATAGGACCAAAGAAAATAGTGCATCTTCTCTCAAAATAAAAAAAAAAAAAATCTGTCATTTTGCCTCTTTTGTAAAAGACTGTGTGCTAGTTTGGGCTATTTTTATCTGTCCAAAACTTATCTGTTTAATTCCTGTCTCTTGGTCATTTGCCACAGCAGGTCTTGAGAGAAAATGAAGCTGTTGTGCTACTTAGGGCTTTGTATCTCCAAATTGCTATGATCCCAGCATCACACAAAGTCCCACTGTGTTTAAAACACAATCATAGTATAATTTAAAGGGAAGCATGTATGAGTATCCGTAGACTTTCCTGACTCTGACAGTGCCAGAAAAGGTAGTTGATTTGTGTATTAGGAAATTTTAATGGTCTGTCATGATTCTCCATAACAACACTTGAAGCTAGGATGATCCTTCTTAATAGCTAATATGTATTTTCCTTATGGTTTAGGAAACTAAGTATTTGGCAAGAGAAATAACTGAATAACTAAGTTTACCTGTCAAAAGAGTAGAATAAGACAACAGATGGTGGAGAACACAGTAGGTGGTGTTGGCAAAGCATTTTTTTTTTTTTGAGCTTAAACTTGGAAGCATCTGATGTTAAATACATCATGAGCTAAGCTAAGCCTTGTAATTCACTTCACTGTTTGTGGCTTGTTCTGCAGTCTTCATCAGCATAGTTTACAAAAGAGATCTTGGAATCTGACAGTCTTTCCTGATATGAAGAGCTGCAATGGTTGCTGCTGCCATTTTCCTTATGGCTTTTCCATGCGTGCTACAAAAAAATTGCCTGTTGTCTTGGCTGTCTGGAAAATTTCCGTAATTGATCTTGAGTAAAGGAACTTGTATTTTCCTGTTTCAACTGGGCAAATGGTTTTGATTGATGTGAGAAACACTTGAGTCTTCATGCTTGTATTCATAGAGATTCTTACTCTGTGTAGCAGCAGCATTCTTTTCATAGTGAGGAAGCACAAGTATTACACTTCATAGTTGTTTTTCAGGACCTTTCAAGTTTATCAGCAGAAGTACTTTATGTCTAGTGATTATTTTGGCATGAGAAATATCATGGTCAAAATACTGTTTATTTTTCAGGCTTCTATTGGAGGTTTTACTAAGATCAGTAGGTTGGAAAGAAGAGGGCAGTATTTTGTGTGTGTGTTTTGTTTCCCTTCTTTACTTAAGATTATGTAAGAGAGATTGCTTGGAGACAATATGCCTCTGATCCATACCACAGCTGCTGATACTGGTTTCAAATTTATTTTCTTGTAAATAGTCTCGTTTCTTCCCTTTCTCTTTACTCCCTCCCAAACAAATTCTCCAGAGCTAGGTCTTTGTACTTGAAAGAGTTAATTCGGTGTGGATAAGCAAATACTGTTGGGTAATGTGACAGCAGAATCAAGGTGCCCACAATGGGAAAAATAACATAACTTCATTGCTGTGCTATCTTAGAGTGATAAGATTTTGGTTCACAATGCTAACATCAGGTGTAAGTAGATACTATTTTGTCCATTACAAAATGCGATATTTAGTGAATCTTTTTTACTGACCGTATGTGTGCATGGAGGAAAGGAGTACAGATATTCTTAAGAAAGAGATGAGAGAGCAAGAAGCAGGTAGGGACAATACCTGAAGACCATGCTGGGCTAGTCTGGAGACCTGGACAGCACAGGGGAAGGGTAGGAAGCACAGCCTTCTGTTTCAGCAAAACTTCTGGGAACATAGGAACATAAATGTAAAAGGCGTGTGTAGCAAGAAGCACCTAGTTCAAACTACTTTGAAGGGGCTGTTCACTGTGTGGAAGAGGCGGACTCAGCGCAAAAGGGTCTCTTGGCTTGTTCTTCTTTTTTGTTTTCTAACTTTGGGCTCCTATCCTCACTCCCCTCGGGAATTGTCATGCTTGCTTTGCAGTGCAGTACTGTGGGGAGAACAGAGGTAGCACAAAGAGGGAAAACGCTAGAGGCTGAGTATCTGCCAGTTTGGTGCACCTTGAGGGTGATTGCTTTGTTTGTTTGAAATACTGTCAGATAGCTGAAAGGTGCACAGAACTCTAGCTAATATCAATTTCAGCCTTAAGAGCAGCATAATAGTGGAAGTATCTTGAGGGAAGGATTAAGGAGGAAGATGTTTAATAGTTTGGGGTTCACTTTTCCTAAATTCCTAATTCCTTTGTCACTCCAATATCTTTATTCCTTCAAGATTTGCTGTGTAGCAGGTAGATCATCCTACAGAAGCAGATTCTTAGGGAAGACAGACAGAATATTTCTTAATTCTTTTTTTTTTTAAAAAAAAAAACAAAGAAAATACACACATGGCAAAAATGTTGAGGTAGATCATGACATAGGGAAGTTTTCTGCAAAGTCTTGATTAATGTATTTAAAAATAAAACAATATATTGTATGTCTTTACTCATAATGTCATACATAGGCCAAACATATGTCATACATACAGGCCAAGTGCAAGGTCCTGCACCTGGGTCGTGGCAATTCCAGGCACAAATACAGGCTGGGAGGAGAATGGATTGAGAGCAGCCCTGAGGAGAAGGACTTGGGAGTGATGGTGGACGAGAGGCTCAACATGAGCTGGCAATGCGCCCTTGCGGCCCAGAAGGCCAACCGCATCCTGGGCTGCATCAAGAGGAGCGTGGCCAGCAGGTCAAGGGAGGTGATTCTCCTCGTCTACTCTGCCCTGGTGAGACCCCACCTGGAGTACTGTGTCCAGTTCTGGAGCCCCCAACATAAGAAGGATATGGACCAGTTCGAGAGGGTCCAGAGGAGGGCCACAAAGATGATAAGAGTGCTGGAGCACCTCTCCTGTGGGGACAGGCTGAGAGAGTTTGGGCTGTTCAGCCTGGAGAAGAGGAGGCTCCGGGGAGACCTGATAGCGGTCTTCCAGTACCTCAAGGGGGCCTACAGGAAAGATGGGGAGAGGCTTTTCAGTAGGGCCTATTGTGATAGGATGAGGGGTAATGGTTTTAAAATAGAGGGAGGTAGATTTAGATTGGATATTAGAAAAAAATTTTTTACAAAGAGGTGGTAGAACACTGGAACAGGTTGCCCAGAGAGGTGGTGGATGCCCCATCCCTGGAAACATTCAAGGCCAGATTGAATGAGGCTCTGAGCAACCTGATCTAGTCGGGGATGTCCCTCCTCCTTGCAGGGGGGTTGGACTAGATGAGCTTTGAAGGTCCCTTCCAACCCTAACCATTCAACGATTCTATAGTGAAAATAATAGTAAAAGGCATGTGATGTGTGATGTCCTTCCATGCTCACACCTTCCAGATGCTTCCTTGTAGTGCTTCCTGTTTCTTGTTGCTTGAAAAAGTGTTGCTTGAGAAGGGGAGAAAAAAGTTAAGGGAGAGGGATGATGAAGCTTTTTTATAACTATGAATTATATGGAAACAAAGGGACATACCTTTAAGACTTAGCTTGCTTAATTATCAGAATAACTTTCTAAGGGAACAAATGCCTTTCCCATAATTTGTTTTCTTCAAGTGACATTTGAATGCCTATTTTAAGAAAAGATCACTAAACAGACTACAGGTCAAAGATCTTAGTTTTCATTAAATTATTACATCAATGTCTCTTCATGTAGAATAGTGGATAACAATGTTGTAGAGGCCTCTTCAAACTGGAAGAACCACCCGTCCATTTGTCAACATTTCTGGTTGTATCTAGAAATTCTAAAGCAGGTTGTCTTCAGTTTAGCTGGCATTTGTCAGAACAACAAACTTCCAAACTTCAGGGCTTTTTCCTCTCCTTAATTTACCAAAAAAAAAAAAATCAAAAGAAAACTGAATATTTGACTAATTTGGCTAAGTACAAAGCAGTAGAAATGTATTACTGGCCACAAATCAACGAATGACTTAACTATATATTTATTTGTTATTTTGACTGATTAAAAATAAGAATATACTTTCAACTTAGTGCTTGGCAAAAAAACCAGTCATGGAAAGAACAATAATGCAAAGAAATGCAGTTTTTTGACCTAGTGATGTACTGGAAAATACACACATCAGTAAACAGGATATTGTTGTTTCTCCAGATAACTTCCGTAGGTCAGCATTAGTAAGTCAGCTTTATTTCTAAACCATATTTTTTTTTTCTTTAGCTTATTTTTCTTGTATACCTTTGTCTCATCTGCAAGACTTTTGCCTCTTATTTGTAGTCTCAAACCTTAAGTATAAAGTCTATCTTGAGAAAAATATTAGGCATTTAAAAGTCATGTTATGTCATACAAAAATCCGTTCGAAATAAAATACAAATTTCTAGTGCTTTATGCAAACCTGTGCATTAATAAACATTAAGAAGTGCCGTGCTATCTGGCACACAACAACAGAGCCATGTGTTGTTGCCCAATTGTAGTAAAGAAAGCAAATTTCTCTTTCACATTTTTGGGATTATCTTTGCTTGGCATGTGTCTGACAAATAAACATTGCTAAGTATAAAAACTGCATATGGGATATATTAGTATGTTACCTAAAGAAAAGACTCGCTGTACCCATTAGGGATTTTTAAGAAGGCTGTATGATGATGTTTTCTCAAAGAGCTGCTAAATATACTGCAAAGCTTCAATAAATACAGAAGATGAGGTTGACACAGGGGAGATGAAACTACTAAAAGTACATAAAATTTGATAGGTATCGTACTCTGTCTCCCCATATGGATACTATAATTTCACATGTCTGGTAGAGAAGTAGTATCTGTGTATACTGCAGCCACTGCAATATAGTCATAACATAGCTTACTACAATCAATCTTTCCCACCTAAAGAAGGGTTAAAACTAGTCTTTTCTTGAAGTGATATAAGTTGAGAACGAGCAAGTTGTATTACTGCCAGACCTGCGAAAGACCACTTTTTGTGTTTGTTCTGAGCAGCAAAGTTGAATAACAGAAAAGATGCCCTTCAAAAAAGAATATTGTGATTTCATCATGAAAAAATCTGAATACCTGACTTCATAGTTACGTTCCTAGAATGAAATGCAAACAGATATTAAGACAGATGTGTAGAGGTTTTAAAATTTCATTACAGATTAAGGTTATCAGCAGTGTATATTCAGTGGTGTTTTTCAACACAGACCATTCATGGCAACGTCAGAGTTCTGTGAGCTGAGTTCACAAAAAGTTCTGCTGAGAAACATATCTGTTGCTTTATATGAAAAGATACCTTTGAATCTTATTCTTTCCAATGCCTGCTCTTAAAATCTGAAAGATTAACACGTAGAATTCTAAAAACTAATAAAGCTTTTGTTGGCTAGTTTTGCAGGGTGAAGAGTTGTCTTCTGTGTTTAGCATCATGGAGCAGTTTTAGTGTCCTAGCTCTGTGAGAATACAGATTGAAATCCATAAATTGGTGGAAATGCATGTGCTTAGGTTGAGTAAGAATGTCCTTGGCTACCTTCAGTTATAAAATAATACTGTCATTATGCCACAGTTTCCCACACAAGTAAAGTAGAAGAGGTCAGGAGGCTTCCTCAAAGTTAGAGTGCTCATGACAAAGCCTTTGCCTACCATAAGCCTCCTAATTGTATTTTTTTAACAATTAAACTAATTTCTGTTAAATAGTTAGCAATATGATTCATGATAATGGATTATACTCAAAGATCTGTATATGTATGCCTGTTTTTTTTTACAGCAATTCAGTAATCACCAGCCTTTGCTATGAAAATCCTGTCACAAAATTTACTTTGGAAGTTATACCCTGAAGTCACTGTGACCCCAAGATGAGTTATGCCTCTATTAGAATGCTGATAGTGTAATAAGCTCAGGAAAAAAGTTGCATTTCTTTTACCTGCCTGATATTGGTTCTTTAAATGGTTGCTGAATCAATCTTACTTTTTTGGTAATGTGATTTTTTTAATGTATGTTAAAGACCCTTTGATTTACTTCCCACAGAATCATTAAGAAAAATGGAATGGAAAAGATCTGCTCATTCCTCTGTTAATTTCTTTGCCAAGATATGACTGTTCATGTGTGGGGTTTTCTTTTGTTTTTTTTTAACTAATGCTCTGTACAGTTAAGTACTAAATGACTCATGTACTGGAACTTGCATCACTTGCCTACTGAGACTGTTTTACAATTTGGAAAAAAAACCTAGGAACTGTTTTTTTTGATAGTCACCTTCCTTTTTTCCCCCTATAGCTTTTACCATTAAGGTATATACTAATTTAACTTGGGTTAAATTGATTAAATCTGTGTTAGAATAAGAAGGAGACCTGGAGATGAGTATTAGAGTATGGAAGTGCTGATTTGCAAACCTGTACCTAGTTATATCAACAATGTCATTTGTAATTTTGGGCATAATAACATTTTTTCTTATTAAAGGTGTGTTTTGTGCTTCCATCTATGAAATTGTGACCATGCAAATAAAAAACTGCCATGCTTGATAAGTTACAAAGAATAGACGTGAGATCAAATAATCTAGCTTGCTTAACTTTGATTTTTCCTTCATTTGGGAAATGTCTTAACTGCTCTCAGTGATTAAAAATACTGACTTAATAGACAGGATTTTCTAGCTGGCATCAACTAAATAGCAAATTCATGTTGATGTTTAGCACAGTCACGTTTCTTTCAGCTCAGGGCAACAGAATCTTTCTGTGAAATTGAAACAAAAGTGTTATACAGAAGTGTCTGAGTTGGTTATGTGCTCTGAGCTTCTAATGAGGTACTGTGTGCTAGTTATTGACAAATAAATAAATGTTTTATAGTAGCACGGTACCCATAAATGCATTTGATGCATGAAGTTCCTAGCATAAGAAGGCAAAAACCCACATTCTTTAAATCCAGATTTTTTTTTGTTGTTGTTGTTACAATAACCTGCAAGTAGTTATTTTAGTTTTGACACAATGCAGCTTTTATTCCTTCATGCAAGATGGCAATACACTGCATTGTAGGCTGTATCTTAAAAATTAAGTTAGAGCTAGATATTGATGCACAACTATCAAGCATGCACAAATCAGTCCCCTTTTCCACAGCCTGTGCAGGAGGTGGGGTACAGAGCATGTGAGAGGCAGAGGAGAGACATTTGACGGGGGGCCGTGCTCTGGGGTTAGGTGAGTCTGGGTCATGTCTGTATGTGGAAGTTGCAATAGCTAGTCCAGGCTTACCTTCCATAGTCCACTCAAAAATCCTGTCTGACATGGGTACCACTACTCTGCCTGTGAAAGTCAACTCCTTCACAGCCACGCTCGGCACCTTCTGAGGTGGGAAGTGAATTAGGTGCAGGGCAATGATTATGCGTGAAGTTGCATCTTGGATAACTGAGCACTGAC
>WHYT01015024.1:114367-131175 GCA_009806455.1 Tetrax tetrax
ACCCTTTGATTTACTTCCCACAGAATCATTAAGAAAAATGGAATGGAAAAGATCTGCTCATTCCTCTGTTAATTTCTTTGCCAAGATATGACTGTTCATGTGTGGGGTTTTCTTTTGTTTTTTTTTTAACTAATGCACTGTACAGTTAAGTACTAAATGACTCATGTACTGGAACTTGCATCACTTGCCTACTGAGACTGTTTTACAATGTGGAAAAAAAACCTAGGAACTGTTTTTTTTGATAGTCACCTTCCTTTTTTCCCCCTATAGCTTTTACCATTAAGGTATATACTAATTTAACTTGGGTTAAATTGATTAAATCTGTGTTAGAATAAGAAGGAGTCCTGGAGATGAGTATTAGAGTATGGAAGTGCTGATTTGCAAACCTGTCTTCAAAAGTCTAATTACCTAGTTATATCAACAATGTCATTTGTAATTTTGGGCATAATAACATTTTTTCTTATTAAAGGTGTGTTTTGTGCTTCCATCTATGAAATTGTGACCATGCAAATAAAAAACTGCCAGGCTTGATAAGTTATAAAGAATAGACGTGAGATCAAATAATCTAGCTTACTTAACTTTGATTTTTCCTTCATTTGGGAAATGTCTTAACTGCTCTCAGTGATTAAAAATATTGACTTAATAGACAGGATTTTCTAGCTGGCATCAACTAAATAACAAATTCATGTTGATGTTTAGCACAGACACGTTTCTTTCAGCTCAGGGCAACAGAATCTTTCTGTGAAATTGAAACAAAAGTGTTGCACAGAAGTGTCTGAGTTGGTTATGTGCTCTGAGCTTCTAATGAGGTACTGTGTGCTAGTTATTGACAAATATATAAATGTTTTATAGTAGCACGGTACCCATAAATGCATTTGATGCATGAAGTTCCTAGCATAAGAAGGCAAAAAAACACATCCTTTAAATCCAGATTTTTTTTGTTGTTGTTGTTACAATAACCTGCAAGTAGTTATTTTAGTTTTGACACAATGCAGCTTTTATTCCATCATGCAAGATGGCAATACACTGCATTGTAGGCTGTATCTTAAAAATTAAGTTAGAGCTAGATATTGATGCACAACTATCAAGCATGCACAAATCAGTCCCCTTTTCCACAGCCTGTGCAGGAGGTGGGGTACAGAGCATGTGAGAGGCAGAGGAGAGACATTTGACGGGGGGCCGTGCTCTGGGGTTAGGTGAGTCTGGGTCATGTCTGTATGTGGAAGTTGCAATAGCTAGTCCAGGCTTACTTTCCACAGTCCGCTCAAAAATCCTGTCTGGCATGGGTACCACTACTCTGCCTGTGAAAGTCAACTCCTTCACAGCCACGCTCGGCACCTTCTGAGGTGGGAAGTGAATTAGGTGCAGGGCAATGATTATGCGTGAAATTGCATCTTGGATAACTGAGCACTGACCTCGTCCTTCTGTAGACATAGTGTGTGTGACAAATGGCAAATTTAGTTTCATATCCAGCATGTTCTTGGCTTTTTTAATTTTCTTTCCAGAACAAGTTTTCTGATTTCTCAGTTAATAAGGTAGTTTGTTCTTAATATAATTCATAGATAAGAGACTTTCAAAGGCAGAAGCCATAGGGTAGAAACATAAATATAACTGAAAGCTGAACTAAGCACCAAATGCTGTCTGGCTTTGAGCTAAAGAATGAAATACTCTCATTTTGGGGGTGGGGAAGATTGTGGTGTGGTTGGTTGGGGGATTTTTTGAGGCAGTTAGGATTTTTTGGGAGGGTCTTGTGCTGTTGTTGTAGATACTTGCTAACCCAGAACAGAGCTCTTTGGTCAGTTGTGGGAACCAAACCTGGTAAGAATAACTCAACAACCTGTTAATTTTTGTTTAATGAAACCAGAGCATAGTTAGGACTCCAGATAGCACAAGCACTGTGGTTGACTGTGTGTTCACAACATCTGTTTCTGAACACATGGTAGTGTGATAGAAAGTACTGTTTTTCAAACTGCATTAAATTGAGAAGCAGATAGCTTTGCTGTGATTTCAATTTTAGTGTACAAAAAACATTTTCTAACAACAAGAAGGTTAACAATTAAACCAGTGACTGTGAAGATAAATTGAGCAAAAAATGTTGTGCTATTTGAATCTTCTTTATTGCCCTGGATAGAAACACAGAGCAGATTTACAGCTTTGTGTGCTCTTTGCTTTAGAGTGGCTTATTTTTTATGCTGCAGTGTTCTCGTGTGTAGAGCAAAACCATTTGCAGTGTAGTGAAGGCAGCATTGAAAGCTGCAGCATTGAGATTTTTGGGAGGAAATGACAGTGGCAGCGTGTACCTGCTCTTTCTGGTCCACTGGTTGGATTGAGATTGGAGCCTGAAAGTTAGTCTCCTTTCACATGATTCTTAATGTCTTTTGGTGTACATCCCCACCCGCCCCCACCCCAGACTTGTGCTTTTAGGAGGAAGAATACTGTTCTGATTGATTTTCAAGTAGGTCATACTGAATAGCTGGCATGACTCTGCTTTGCAAATGTGTAGTAGTTCTGCCTCTAGTGAATGTAATTTTTTATTGTGTGACATGAGCTTAGTCTAGAATGTATTGAAAAAAGAATAGGAAGGGTGTTTCTAGTGCAAAATATGCTTTAGAGCAAATAAAAAGCAGCATTTTTAAGGAAGAGGATTAAGAGCAGATGCATGAGTATGGCAAAGCCAGCTGGCTGAAGCATTTTTGCAGTCAGAATAAATGAGTAAGCGGGGTGCAAGTGAACTGTTTTTTTTTTTTTTTTTACTGAGGAGAAAAAGAAAACCTTCGTACTCCAAGTATCCATCTGTTGTCTCCTCCAGCTTATAAGAAAATTGACAGCTAACTGCACGGGGGGTACATGCAGATGCACACAGAATCAGTGAGGTCGTACCTGGGGGGTACCTGCCCCAGGGCTTGCCACCTTGGGGAAGACTGGTCTGCCTGCAGCGAGCTCCATGACTGGTGGCTGCTCCCACCCACCCTCCTGCACCCTCGGCCGAGGAGCTGCTCCAGATCTTGCCAATTTACCTGCTCCTCTGGTTGTCATCCCCTGGTGTCACATAGCCCAAGTCTTAAACAAACCGAACACTTCTGTTTCACAGAAAATTTTAAAGGTAAAGTGGACACGACTGAGAAGGTGGATATCTTGAGGGGGAGCAAAAGACCACCCTCTAAATCCAGATGTATTATGAAAAGTTTGTCTGACTGTGTCCTGAGGAACAAACCAAAACCAGCCAGGTGTACTGTCTCAGTTCTCTCTTGCATATTAGTGTAATACATAGAGAATATTTCCTTTGCATCATAAAGAACAGAAGGGTCTTTAGTTTGAGAAATATTTCTATTTATCACAATTCATTCCACAGGAGTGGTTTTTTGATGTTTTTGGAAATTGAGGGGTTTTTTTTCCCCTTTAGAAAAAACAAATCTGAGAATTTACAGTTGGTAACTATCTGAAGCATTTGTAAACACATTCTGTTACTAATCTTCTGGGTAAGATTGGATAGTTTGTGACATAGGATAATCCCTACTAATTAAAGTTCTTTAAATTATTGGCACACTGAATTTACTTCCAGCAAATCATATCCTGTCTGTGATATGCCTGTTTTTTAAGAGGATGTATGGGAGTAAAATTTCTAACTACATGCTATACAGGTATTTTCTGTCTATTGTATGAGAATACAATTTTGAGTAGCTGTAGTTCATAGTGGAGTTCAAGCAGTGTCATCCCATGGTTATTTGGTGTCAGAGTACATTTTGCATGTTGCCTGTTTACTTCCTTATAGTGTGCCACTGACTAAAAATTGAGATACATAAAGTTTTTTCATGTTTCATAGGCAAGTATTGCAAGCTGTTTATGGTTTTGTCAATAGCTTTCAGTTTGGGAAGCCGAAAATAAACTGTTCAGCATTTACAGGTGTGAACAACTTTAAAACTCATTGGAAAAATAGCTCTTAGCCTTAACACATTTTTATTCTAGGTTTTTCCTCTCACTGGATACCTGTCTATCTAGGTAAGCTGTATGCTGCTGTATACATGGGTGTTTCATAGGAAAGCCAAACCATTTGGTGTTTGTAGTGTTTTTATGTTGGCAGTAAAACTCCAGGTGATTTAACCACCACTGAGATATGACCCAAAGGGCATTTTCCAAGTGAGCATTTTTGGCAGTGATGGCCATGAACTTTTTGTGGGTACACAGGGAACACAATTCAGTGTTTCTTGGCAAGATAAGCAGACCATTTCTGAGGAGACAATTTAGCTTCCTGTGGGTTCAGATTTCAGAACAGCAGTAACTGTTCTGCTGAGAATACTTACTTTGTTAAATGTTTCTGGAACATTTTGAAACTCCCCTTTTTGTAGAGCACTTTGTTTCTTAACTGGGTCAGTAATTCTGGTATCTCCATTGAAATTACATTTCAGTGTTGAAGATTCGTCTTGTGCATCATGCATTTTTATTTTAAGCTGACTATATGTATGCTTAATGTGACAGCATAGTGTCTTTTGGTTTTAAAACTGGACATCTCTCTACCTGATTTATTAAACTTTATTAACTTATAATTAAACTTTATTTGATAAGGTTGATCATGTGGTCAATTGTATAAAAGATGTGTTGCAGGTGAGTTAAGACGAGTCATTGTGGGGTTAACTAAAAGGGCTATATTAAACAATGATCAAATGATAATCAATGATGGAATGAAAATTAAATGATAATCAATTAAGCAATAATTGAATGGTAATGAAGCAGTGATTTAACTCACTTTTCAAGAGGGGTAAGAAGGAAGACCTTGCTAATTACAGGCCTGTCAGTCTCACCTCAGTGCCTGGTAAAATTATGGAGAAGGTTATTCTGGGAGTTATTGAGAAACACTTGAGAGACAATGCAGTCATTGGTCATAGCCAGCATGGGTTCACAAAAGGAAAGTCCTGCTTAACTAACTTGATTTCCTTTTATGACAAGGTCACCAATCTAGTTGACCCAGGGAAGCTAGTGATGTGGGGGTTTGGATTTTAGCAAAGCTTTTGGTACTGTCTCTCACAGTATCCTTCTGGACAAAATGTCCAGCACACAGCTAGACAAGTCCACGAACAACTGTCCAAGTGAACAGCTGGCTGAGGAGTTGGCCTCACAGGGTTATAGTAGCTGGAGCTACATCAGGCTGGTGGCCAGTCATCAGTGGGGTTCCCAAGGGCTCAATTTTAGGGCTAATGCTCCTTAGTGTTTTTAGAAATTAGCGGACACAGCAGTCAAATGTACATTAAGTTTGCCAGTTATACTAAATGAGGAGGAGCTGTGGATTCCCTCCGGGGTAGAGAGGCCTTCCAGAGAGATCTGGATAGACTAGAGGGATAGGCAGTCACCAACCATATGAAATTTAACAAGAGCAAGTGCCAGATTCTGCACCTGGGACAAGGTAATCCTGGTTATACGTACAAGCTGGAGGATGAGAGGCTGGAGAGCAGTCCTATGGAAAGAGACCTGGGGGCGGGGTCTGGGGTGATGGCGACTTTAATATGAGTTAACGGAGTGCCCTGGCAGCCGAAAGGGCCGACTGTGTCCTGGGTTGCCTCAAGCACAGCACAGCTAGCTGGTTGAGCGAGGCGATTGTTCCACTCGGCACTGCACTGGTGCCGCCCCACCTCGAGTACTGTGTGCAGTTTTGGGAGCCTCAATATGTGAGGACATTAAACTCTGGGAGGAGGGCGAACAGCAGGTGAAAGGTCTGAAAGGTTTCGAGGGCAAAATTTATGAGGAGCAGCTGAGGTCACTTAGTTTGTTCTGCTTGGAGAAGAGAAGTCTGAGGGATGATCTCATCACAGTCTACACCTTCCTCAAGTGGGGCAGCGGAGGGGGAGGTGCTGATCCCCTCTCTCTGATGACCAGCAACAGGACACAAGGAAATGGAATGAAGCTGCATCAGGGGAAGTTCAGATTGGACATTAGGAAAAGGCTCTTCACTGAGAGGGTGGTTGGTCACTGGAATTGACTCTCCAAGGAAGTGGTCAAGGCACAAAGCCTGTCAGAGTTCAAGAAGCATCTGTATGATGCTCTTAGTTATATGGTTTAGTTTTAGGTGGTCCTGTGAGGAGCAGGGACTTGGATCCATGGATTCTTCCAACTCAAGATACTCTATGATTCTATGGTACTTTCAGGCCTAATGTAAAATATAATTTACTTCATTATAGATATCAGATCTCAACCTTGAGGAGTAATCTTGCGAGGTGTTCCTGCTCAAGGGGAAGATCACTGCCGAAAAGCCTGCTGCCATCAGAAGAGTTCAGTGGATTTGGGGGGGACAGGGGCAGGTACTTATAGCATTAAGTGGTTGACTAGTAGTCAAACTCTGCTTTGGTGTATTTGCAGGTGTGCAGCTGCAGCAGTTTTAGTTTTGTTTAGTCCCAGCTCAGGCTGGTACAGTTAGCTCCTGGTAAGATACTAGATTCCTTAGGCCCTGTGTCCTTGTGAAGATACAGCCTAATACATTTCTCATGGTTTGCACGGTAGGGCTGCCTTGAGTCAGGCCTCTGTGTCAATAGCGCCTGAACCAAAGCACTGTTCACTCAAAATGGGTGCATCTTGTCACAGACTTGCCAAACACACTTGATCTGCACTTCCAGCCAAAAAATTAATAAGTGTAAAATGGAAATCAGTGAAGATTTTCAAGATTTTGTTTGTAGTTACATTTTTCATGCTCTTGCCTTTATTGCGGAGACAGATATTTTATCAGTGTTTTGCAAAAGAAATACAAGAGCTCTCTGTGGTCAAGTATTTCAAGCAAATACTCAAATCCAACTGGATATTAAGAATCATTTTGAGTGATTCTCAACTTGAGGGAGGGAGAAGGAAAGAGCAATAATTACACTTAATTAATGTGCAGTATCTGAATCAAGCTGCAATCTGAACGATAGGATTTCCTCTATGAAACAAGCCTGTATAGGTACTGGTGTTCTTGCTACTAATGTGCTATGTCTGTGTGTGCATGTGTAATGGCTTAGTGTGAACAGCTGTAGAGATCAAAAAATGTCCTGATGAGTTTTTCTCTGTTTTTTTCCCCTCCCTAAATCTTGTTCTGTTTTGAAAAATGAGTATTCCTTTCAGAAAACAAAGCAAAGCAAAACAAAAACACTTTGCAGGCAAACAGCACCTTATTTCATACTGACTCTAATATTAGAGTCATACTGACTCTAATATATAAAATACTGACTCTATTATATAAAATTTCTATTTACCAGAAGACCCTAGAAACTTTTTTCAGTTTGTAGTTGTTCTCCTTAATACAGACTAGCTGCCTGAGGTTTGTAGAGGTAAAAGCTGGTTAGCTTTCTGGTTATTTTCATACTTGCTGTATATAGTGTGGTAGCCTCAGCCACAGGAATGAAATACTTTGTGATTGTTGCAGTTACTGAATTATTGGTTGTGTGTGGCTTCATACTGACACGTGCATGCACATGCAATCATGGTATTTGATAGGCTTCATGTGTGTAGAAGTAGATAAGAGGGGTTATCTGTGCTGTGGAAGTCTAGAATCTTTTTGTGTCTACTTCTTACTTATTAGCTGTATTTCAATTTGTTGCTTTCTCTGCAATTGTTTAAGGATTATAGAATTAGGGCAGTCTTATGCATTATGGCATTTAAATAATGACACATGAACCCAACTTTTGTTGCCACAGTTGCACTTAGATTTTCCTTTCCCTTAAGTGACTGAAGAAGTGTCGAGAGGCAGAGGAAGAGAACCATTTCTTGCTGTATACTGCTAGATAAAGATGAAACCTGACCCTCTTCTCTGGGTGTCACTTCCTGCTGCATATCACACAGCGCTGTGCTAGAAGACCTTGGCTATTGATGGGAAAAGAGGAAAACGCCAGACAATTTGTCTGATTTCTCTCCTTGCCCCACATGCTCTGATGTGAAAGCACACATAACTATGGTAAACATTTTTACATGTACATATTTCTAATTAGAGCATTCTTTTTGAGAATTGCTTTGTCAGCCTACTGGTGTAGCTCCGCATGCTTATCTTTAGAGTGAAATCTTAACAGGCCCAGTTAGCACTTGCCACCTCTCACTGGTTCTAAAGCTTCTATAATTCCTAGCTCTGCCATATGTCTCAGTAACATCCTGCTTTTTCTGCCTAACTTGGATAGTATCGCTGGTATTTCTGCACCATTTTCCATCTGCAGATGGACTTCCTATGAAATTAATCAAATATTTTAATAGCTGCTTTGAAATGTCTAGTCAGGAAAAGCTGACACCACTCCAGACCAGTCGTAGCCTAATTTAGACTTCCGTATGTGTGGTTGTTGTGTGAGTGCTGTTTAAATGAGCAACCACTAAAGGTGGTAGAAGTTGAAGCCAGCAGATGGGATCTGTGTTAAACTGCAGAGTGGTCATTCAAGAGAACGAACAGACACGCTGAAAGTAGAGTTTACTGCCCAGTGCAATAGGCTGTACTGCTACCTGGGAACTGGTACGGCTGAGAAGGTGGGCTGCATGAACTGATAGGTCTCTGCCTATGACTTCTGTAAATACATACTCCAGACGTCCTGAATTCCACTTCTATTCTAGAGTGATGCAAGTATCTTTGAAGATGCAATTTGTCTTAATTTTAAAGTTACTTTTAAGCAGTCTCCCATGTGCATACATGCAGGTGCACACACAGAGTTCAAGTAATCTAAAGCAACTAATAATAAAGAAAAGATAAAAGGGATAGAAAATAAATATGAAGAAATGGTAGGGCCTTAAATGCTAGCAGATTAAATACATGCTCTTCTGTCGCGCTTTGAACAGAAAACTATTGCTGTTTCGTTGCTTGCAAGCTGTGGAGCTGAAAGCTAAAGCAGAAGCATGCTGCTTGAGTTGATGCATTCTTCCTGTTTGAAACATCTCATCGCCACGTGCCAAGGAAGTCTTGAACAGAAATGATTCATCTGGCTTTTCAGACAGGCAAATGTGCACCCTGGCTAGTGTTACTGGGTGACTGAGTAAACGTCACTTATCCAGTCTCACAAAATGGGATGCTACTTTACTTACTGTAATTGGTCTCATAATTGTTTTGTAGTTGAGTGGGAGGTGAGGAAATGACAGCAATAATCTACTGAAGTGCATTAAAATGTCTTTAGATACAATGGCAGACTTCTGTTGCAAGGGTGTCTATCTTACAGTAGTAAGTTAAAATCTGCAATACCAGTGTGCCATGTTGATTTTTTTTTTTTTTTTTTGACATGAAGTGCTTACTGTACTGGTGAGAGTTTGCCTCTGTGAACTCCTGACAGTTTTCATGGCCTTTTCTCCCCTTGTTCCCAGTTATTCCTTTCCTCTATCTTGACCTTTTGTTGGAAATTGCTTAATTTTCTGTGGAAATAGGAATATTATAAATGCTGTGAATAATGCTTTTTACCTATTCTCATACTAAAACCAGGTTGGGGTCCCTTGAATATCTTGTATGGTCATGGTTTGTCATGGATATTTTTTTCTACATGGACTATTCCATCCCTCTTAATACCACACTGTAGTTAAAATGATGGACACTCTAGATGCTGATGTTGAGCATTTCCCATAATTACTTCAGAAGAAGTAACGGAGCTCATCAGGGAGGTTTGGTTTTTAGTCTTTTTTCTTTCCATTCTTTACAGAACTTGTACCCTGTTCAGAGCCTGCCTTAGACCACTAGTTTGCCTTGTTTATTTTTTCTCTCTGACTGGTATTACCTGTTAGAATTAACAAAGAGGCCAGCGGAGAAAAGTGTTCTTTTGTGTTACCTTCAATAGGGCTTACCACTTAAGAAGATAATGTTATTAACCAGTTAGAACTTTGACTAACAGGATTTATTTATTTTTTCCATGTGAATAGGCAAGCAATATGAAATCAGATTTCCTAAATCATAGGAGTTGATTCTCAAAGGCTTGTCACTTGTTCTTAGCTGGCTAGTTTTGAAGGTAGGGCAAAATATATTATTCCTAGATTGTGTCTTAGGTAGGAGAAAACTTATTTATTTTGTCTTTGGTTTGTCTTCCTGTTGTATAGTAAATAAATTTGGACTATTAGTTTTCTGTTAGTCTTTCTATATTTTCATAGTACAGAACTATTAGATGTTCTGTGCTGTGCTTTTAAGAGAAATAGGTTTCTGTCTGCATGTATATGTGGGAAGTAGTATGGGCTATGTGTCAGCTGTTTCAGAACCCATATATGTTGAAAGAACGTATTAATTGAAGACACAGGAAGCTTTGAAATGTCAGTGCTGGGGAAAGGGTGAAAAGGTACCTGCACTGCTCAGACGCTTTGTCCCGGAAAAACTGTTCTTTTATGTTTCAAACTGGACATGGGGAATTTTAATGGCACCAGTGTAAAACTATCTGTTTCTTTGTTGGTTTTGTGCAGAAGTTAATAAGGACCTTTCAAGGGCTGGGCCACTTAGCTGAAATAACGAAATTTGACAGAATGGCTAGAGAGTAAGCTCAGGGAATTGCAGGTGGGGGGCCAGGGGGAGTGTTTAAAAAAGGGGGCGGGGGGGCAGAACTCTTGTCAATGATAAAACAAATGTTTGAACTTCACACTATCAAGATGGTTTAAAGATGTTTAAAGGCTCTCTGTTTTAAGCTCTCAGCTGGCACTGGCAAACAATGTGATTACTGTCAACACTGTGTGAGCTTTTCTCTCCTTGACTGGCATGCTTTCCTGCCTTCACCTGCTTTACAGCTCCCTCTCATGCCATCAGTGAGCTGGTATGAAAAGCCTAGTATTTCTCCTTACAGAAGTGGTTCCCTTTGCTGTGGTTCCCTTCCTGTGTCTTTTGCTGCCTTCCCGTTTATTATCTCAGATGGGTACATTTGTTGCAGGGAAGCTTGTGGTGGCTTCCTACAAACTGAAAACACAAACAAAAACTGGAGGTGTTTTGGTTCCAGTAAAAGATGAGGTTGTTCCTAAAGCTAGACTGGGTTCTATTAACAACAACAAGAATTAAAAAAAAACCCAATCTTTCTCCTTTAAGTAAGCTGTAAGTGTGCCTTCAGCCTGTTCCACCATTTTCAATATTCTTTGAAACTTTTAGTTCAGAAGCAAAGCACTCATAATACGTAGTCATTCATGGCTGTTAATTTGAAGTACAACCTATTCCTAAGTTCCTTAAGGAAATACACTAGTGAAAATAATTTCAGTGTAAATAGGGGCAAAAACCCCAACTAACTCCAAATGACCAGTAATCCCAAAATAAAAACCTGTATTAAAATCTTATAAATAGCTTTAGTGATAATTTTCAAAACTGTATCATGAAGACATGAATAAAATCCCCTTTTACAGAGTCAGGATCTATACATTCAACGTTTGAAAATGCACAAGAAAGTCTAACTCAGACTTTGAAGATGCTTCTTCAGTGTCTTGAAACTAAACCCTGAAGTGCTTGGCGGGCTGAGGGGAGGCAGACTAGATATGAGCAAGTTATGAGGAAATGAAAAAGGGATTTCAGCCTTGTTCAGCCTATGTCGATGGTGAATGTTGTCCTTTGGCAGGAGTTACTTGCAGCTCAGGTTTCTCAGGATCTAAAAGTGCGAAAGATAATTGGTGCATTAAAAGCCCTGTCAAAGTTCCCAGAAGTGCCTGCTCTGCTAGGGGGGAAGGGTGGAAGAGTGCCTCTTGCAAGTGCACTGCCCTGGTGAGATAAAGTTTCTGATACAAAATTCATGCACAAAGGCAACTTCCCCATAGGTTGTGTTTGTCTAAAACCTCTGTTGCTGCTTGTACAAATTGTTTTATTTAAAAAAATGAGGCTGACAAGGGAGTAACCACTTCTCACGTCTTTTGAGAACTGGAGAGCATCCTCCAATTGCTACAGCTGTGAGTGTATGGAAGTGTGCAGCAGCACAACGTGTCTGTGGGTTTGGACACACCTTAATCCCCTCCTCCACTTATTTCTTGCTGCAGCTTGACTGTATTTGCTAAGCAGCAAGAGGAAATAGTATGGCTACAATAGTGAAAAATATATGGCTCACATAAAGTGAAAAATATTAAAGAAGTCTTAAATATACACTCTGGAATTTTCTACTTACAGCTTGCAGGATTGAAGCATATGATAGCTGTTCAGAGTCTTTAAGGTACAACAAAAGAAAAGTGTCTTTTATGGCATGATACTTCCATATGAAGGATAATTGTAAATGCATTTCTTTTAAAGTATTTGAGACTAAAAAACTAGCAGTTGTCCCGTTCGTGACTTTCTGCATATACGTGCATGTTGTGGTACACCATGTCATGTCTATACTTAGTCATGACTTTGTGCATGCTTCACCTTTTTTTTTTTTTTTTCCTTTGGAGTTTTTTTCCCCTGCTCCTTAAACAGTAGTCTGAGCTTTGGAGCAAATTTAGTTAAATTCAGATGTTAACACCTGCAGTCATTTTCTTTCTCTTCCTGTGGTTTTATTTGCTTCAAGTAATTGTCAGAGTGTTGTTACCGCACTTCCTGTTTGAAGCCTTAGTGAACAGTACGCAGCCAAAGGATACAGAGGGTTCACCCTTAAAAGGAACTTTATAGATGCTTTTTAGAAACAGCTAACTGTTCTTAAGCTGTGTAATTAATAAGCAGCTTTGTTCTAATTGACCCTCGACAGCATGCAGCATATTCCTGTTTGGATCAGCTAAGGTACCTGCTTTTTGGCAATAAACATGAAGTGCTTGGTGGGGAGATTGATTTCTTTTTTTTCTTTTTTTTAGCCTTACTCCTTTGCTGCTCTCTATTTCCTACAAAAAAAAAAAAAGTTAATACTGCTTTAATAAGAAAAATTGCTGATACCATAAGAGAATGTGCTCCACCCCCACTATCCATTAATGCGGTTTTTGCACTCACTGCCTTTATGACTGGTATTTAACAATAAGCAGTAGTCTTAGGTTTTGCATTAGATCAGCTGCTGTGGAATAAACTTTGGAGTAATGAAAATTACCTTATTTGTTTTCCCTTTAAATATTAAACAATGTCTTATTTTTAATATCTTAATTTCTTCATACTGCTTAAAATCTATAAATGGGATGAATTATAGTTGTATATAAAGTATAAAAGCCTTAAGATGTGACAAAGTTGTTCAGCATGATAGTGCTATGTGTTCTTGTAATGTGACTTGTACACCCTAAGTTGTATTCAGAGTTCAGAAAATTTAAATGGGAAAAAGTGAATAGGTGTTTCAGCATTCAACACTGGCTAACTTTCTGGTTCAGATAGGATAAGCACCTTGTCTTTTCGACGTCAGCTGATGGTGTTCTGCCACTCTGAATGCCATAAAACTGTGTAAAGAGTGACAACAAAGAGCAGTGGAGCTCTTGTCTTCAACTGTGTTCTTCAGTCTCTATTATCCTCTTCATCTGGCAAGTCTACACAGACAACTGCAGCAACACTTGCGAACACTGCCGTATGCTGTATCAAAAGCTTGATCCTATGACAAAGTAGAGAGCTAGCTGTAAAGTATTGCACACACTTCAGGATCTCATTAGTTGCAGCTAGGTTTGGAGTGCAGTCTGGGCTTTGAAGGAACACTTTCTCATGAGATTGCTAGTGGGCTGATGCTACATAATTGCCTGACTGGTAGCTGTCGGTCAGTGTGGTGCTTTTTTCTTTCTTTCTTTGTAACCAATAATTTGGAAAAGAACAGCAGAATTTTCCTGTTTCAACTTGTTCTTTCAACAAGCCACTAGCAGCGTAAGAGAAGTCCTGGTGTGTTGCCGTTGACATTGCAGTGTCGATACGCCCTTTTGCCTTCAGTTTAATTGCTTTTTCGTTCCATTTTGGTGCGGCAGATTTGTACCTGATCTTTTATATTAACTTGTCCACTGTAAAAATAATTTGTTTAGCAGAGTGGGAGTGTATAAAATTCCCGTGCTCTAACAAATACCGCTAAGCTTTTGTTTGCCTTTTAAGAGGTTCAGTTACTGTCAGATTTCTCCAAATTTACAGATATGTCCTCCCACCACTGGTTTTGGTTTTGGTTTTGGTTTTTAATTAGAAGACAACCGATTGAGAAACTGCTTGGTACTGATTGCAGAACCATGAAATTAAAGGCAAATGTGGCACTATACAGGCTACAGAAGATAAAATACATTTTTAAGAATGAACACACTCCCAGAGGCTATTATTCAGGATCTCTAGCTTGGCTTTGTTATTCAGCAGCTTTTGATTTAAGGGAAGGGGAGTCAGTTTCAAAGAGAACTCTGTCCTGGAGGGCACAAATCTTGCGTGCTGAGAGTGGTTGCACAGGGAAAAGTCCTCTGCACCCTTGAGTATTTTATAACCGGGAAGAGCCTTCCAGGCTCACAGGAGCAGGCACAGGCCCTTCGGGTTTGTTCGCGGGGCTCCAGCTCAACATGGTGCTTCGCGCTGCAGTGAGCTGGAGGAGCCTGCCAGCTCTCCGTGAGCAACAAGGAGACAGATCAACAGGGGAATTTCCCTGCCCTTTCCATGTGTGTCTTCTGTACGGGTGGAGCAGCAGGATGGAGGTTAACCCACTGTGAGAACAGGAATTTGGTATGTAAAATCTGGACTCTATCAAAAAGAAATTGTGAGGAAGCCGTAACAGGAGTGTCAGAATTTCAGGAGCTGAAATCAGAATATTGGGTCACTGGTGCAGTAAGAGAAGGCCACTGCAACGTATCCATTTATAGCTCTAGCAGGTTACAATGTATTAGACTTTAAAATGGTCTGACTTTGAGTATGTGCTTTCTCAATTTCCCATGGCCTGGACAGCTAGCATTAGGGAAGCATTGCTATCTTTCAGAACGACTTGAAGCTTGTCTTCTCAAAATTAAGAACATCAGGTTTCAAGGAGAGATAAGCTGTACATTTACTGGACTAAAATTGTCAATTGTTACTATGCTTAATAGGAGTTAACCATGTTTCAGTACCAATTTTGATAGATAAGGAATCAAGTTTAGAAAATAACTGTGTAGCATGCAAATTATGAGACTGCAGGGAACAGCAGAGTATTTTGTTATCAAGCTTTTCTATGTTAGTCCAGCTCTTGAAATTTAACTTGATTAAGCTTCCAGTAACCTGAAGAACTTAGAAAATTATGTGAAGCTACCTAATTATGAAGTGAGAACTTCCTTAGAGACTTCTAAAGTTCTTGGATTTCACACTGTTCATTGATAATTCCCAAGCTTTATTGCAATTTCTTGACACACACTTGGGATTTAGATGATCGTCGTTGAGGTAGGAAAAAATCTTCTTTTAAGTAGTGAAAATATGTCATAGTGGCACTGTTCTAAGAGCTTTTTTTTTTTTTCTGTAGTATCTGACAAACAAAATGTTGTGCAGGAGGGTTTTTTGTTTGTTTATTTGTTTTTTTTTTTTCTTACCCTCAAGGTGTTCTGTTTAATGAAATGGCTTTGCTGTTTAATGAAATTGCTTTGGTGTTAGTGATAGGAAAAGCCAGCAAAGCTTTTTTCCCCACACTTCCTATTCTGATCTCTAGGCAAGAAGTGCGACAAACAGGCATGTAAACTTAATTTAAACACTACGAGTAGCTTTTTAAAAGCTAGGAGAGACAAGTACTTTTACTGGATTTTTGCTGTTTAGATGGTGTTACTGCAGCATGCATTTATTTCTTGAAGAGCCTCTGTTGTTCTCTTAAAAGGTAAGAAGTGGGAAAGCTTCCAAGAGGCTTTGGGCTTAGTGCAGGAAAGGTGCTCCTGTATTTCTGCATGTCTGCGTTATAGCCAGCAGTCCTGGCTGCCCAGTACAGTAACTTGGCATGTATGTAGAAGACGAGCGACCTCATTGCTCTCTACTTGGCATGTAGAGAACTGATGAAGGTAGCAGCTAAGTGAGACTACTCTGACACGGAATGTGCATCTATGTACCTATATATATATATATACATATGTAGTTTATGTATCCCGTGGAGTCTCCAAACCACTTCATACTGTGAGGAATTGGATACAGATAATGATGCATAGTTATGCATACATTTCTATGAATGAAGATGCAGTCTTATATGGAATTATTAAGGAGTATGTATGTAGAAACTTCTGAATATTCATTATCTTCCTTTCTCTGCAAGTAAAGTGATAGATGATAGATGGCAAGATAAATGACCAGGGTGAAATCTCACAGGAATTTTTATTGCACCCTTACTGAAAGAAACCAAGTTGGAGATTAATGAATAAACATTATTTTAGCAAAAGAATGGTTGGAATCTAGAGCCTCAGTTGTTCCACATGAGGAATTTTAGAGGTTTAAGGAAACAACAGTTTCAAACTGTACAAGTAATCTCCTATTTTGAATCTGACTGTACATGAAGCATGAGGGTAGAGAGAGTGGAAGGGAAATACCTTCAGCTGACCAAGTCCAGCCATTTTGCAAATTTTCCATATCCAGAAATTTATTTCTTTGTTTCCTCAACATTTAGAAAAACATACGATTGCTTGACAGCTCTGTGACAGAATTGGGGTTAAATGCTGTTTCAACCTCACAGTGTGAATGGACTAGGTAACTTTTCCAGTTCTCCAAGAAGTTTAAAGGGCTGGATGGGCAATTGTCACTTTCTAAAAAGATATTTGAAAGTTAGAAACAGATCAAACAGACGACTGACAAAAGTTTGGACACCAGTTCTTCCTGTCACTTCATCTAACCAAAGCTGGAATGTAATCCTCATGCAGATTTGTGGTATATGCCATTTTGGGTAGTCACTGTAGAAATAAGCACATTACTTGTTTGCTAGTGTCTTTTCAGTCTGTCGTTCAAGATGTTATCGAGAAATGACTGGTGTGGGTGGCTGGCTGGGAGCATGAGATTCTGTATATTCTTTCTTTTTGATGTAATGTACTTCTGCTTTCAGGTTCACATAACGCTA
>WHYT01015024.1:141744-179913 GCA_009806455.1 Tetrax tetrax
TTTTTTTTTTTTCTTACCCTCAAGGTGTTCTGTTTAATGAAATGGCTTTGCTGTTTAATGAAATTGCTTTGGTGTTAGTGATAGGAAAAGCCAGCAAAGCTTTTTTCCCCACACTTCCTATTCTGATCTCTAGGCAAGAAGTGCGACAAACAGGCATGTAAACTTAATTTAAACACTACGAGTAGCTTTTTAAAAGCTAGGAGAGACAAGTACTTTTACTGGATTTTTGCTGTTTAGATGGTGTTACTGCAGCATGCATTTATTTCTTGAAGAGCCTCTGTTGTTCTCTTAAAAGGTAAGAAGTGGGAAAGCTTCCAAGAGGCTTTGGGCTTAGTGCAGGAAAGGTGCTCCTGTATTTCTGCATGTCTGCGTTATAGCCAGCAGTCCTGGCAAGTACCTGGCTAGTAGTGGCTGCCCAGTACAGTAACTTGGCATGTATGTAGAAGAAGAGCGACCTCATTGCTCTCTACTTGGCATGTAGAGAACTGATGAAGGTAGCAGCTGAGTGAGACTACTCTGACACAGAATGTGCATCTATGTACCTATATATATATACATATGTAGTTTATGTATCCCGTGGAGTCTCCAAACCACTTCATACTGTGAGGAATTGGATACAAATAATGATGCATAGTTATGCATACATTTCTATGAATGAAGATGCAGTCTTATATGGAATTATTAAGGAGTATGTATGTAGAAACTTCTGAATCTTCATTATCTTCCTTTCTCTGCAAGTAAAGTGATAGATGATAGATGGCAAGATAAATGACCAGGGTGAAATCTCACAGGAATTTTTATTGCACCCTTACTGAAAGAAACCAAGTTGGAGATTAATGAATAAACATTATTTTAGCAAAAGAATGGTTGGAATCTAGAGCCTCAGTTGTTCCACATGAGGAATTTTAGAGGTTTAAGGAAACAACAGTTTCAAACTGTACAAGTAATCTCGTATTTTGAATCTGACTGTACATGAAGCATGAGGGTAGAGAGAGTGGAAGGGAAATACCTTCAGCTGACCATGTCCAGCCATTTTGCAAATTTTCCGTATCCAGAAATTTATTTCTTTGTTTCCTCAACATTTAGAAAAACATACGATTGCTTGACAGCTCTGTGACAGAGTTGGGGTTAAATGCTGTTTCAACCTCACAGTGTGAATGGACTAGGTAACTTTTCCAGTTCTCCAAGAAGTTTAAAGGGCTGGATGGGCAATTGTCACTTTCTAAAAAGACATTTGAAAGTTAGAAACAGATCAAACAGACGACTGACAAAAGTTTGGACACCAGTTCTTCCTGTCACTTCGTCTAACCAAAGCTGGAATGTAATCCTCATGCGGATTTGTGGTATATGCCATTTTGGGTAGTCACTGTAGAAATAAGCACATTACTTGTTTGCTAGTGTCTCTTCAGTCTGTCGTTCAAGATGTTATCGAGAAATGACTGGTGTGGGTGGCTGGCTGGGAGCATGAGATTCTGTATATTCTTTCTTTTTGATGTAATGTACTTCTGCTTTCAGGTTCACATAACGCTAGGGACCAAAGAAGCATACGTAACATTTCGGTGGTGCTTGGACCAACCTTCTGAAAGAAGACTCTAAAATAACTTTTTGCCTTCAAGATATTTGTCTTTGGACTGACTTGTCTTTGAAGAAGAGTTCAAGAGAGAAAAGATTTTCACATTGGAACCATTATAAATAAACGTATTTAAAGAACTTACTACCTGGAGACAGACTGACGGAGGCTGAGTCCTGCTTTTCGTCTGTGTTCCCACTTCAGACTGTAAACAATGAGTGAGTTTTGGTTGTGTTTCAACTGCTGTATTGCAGAACAGCCCCAGCCTGTAAGTATGAATATTGGCACTGCTTTATTTTTGTGTAATTAGCTACATTGTTCACGTTTTATGATTTTCTTATGGCTTTTTAAAATAGTGCTATTTGGCCAAGCTCAGTGATAAATAAGGAATTAACTATCATCCTGGCTTAGTGAGGACAAAAAAATGTTTGTTCTAGACTGTTGTCACACAGATATTTTCCTCTGCTTAAGTTCAAATCTATCCAAAGTATTTGGAAAGAGCCTTTATTTATTTGAATTGAAGAGGAGGGGAAAGGAAGGGAAGGGTGAGGAGGACCTAAACTATCATTCTAAAAGAAGTAACTTTTGAGTGGAGATCTCTAAATGTCCTGACTTCTGTTTGGCTTAAGGCCTGCCTTCAGGTGTGGCTGGACAATGATGAAGGAAGGAGATGGTTCTGTTAAAAAGTCCAGAGTGAAATCCAGTCTCCTCCACTTTAATTTAATTAAGGATTTCAGCCTTAATTGTTTTGTTAATTCTTAGATTAAACCTTAGGAGAGTGAAGGGATGCACTCATACAGTAAATACTTTTTTTTTTTTAAATAGAATTTGGAATGGCTCTTATGTGAAAACGTGCACAGCAAACAGTTGGATAAAAGAACATTTCAAAGCATAAGTAAGAAAGACAGAAATTACAGAAATATTCTTGGGTTTCCTGTGCTCTAAATACCTTCAGATTGTATTCCTGAGTCCAGTGCTGTTGGGAGAAAGTCTGCCTATATGAGGGTGGAACTAATCAGGAATATGATTAGCACTGTGAGAGAAATAATTGTATAGTGTTGCATCCGGGTCAAGCTAAATGAAGGTGTAGAAAGGATAGTCGTCTTGCAAATACATGGAAAGCAGCCCAGTTACTGCTAAAGGATCTGCTGGAATTACAGGGACCAAGAGAATCGCAGACGGAATAGAGCAAACGGATATTAACATGCTCAGATGATAATATTTGGCTTTAGGGAAGTCAAGGTATTACAAAAAAAAAACTAATGTTAGGCATTGCAGTTGCACGAAGCTTGAATGCCAGACTGATCCTTGGGTGGCAATACAAATATTAAAGTGTGACCATGATCGCTTTTAACAAATGAATGCAACTTTGTATCACTCTGTGTCAAGTAAAGTTGTGGGAAATGAACTCTGAGATGTGAACGTGGGAAGCTGCAATCCTCTCCTGTTGTTTGAATACCCTGCAGGTCTTTAAAATGCTAGCAGCATCCATATATAGCCAAAGTTATTTCCTTAATTTTTGGAACATATACTTCAATTTAAAATAAGATGTGACTGTTAAAAATCTTTGAGATAGAAAATAGCATATTCTGCTTGTTTGCAAGAATCCTGAGGCTCAGTCCTTATAAAATCTTGACTCAAGCTTTATGATGTTATGTTATTGCCCAAGAAATACATGGCATGTTAATACAGCATGCAGTGATCTGTGGGTCATGACTCATGGAAAGGGTGGAGAACGTACTTCAAAAGTGGAGAAAAGGGAAGCAACCCATTTTTGTATGTTTCTGCTGAGCTGGTGGTGTGCATTTGCTTAGAAAATTAAAACCATCCTTATGTTTAAGATACAAATAGCACATTGCTGAGCATTGACCTAGTTCCTGAAATCTGGCTTTCAAATGTTGTAGGAGCCTTGTTCGTTATGAAGTGCCAAAATTCTTCAGGACACATCTCAGAAAAAAGAGTTGTGGGCCCTCCTTGGCATGCTTTACAATAGATGCTTAGTTGTCCTTCCCCTGCAGTTACTCAGCTGTGTTGTGTTGCACAGCCATTGTTCTGCCATACACTGTGGCAGTAAGTGGAGTATTTAATAAGATACGTATACATCTGAGTAAGTACAGGAATGTTTTTCCTCTCTGACTTGTACCAAAGTGTGTACTGTCAGTGTGAGCAAACTGACACACCAAACAAGTGGTAAGGAAGCAGTTTTCCCCTGGTTTTGCCAGTGTTACCTGATTGCATGTTCAGGAGACTTGTATTATGAAACACAGGCTGGTTTTTAGCCCCAAAATACTGGTAGTTGTTGCTCTGTTGTATCAAAAGATAGGTGAAACATGCAACTTTGTGTAAAAGCTACTTTGTCCCCTACCATGCATTCAGTCTGTCAGTTTAGTCCCATTTCTCAGGAGAAATGCCTTGTCTGTCCAGTTTAATCTCTTTCATGTGCCTTCTTTAATTTTACCTCCTGCGTCTCAATTTCTTCATGGCCCGACTAACACTGTCCCAGCCATCACTTTCACATTCAGCCATTACATGTCCAGCATGCTCCTTCTGTGGAAGGACTAATGTGATCTTGTAGCAGCGCTAACAACCACCGGCATCTCAAAATAAAGACATTGAAAGCAGGAAATTACCTCATTTGCTATTTGTTCTGATCAATGCTTAAAATGTTCCTTTTGTTTTTAAACTTATGTTCTCTGGAACATCATTTATTTCTCATTTATCTTTGTCAGGTGCTGATATGTGGGACACCTTTAATAGTGTCCCACATATTGTATGTCATGGATAGTGACATAAATTTTAAGCTTCTTCACTGGAGAAAAAGAAAACTGGAACATTTATTAATCACATGTTTCAGTGGTATTTATAGCTTCTATTAAGCTAAGGGGTTTTCCTTTTCTCTTGAAATCCAAGATGCAGGAACTGTCTTCGTTGCCGTCTTCTGGCAAAATTCTAGCATATTGTATTAGGAATCTTCAGTACAGCATCTCTGTTCTTTGTAGCTGTACTGCACTTAAGATTAAAAACATGTACATGCACTGAGTCTTTTCAGTCAATTTTATAGAAGACTATTATTCGATGTACGCAAAGGCATTTTCTAGGTTATTGCCAATACTCTGTGTGCCTTCCAGACTTGCATACTGTGCAAGTGCTTTCCAGTGCCTTTTCATGGATTTGAACTGTATCTTTTTAGATGAGATTTGCAAACCTTATGGCAATAAGAACACAGTACTTACCAAATTTCACTGCCATCATTTCTCTAATAGCATACCCCAGAGCAGAACAGTAACAATGCTGAAGCTATATGTTAGTGCACTTTAAGAGGTTCTTTAATTAAAAGACAGTATTCAAGTACTATCATCGTCTTTTATTGAAATGTATCACGGTACAGCTTTTTGTGTTTTGTCAGTGCTAAATGGACGCACCGTGTTGCAGTGAAATAAAACATAGGTGTCTTGGAAAGCAATGTTCTAATCTCTCTTCTAATGTTACTTTGGTTGCTAAATATTTCGCTTGGTGTTTCCAGGACTGCAGTGCTTCTAGTAAGATCATGGAAGGGGCATGTTTGAACACGGGTCTCCATGCCTCTCTGATATAGGGTGATAAAAGAAGAAATGGAGTATGATATTAATAAGGAGGTGATATTATTCTCTTAATAACAGTGTTCATGTTTTCTTGGTTGTTCAAATAGCCTGAATTCGATCTCCTACAATCTGACTCAAACCTTTTTTTATTTTGAGAAGAGTAGCACTTTCTGCGGTTGCACCAGGTTTCTTACACCTCCCACTGATACCCTGTCTAGGTTCTGTAAGTGGATCTTGCGCTTCCCAGTGACGAGATTAGTCTTTCTTCCCATGCTCCCTCTGCGCAATCATCCCATCCATTGCTATGTTTCAGTAAACTGCCAAATCCCTACTGCCAGATGCATTGCTTGGTAACAGAAGTTTAGAGAGCCTTTTATCTTGCAGGTTTTCAGAGAACGTGTCCATGGTTTCTTTCTTAGCCTGAGCTCATCGCCTACACCAGGAATCTGTTATTTTCCTCTACATTTTTTTTTTATTCTGTCAATTTTTAACTTGCAAAGTTAATTTTTGGTCTGGGAAGCCTTTGGTTGTGAGCTTGTGCACTCCTACCTGGTTTGGGCCACTGCCCAGTACAGCTGAGCTTTTCAGTTTCCTTTGACCTTGCAGTAAAATTACTGCTCTGCTATAAAAGAATAAACTGTGCTCTCCTCCTTCTTGCTCTGAGCTCCTTTCTCTAGTTAATTAGTTTCTGTTTTGTTGCTGGTCTCTTCTTTAGATGATTTCCATTTTGTATTTTGTTAAAGGGCTGTTACAGTTTTGCTGCATGGTATGCCGTAAATGTTTAAAGTGGTTTAGAAAGTGAAGTTTCCTTTGTGTCTTTTTTGATTTATGAAAGAGGATTGACAGATCTTTACTTAGAGTGGGGACACCCCTCTTAAAATACTGGCAGAAAAAACCTTGCAGATACTGCTGTATTTATCAACTGAACTGAATACTACAGGAGACACAAATGATCTTGACTTTGGTTACTTAAGGAAATTAACCACTGATGGATATTCTCAGCTCTAGCTTTTTTTTCTGGAGGAGTCATAGACATAGGTAAGAATACATCTACTGTAAAAACTTGACCACAACAAAGGTAATAAAGCATTCAGTATGCCTAACAAATGCAGAATAAATCATGCTCAGTAGGCATGCACAGTAAATCAGGTTTTTTGCTGCTGAAGAAGTACCAAGCCAGGCTCCCCGTGCAGTAGGACAGAGCTCTGCAAGCTCAGCTTCTGGTTTGAAATGGCTAAAACTCAGACTCTCTTATTCATTAAATTTGATCAGGCTGCTACATTTGGTAAGCCTACGAAAGACTCACATGTAAAAGGTGACAACTCTAGAGAGCCCTCAGGTTTCAGAGTTGTCATACGGAGTTGCATATTGAGCTGCCAGTTCAGATGTTTCAAATTCCTTCTTTTTCCTGTTCAGTGCTGTTGTAGAAGTAGCCTGAGGGAACACCTTATCAAAGGAGGCAGAGTTAAATAAGCAGCAAAATGCTTGGCTTTTATTTCTCAAACTTGATCTGTTCGTGCTGCTTTCAGCCTGATAGAGCTGCTTTGGATTTTTCTTTTACCTTTAAATTAGCCCCCACACATCTTAACATATATGTTGTGGTGTTCAAGTATTAAAATGTTTACAAAGAAAACAAAAAAGGCAATTTTTTCTGTTTATGCATAAATACTTGAATAAAAATTAATTTAATATTTTGCAGTCCTTTATTACGGCTGTGAATTTTTTAGGAGCTCTTAGTTAACTGTATTGATGCTATTTAATGTAATAGTAGTTGATAGGATGAAAAATATGTCTTTGGGGGGATGGAAACAAGAATTATGCCAGCTTTCTGTTGATGAGAATGCGCCTTGCCATTAACATATTTGAAGAAGGACGTAATATGCTTTTAATATCTACAGGCTCTACAGAGGTCAGGCTTTCTGCTTAAACATGGGAAGGAAGTAGATTCTACTCTTTGTTGATCTGGACATCCATGTTAGAGCCCTTGAATCGCTTGTTTCTTTTAAATCTCCAAATTTTTCAGTGAGAAGACATCTTCAAGAGCAGAACTTGGTATAAGTCACCGACAAAAGGAGCTGCCACAAGAAACAGTTGATACTTCCTAGCAAAAGTTGATAGTTTTGCAGCCAACCTTGGAGACTATGCTGAAGCGTTTCTGAAATTAACAAATCCAATGCAATTTTTGTAATTTGTTTTTAAATTGAATTTGAAAAAGCAAAGCAAAGCCCTGATATTTTTGGTGTGCTTTAATTCTGATGCTTCGCAGTTCAGCTGTTTTTCCCATCTTCTGCTTTTCAGGTCAGAGCAAGAGAGGTGGGCAAGCACATAGGTTTAGGGGCATTTTTACTTACTAACAGCTAGAGGCAGAGATAACTTGGATATAATCTGCAGAGATGTGCACTTTCACTGACTCCATATGGAAGCATGCTTTGTGTTAGTGAATAGAGAAGTCAGTTGTTGCCCTGAAGCTAAGTGCTCAGTCTTTAACTGGTTTTGATATGAAAGAGAGTATTGAGTGTAGAAGCTTCCTCTGCTGCTATCTTACTGTAAGTTTTCTGAAATGGATCTCAGATACTCTGTTGGAGATAATTCTTAAGACCAATAAGCAACTCACACAGTATGCATTTTAAAATGGCTGTTTTAAAGATCTCTGTCTATAGTTACATTTTTCATTCCTAACATTAACATTCACAGTGATGGAAGTTTTCCTTTTTCAGACCGTTCCTCAAACCCTTGGTTCTGCAGTTCCTCAGTTCCTGCCGTGACTCTTACTTATGCATGAGATATGCATGATATCAAAGTTCCTGTTGAATTATATCATCACTATTCTTCATGTATTCTCAGAGATCCTTAATAATGTTAGATGATTATGTTAATACATAATCACTTGCCTCACTTTCATCTTCAGAGTGGCTTAGCTGATCGCTCTGAAATGCTGACTTCTGTAGTTCTGGGTTAATATCCTGCCACAGAGTGAGGAGAATAGAGGAGCGGCGGCTGGGCAGAAAAACTGAAACTGCAAAGTCCCCTCTGATGCAGATTCAGGGAAGTAATGCCTCTCTGAACCCATTGGTTTTATTTTTGTTTTTCAAATAGTTTTAGAGGGTTTTTTAGCTACTTGGGTGTGTACCCTCAAGAGACCTGTAGTTTACTGTAGCTGAGGAAAGATACCATCTCTCTTTGTGTTTTTTCCCTCAAATAAATGTGTGGCACTGAGTGACTTGTTGACATGAAATGCTCTTAGAGTGACCTAACATCAAAAGGGAGAGGCTCGCATGGCATTTTTAAAAATACTAGTTTTAAGCTACATTACCTCCCTTCTTGCAATTGTGAATTCAGTTCATTCAGTCTCAGAAAATAGTGTGAGTTTATGATATGCTGTCTTCAGCAGGCATGGAGTCTTAATAATTGTTTGTTTCTATTGTGGTATGACTGTTTTTCAGTGTGAACGTACCTACCCTTTGTGTTCTGCTTGATGGTTTATCATAAAGGACTACCTAGTTCATAGTTTGTATGTTTTGGTACTGGGATGCTCTGAAATCAGAATATTTTAATTTTGCCTTATCTTTGGCAGGCCTGCATTACAGTTTAAGTGTTTTAACCTGCACAAGATGGTTTCAAGTTGGTGTGTGGCTGCTTTATTTCTGGATAGCGAGTGCCCAGACTAGCACTTCTTTGCTGGCATAGCGTGGCACTTCATGCTGTACTGCTCTAGCATGGTGGTATTGGCCAACAGGAGTTCTACAGAGGTGCAGAGCTCATCTCATCACAGTGCATAGCGGGAAATACTGTTTCTTATCAGAAGCTACTTTCCTTCTGTTTTACATCTCTCTCTACAGGGGGATGTGGTGCAGCACAGAGCTTTGTAGTGTCACTTTATTAAAAGAAGTTGTGACCTTTTAAATTCTGCTACTTACTTAAAAAACCAGAAACATTTCTGGTGGGCAGTGACTGTGGTGACAGGTGAGTGCAGGTAAACACTCTAGAAATTTGCGGTACTCACTTATTCTGGCCTCAGACTGCTTTAAGCACAGGTTAGGTCTTGCCTGCCCTGAAACCCCCAAGTTATGTCACAGATTTTGAGTTCAGTTTCTTTGCACCTCAGGCTTGACTCAGGTCAGCATTGCTATCCTTGTTTTACAGTTGGAAGATGTCAGGCAGGTTACGTGGGGAGCTGATGGTAATCCATCAGTGGCTTCAAAGCCTCTGGCCTTAAAAGAGAAAAGAACAGAAAAATTGTTTGGGGCATGTAGAATGAGGTGGTGGGTAGAGAAAAATGAATTGGACTCAAATAAAATGGAGGAAGTGACTTCAAAAAGATTGATTAATAGATGTTAATTGGGAATTAAGCCAGAATTATAGACTTCTAGAGCTGATTTCACATCAGGTTTTTCAAAGAGTCAGTTGCATAAACTGTAGTTATTAATCTTTAAGTCATTGTGCATATTTGCATAAAACTTGCCTTTTGGGGTGCTTTATCAGTTTTGTGAACTGAAAAACTGATGCTATCAGGAATTAAATTATCTATAGAAAGCGCACTTGGCTACGTTCAACGGAGAACTAAAGTTGTATGTCAAAGGAGCGTATTATTTATAAAAGGAAATTTACTCTATGGCTCATCAGGTTCCTCTAAATGTAGGGGGCTTCTAAGCCAAATCCACTCCAGGTAGATTTCTTGAAAGATTTAGGTAAAATTAATATAGAACAACATTTAACTCTGTTTGGAACAAATATTACTTTAAATAAAGCTTTCCTACTCCAGTTACTCAAAAACTATTTAATTTCTAGGCTCAAGGATGATGATTAAATAGTAGATTATTGTTAAAATGGGGCAAGAAATCCTACTAGACGCGTCTTCCAAACAAATCTGCTAGGATATGCAATTGCACACACATGTACGTGTGTGCGTGTGTTTGTAACATACTGGATTGCTTGTGTTTGTGGTGGCAGCTTGGCATTGCTGAACTTGTGAAGAGAAGAAGAAATGCCAACACAAGAATAGGTGTGCTGATCTGCAGAAGAGCAGGCAAAAGAGCCTACAGGACCTTTTATTCTCCGTGGAAAAATATCAAATGTGTATTTTCTATTTTTAACATCAGAATTGAGATTTGAAAATGAAATGCCTCTTCAGTTTGTAAGGGAAAGAAAAAAATATTTGAGAGAAGGTAGGAAATAACAACGATGTGTGTACTTAAGAGAATAAAGACACAGGACGTGAGAGAGAAGAATTTGAGCTACTTAATTATTGCATTGAAAAACTATTTTAAAGTATGTCAAAGAGTTCTAAGTCTGTTATGCTGTATGGACATCACCTTTTCTATAAGCTAACTATGAAGACAGTGCAAATCTGTAAAACACTACTCAACCCAATGCTAGGCTGCTGCCAGTGAGTGTGAGGGAGAAGAGGTGATTAAAATGGCCGTGGTGAAAGCAGTGTGGACTAAACTGACTGCAGGAAGACTAGAAAGGATGTAATCAAGGACTCTTTGCATGGCACTACCGCTAAAGAAATAAAATGTATACACATATCTCAGGCAGTGAGATTCAGCTGCTCTTTTAAACTCAAGAATAAAATGCCAACATTTCCATTTAAAAGGAGAGTAATGTTCCTACACAGAGAAGATAATCAAGAGGAGATGTACACATTTTAATACATACACACCTAGATTAAAATCTGGCAAGAAACTAACTGTTGTGTGAAGATAGATGTGTGTTAGCTGACTTAGTGGTTAAAGAACTGAAGATTTTGGGGTTTTCTGCAGGCTGCAGCACTTAGTGTTTTTCTGTGTAGCAAAGGCCTGCAAACTGTAGATCCTGGTTTCTCTGATTTGTGAAGTACGTTTCAGATCGTGGGTGGGATTTTGGTGTTTTATTTGGGGAATTTTTTTTTTTTTGTATGTGGGGAATAATCTGATGGATTATAGCAAAAAACAACTGCCAGAGTATTTTTCTGAGTGCTTGCCTAGGATCCTCATAACTGTGCTGAGAACCTCTGAGGAAAGGCACTACCAAACAATACAAAACTATTGAATGTTTAGTAGTAGGTTTTTACAGGACATCACAGTTTTTTGAAGGCAGTACAGCTTAAATGTTCAGACTTAACTAATTACTCGTTGCTCATTGCTAACAGCTTTTCCATACCTAAAGATTTTATCATACAAAACATGCTTCTGAAATGTGCAATACTTGTGTGTAATAACTGCTTTGTAACATATGCCATAATATTTTACGGATGTGAGGGCATCTTTATCATCCTATAAAGACAGTAAAATTAGTCTCCTCTTACGCTGCTGGTAGCATTCTTCATGTCACCAAAATGACATTCTGCAATATCTTTGACTTTTGCTCACTCTCTCTGAATTTGACCTGACTGTAAATACTAATTCCTGTTTAGTAAGATTGAGCAGAAGAGCTTACAGCAGTCTGATCTATCTGTACTTTATACAATAGGCAAAGTGATCAGGTACTGAAGAGTACCTTACATTACATAATGGCTTACGTAATTTAGCATTCCAGAATTAGTCAGCTTGCATTATTACCCAGTGAAAAGGAAAGAAAAATTATAAATGGAATGAGAGGATTTTATTTGGTTTTGATGTCCTTGTATTTTTTTATCTAGAAAGACAGACAAAACTTTCCCTTTGAAGAACACTGTGAAATATAAGTTGAAAACCCATTAAACCGTATAGTTGTGTGTTGGTCAACAAAATGTACATCGAGTGATCAACTTTTACAAGGAAGCACTTCTGAAATTAAGTAAAACTTCCAGTTGCCAGGTCTACAAACTCACTCTGGGTTCCGAGAGTCAAGCAGAATCTTTTTCCCACACTGGTACAGTACGTTTTCTGCAAGTAATCTCTTTGCTTCAGCTCACTGGAATTTAGTAAATAATTTGGTCATGCCCAAGAAGGAATAGAATTCAACTTAGGCTCTTAGCAATGTTGGCTCTGCAGGCATTGCAGGGGTGACTATCACTGACAATTTATTTTTTATGACCAAACTTAGCAGACACTTACGTTTGCAGTGTGTAAATCAAGAAATGCTGCACGATGCACTGACTGTGGAGTGGTTCATGCCGTTACTGTTCTCCAGGTGAACAGCCACCCCTAAGTTTTAGATTGTGTCTTATGGAAGTTCACTTCGTTTAGTTTTTTGAACAGAAAGGAACTATACAATCTCAGAGCATAGAAGAGTGGTCTGAAAATGAAGCTTGCTGGGAAGGGCAGAAAGGTCTGGGTTTCTCAATTTTTTTCCTTAGTGATCCCAAAGAGGGAATGTTGAGTGTCTTGAAAATGCACGTGTCTTTCCGCTTTCTCACTTTTTTAGCTTTGCAACTGGAAAACAAAGCCCCTTTGTGCTGTTCATAGTGGAGAAATTTATGTTTGCCCCTGAGTTTTAAAGAATATTAAATTCATGAAGTGTACTTAAAATGTATTTGTATTTTCAGTATCATATGTTCAAATGAACACTTTAAGGCTTAAGAAATTAGGTTTAAAATCACCTACAGTTATGTTATAGGGAGAACTAGGGTCACTTCTGAAGCTGTAATGTTTGGCTTTGCATAAAAGCAGCTGGAGCATAAACTGAGTATACATTGTTTTAACGAAGACAAGCTTTTTAACCTTCTGAAGAGCTACAGCAATTCCCTTTTTCCAGCAGTGACTTTAACATAGCTACTACAGATGATTTAGGACTAAGAAAGGTGAGGGAATAGCCAGAAATTTAAAATAGTAGGATTTCTTAATACTGCTCTATTGTCTTGTAGCAATGCAGCCCTTAGGATCCTTTATCAAGATAACTTGTAAATCAGTTGTTCTTTCCAGTAAGAAAAAACAGCAGCATTTGGGTAAAATCCCTGTCTGGATGACTGCCAAATGATAGAGTTGACCGTTACCTTTAGGAGACCAGGACAGAGGTTAAAGTTACTGTGACAGAGAAGAGCAAGGAGCAGAAGCAGGGAGGACTCCAGACAAGTGGTATGTGGTGGGCTGTAAATGTCAGTCACCTGAAAGGACAGAATTTCTCTGGCTGTCTGTGCTTGCACGTGTGTTCATTCCAGCAGGCGGTGGAGCAAATACCAGAGGGACAGCAGGACCACCACAGCCTTCTGATTTTCAAAAATATTTCTAATGCACTATGTCCAGACCTCTGACGTGAAAGGTTAAAGAAACTCTGAGAAGCTCTCTGTAGGGTAACTATAAAGCAACAACTAGTGTTTTACTAGTTCTGTGGTAGACAACCTGCATTTTGTGTATTAAAAGTGAGACCTTTCATGCTGATGCATCTCTTCTTGTCCTAAATTATTTTGAGGTATTATGCAGCTCTCCTTATTGTGAAACTTTTGAAGCCATTGAGAAGCATGTAAGTGGCAATGTCTGTTCAGGACAGCAGTTGTAGGCAGCTGCTCCATGGATGTTCACAGAGCTTCAGGGAAACTTGGTGAAATGGTGGAGTGACGTTAAGGCACAGAAGCTATGCAGGAAATCTGGAAAGAAAATGAACTTCTTGTTAATTTTGTGCCTTAATCGTAGAAACATATTTCTGGGTGGTGTAGCCTGATGACACTGCGGCATAGGGAACTCTTAAAATAATCTGATATGATCGGAATTTGGCAGTTGCCATGCTGGTGAGCCAGCTGTTCAAAACTAACTTGTTTTATTGGCATAGCTGCCAGAGTCCACTGGAGACCCGTATATTGGTAAAGGTTACCTGACGCTCAGCCTATGAAACATAGAATGGTGGTGGTAGTGTTTTGGCTTAGTTGTTGTTTTTTTTTTCTTTAGTTTAAGAACAATAGATATTTTACTACCAACATTTACTATTAAATTCTGTGTTCATAGCTCTAGTTGTTTGGGAAGGTGGAATTGTGTACCTGTCTTTTAGGTATCATATAGTTCCATTTGATGAAGAATAAAAGGCAAAATATTTACTATAAATAATCTACACTTATTGTTTTTCATGTAGTTTAGAAATTCCCAGCCTGCAGCTCTCTAGAAAACCTGGTTTTGTTCTGTATGTTTACTGCTTGTTCTCCTCTTCATTATGACTTTCTCTTAAACTGCCAGTGGCTGTAAATCTGTAGCCAACACCCGATGCTGGCTGCATCCTGGCTTTGAAAGAAGTTGACTACATGTATGGAACTGGGAAGCAGTTGCCCTGAAGTTGCCAATAATGCAAGAACCTGGAGAAGTCAGAGACATCTCCATGGTGCTCAGTGTTGCAATGCCAAAGCTTCCTCTTTTTGTTCACTGTGAAAGAACCATGTTTTTCTGTTCTTCGTATCTTAAGAAGCTCCTAAAAATGGGCTTATTCTGGCCAGACCAGTAGATCTGACACACTAAGAGAGCCACTGTATTTCCTGTATTTCTACTGTAGATCCAGCTTCAGAATTACCACTGTTGGAATGAAGGAATGGTGTCAAAAAGTATGCATGTAGGAGACACAATAATACAGTAATAGAAATTCTGCTATTACTGGAATAAATTTATCACAGATAACTTAGTGCAGAAGACCTGCAAGACAAGAAGGGATAGGCTTGCCACAGAAATGGATTAGTAAGTAGAAAGATTTTTCTGAACATTATGAGCGGCCAACACTGCCTCTAAAAATGATCATGTGATGTAGTGTTGATCCTACTTGTGAGTCTGGCAGTAAATTCTAAATAAAGAATGTGCCTGAGACTTTATCCTCCAACAAAACTTGTGTGTCTCCTTAGTGCAGTTAGTGGAAGAGTAAGGACCTATCACTACTGCTCCTGAATAATTCTTTTCAACAAGGCTGTATTTGACAAATGCAGAGAGTAGAATTTGACAAATAAATTAGAAATATGGAGCACTTTTGGACTTGATTAGATTTAAATAGTTATTGATTGTTTACACTCAAGACCTGTGGAATTGTGGCATGCCTCAGCTAGATGATGCAGAAGTGCCTGTACATGCTTGGAACTGGTGTTTTCCCTTTGATAGGAGGTTGGACAAGGCAGCAAGGATTCCTGTCTTTTGCCAGGGAAAGCAGAACACTCCTTGAGAGGACTTCCTTTTTATATTCCTTGTTGAACTGAAATAGGTAGCAGTACTATAAGTTTGACTGTAAGTTTCCCATCACAATGGCCTTTTTTTTCTTCAATGTCTGTCTTTCAGGCCTGTGAATTTGCAATGGCACACCATGTTGCTCTTCCTGTGCCCTCATGCTTCTGTTGAGACTTGTTCATTAGCTCCTCAACAACTTCCCTTTCATCTTTTGGGGATATTTGCCACGCTTTGGGCACAGGCTTTTGTGTTGCTGCTCTGTCAGATACTATTCTGTCAAATGTCAGAAGCTGAGCAGAGAGTTATTTTAAGTCTGGTGCAGCTGTTTGATTTGAACATTTCTTAAGAGCTGTTGGTAGAGTACTCTTCCAGAGATGCTTCTAGCTGTGCTATACGTGGGCTCAGCATCTAAGCATCCCTAAAATATCTACTGAGCCATCCGTTGCTAAATTGTCTTGGATGCTTATTATACTCTCTTTTTATTTTGTGTATATGCTATCATTTCCACATCCACTAGTGGGATCACCTTTCAAATGTGTGACTATTTTTCATAGCATGGGAAGAACATGGGAGGCTGTTCCTGCTTCCCATGTGTAGGCTGTAGCTGCTTTTTGCTTTGATGTTTCAAGAGTGAGCAAAGACAGACTACATCATAATGTATTTTGGGATGCACTTGTTATAGTGACTTACCTAAAATGAACTGCATGAACAGATTTCCAACACTGACAGTCAAGTTTGGGAGCTTTGCAGAATTCCTCACAGGCGCAAGAAGTGGGATGGCCACAGAAGCAAATTCGTAATTCTGTGTTTATGAATGCTTCTCCCCACTGTAAAAAGAGTACCTGAGCCTGTGTGACAGCACTCATGTGCTGATCAGGTAACCAGTCAGGATACCTTTGAAGCAGCAAGGAGAAGTCAGAGATAATGATAAGTTCACAGAAGTGATAGATAACTTCTCAAGGAAGTGCCAATGGGAAGATTGCCAGACATGTCAGCAGTCAGGAGCCTGTCTCATGGACCTGACATGCGCAAAACTGTGAGGGGTTTACTTCCCTTGAAAAAGGATTTGCACAAAATAAAAAAAAAAATAATCTCCATTCAGAGCAAGTTCATTTGATAAAATTTCACTGAGAAGTACAGTACACCACTAGAAAACCAGGTAAATATTTGAGTATTTCATTGCATATGTATATAAACAAAAAAAAAAAGCTGATGCTATTTGGGCAAACTAACTCAGGCTTCAAAGATGATGTTCACAGAGGTATTTAAAAGCTGATTAATTCACTGTGTTTGTATTTGTTGACTGTTAAGGATATTATTATTAAATATTGTTGCTTTGTTTTTGCTTGTGGAACAAGTACTAGAGTTTCCACCCATGAATCCTGCTGCTAAAATATATCAGCGCCATAACTCCTGAATATCCATCTTCTCCCAGTAAGGGTGTTACTGTGAGTTGCGTGTGAAGGTTTTTTGAAAGTACTCCGTGTGTCATAGTCAAAGGTGAATCACAATGGGAAACATGAAACGGCTGCTTGTGTGCAGATATGACAATGCGTTTAGAGCTGTTACTTCAGAGCAGTAGATATTTTAACTAGCTGCTCCGGAGGAAGTGGTAGAGTATTAAGTGATTGGTTTTGTATGGTGAGTGTAACTGAGGATCCTGTATCTGGAAGTGGCTATTACCTGTTCAGAGGTAGTATTTCAGGGTTGTTTTTTTTTTTGTTCTTGTACTTTTCTGTAATGAAGTTTGGTATGTGCGTATCGTTCTCATTTAGAAGATCATACAGAGTGTACATAGGAGTACAGAAGGCTTGTATGTAATGTATCTTATGAGACATGTATGCTTCCATATAGGTGCAAATGTGTGCAGCTGGACATAAGAAACCTGTTTATATCAGCCAGCTAGCTCTAGGAAGCCTTACTACAGGATTTACGAGCATGAAATGTAATTTCTTAACAGAAGAAATTCAATACGCAGTGTATGCAGTGTGTACTTAAGGACACCCGAAGATTTTGTTTGTGTTGTAGCTTGGGGGGATGACGACATTATTTGGCTGAACGGGAGGGGCTACATGTTGTAATCCTGACACACATCGTCTAGAGAACTACGGCTCTCATCATGCCAGGTGACCTTTCAAATATTTCCTGTGTTCTTGCTGGAAAAGGTCAGCAAGTGAAAGGAAAGAGGGCTCAACAGGATACATTCACAGTGTGTTGTTATCAGGACTTTGGGATTTGCTTTTTTTAAGAAGCTATTGAAATTTCCAGAAAACTTCTATTGTGGTGAATCTTTACCTGATTTGTTTAATCAGTATCTTTTAACATTATGATTTTGGTCACTGGGGAGAATATACTGAGTCTGTGTTATAGCAAAGTCAATTCCAGCCCACTCTACATTCTCCCTCTTCATCACCGACTGAAGTTTTAAGACATGGAAAATCATCTGTGTGACAAAAGACTTCCAGATGCCACCTAGCGCAATGCACCTACTGAAAGCAGAATCAGCTAGACTGCCTTGCAGCGCCCCATCCAGTTGTGTTCTGAGGATCTCCAAGGATGGACATTCAGATTCATTTGGTTCTTGGAACATGAACATAAGACTTCATTATTATTATTTAATCAGTATTTTCTACGTTGCAACTTCAACTTGTGGCTTCTCATACTTTCACTGTGCACCTCCAAGTCTGTCTGTCTTCTTTACCCTCCTGTTAGGTAGTGGAAGACCATTAAGACTGCAAGCAGATGTCTCTTCTTAAGGGTGAACAAATCCACTCTTTCAGTCTCTCCTTGCATACCATGTGCATCAGAGTTCTTGTCCCTTACCTATGTCACAACTCTGAATTCACTCTAACAGGTGTAGGGATAAACTTTGTTTTCAATTGTGCGGGCTGGTAATAAGCACTTGTTCCAAGCAACAAGTAACATGTTGGAAGTTACGCAGCTTAGCAACCGTAAGAAAAGAGTATATGTTAAATGCTACGTTCTGATATTTGCTTACCACAAGCCAGTATCACAGACTTGTTCCTTTCATCATGCCCTGCTGTCCTTATTATTGATTAATTACCTGTTACACTACAATCAGACTGCATAGTCTCTCTAAAGACATTAAAGTAGTATGTAGTGGAAAACCAGTATTATTATCTTGGATGACTGTTTTGTTTCTTAGATTATGATAAAGAGGCATTAGTAACCAAAAGTAATGAAAATAAACTTATTGGAAAGTTCATGGGATAATATTACAGCCAAGTTACAAGTTGTAAATGTTATCTTAAAATTGTGCTAACATGTATTTTGAAAAGGAGAGTACTTACTAGCTATATCAGGGAATGGATTCTGATTTACTATGTGACTTAAAGTTGGTTTAATCATCTGGAATGGAACAAATTCTCTTTCATGTGTGAGCTAAACACATTTCTTAAAAGAACCTATTGTCTTTCAGAGTCATTTGACCTCATCTGGCAAGTTTTCCTGTTTATTTAGAAAACATAGGCTACAATTGCCAGTTTTGTCATGTGATGACTAACACTATCATAATATAATGGAATATTGTGTAAACAGATCAAAAAGCGTACACTTCAAAAGATTCAGGAAGGTGCTGAATTTGCAAAAAAAAAAAAGCAAAGGAGCTGTTTCAGATAGCAATATGCAATCCAGTTTGAGGTATTCATTTACAAAATAGATTAATTAAATGTGAAGTTGTATTTAAAACCAGGCTGAAAGATTTTATGAGATCAGCTTCTCAGACATCTTAGATTCTTTTATTTTCTCTGAATTTTTGTCTTTTTCTAAATATGAATGGAATTCAAGTTCCTTTGCTTGGGAGTTCAGGAAGCAATGAGATTTGCTCATTGTTTCTTTGCCACTTGAGTCAGTCAGTCATGCAAAGTGGTTTTGCCTAAAGCCTAAATCCAACCTACATTTGATAATTAATTTATTAGATGCTAACAATAACAGCTTACATTATTTAAAAACCTAACTCTTTCAATGCTTTGTCTCAATTTCCTAACTCTGCTTTAGCGAGGGGAATCAGGTAGCATCCTGGATTTTTGGGAAACTTTATAAAAATTGAGTGTGTTGAAGTCCTGCTACTTACCTCTTTTGCTAAAGAGCTGGCATGAAAACCTATGCTGGTTTCCTCCTGCTTCTGTTCTGATAAAGCCGTAGTTTGTAAGACCTGTAAGCTATCAAGACTCTTGAGGCAATCTGTTAGAAACTGAGACTGAGAAAAATGTGTCTCTCTGATGAAGATCACAGCACTGGTCAGGACATTATTACACTGGGCTTAGATACCACGTTTCTGCTTTACAATAAATCTGTCACGGAAATATGGGAGTTTGGAGGAGTGGCTAGCATTTTAATTTATCTTGCGTACTATTTTAGTTGAGCTTCTCTGTGTTTCTTCTGTATGGTAGACATAAAGCATTTGAAACTTAAAGGTCTAGTTCTTCATCCTTGCTTCTTCAGAGAGTATACGGTCTCCTGTAGTTCAGTATAGTCAGTGTCACCTTATGGTTCAAAAATTAAATTAAATGTTGAAACTTTAAACATATGCTAGTGCCTGACTGGCATTTTAACGTTACTGTGGATGATGTCCCTTTTAATTTCATCACCTTTCATATAGCACTTGCAGATTGTCTAAATGTTGGAATGCTTTTTATTGTTTTTGACATAAATTTCCAGGTTCCTAATTAGGGAGGAAAGTGTGGAGAAATGCGTCTTAAACACAATGCACAGAAACAAATACAAGGGACACCCTTGCCCCTGCAGCCCCTTCAGGGATAGGGTTCAATGAAAGACACTCTTTAAGACACTTTTAGGTAATTTTGCTGGGTCAGTATTGGGAACCCAGACGCATCACTCAGTTCACAGCTTGTCTTGAGACAGCTATCCTGTGCCCATCAGATTATTTTGGGAGCAGAACAGCATGTATGTGGGAGGACAAAGTCACCTCTACAGGGTGATCTGATACTTCCTATTCTGAGCAAGTACCCAGCTCTTCCCATGTGTCAGTTTGCGGAGGATCAGCTGGGTGGCACAGCACAGGGACTCCTTTGCTGCTGGTTCTTTTTTCAGAGCAAATATAAAAAGTAGGAGAGATCCAAGAAAGAAAATAAAATGAAGGGTGCTTTCATTTCTCCTGTAACCGTCCAAATCCTCCATCTTGAAATGGTTGATTATCTTGTCTTTGATTAAATCCTTTCCTTAGATTTCTATCTTAGTTTTATCTTTGGCCTGCCCTGCTTTTGAAGTTTCAGCGGAGTTCTTGAATACAAAGCTGGCAGACAGCTCTGTTTCAACAGAGTTATATCACTGAAAAGTTTAATAGATCACTTTGTCCTCAGGGAAAAGTTATGAAACACCTATCTTGACTGGTGGTGAAGATTCCAGAGAGTAAATTACCAAATTAAAAGAGCTTGCTTTTAGCACTGAGTTAGCCTGAAATTAACACTAGAATGAATGGTAACGGAAGTTCTCTGAAAAAGAATTGCTGTTTGAGAGTTATTTGTGAAAGAAGGTCAAACACAATAGCTATGAGCCTCAATATAAATCTGATATTTCCTATTTAAAAAAAAAATTAGAAAATTACATACTTACCTCTCAGTCTTTTGATAGCATCTGCATACAGTGTTGGATGTATGAGCAGACTAGCGTCTAATCATGAAAACAAATGCACTATAGAGGTAGAGAGGAGAACCAGGAGTGTATTCCTTGTTTGCATTTGTCCTGTCCACCTTATGGTGGACAGCAGTTGTGGTGGCTCTACTGGGATTTATTTTATTTTAGGAGAGTTTGGGATTTGGATTGTTTTAGCATGGAAAGATGTTATTAACTCTAGATCTCTTAGTATGGCAAAGAATTAGATGATGTAGTTAAAAGTTATTATACTTAATTATGTTCACATTACCCTGCTGTTACTTAAAAGTCAAGCTTGCAAAGAGCTATCACAGAGAGTGAATTTGATGCCATTTTAATGATTGAGATATCAGTGACTGAGCAGTTGGAAAAACTGACCATCACATTGTGGAGACAAGTTTAAAAGCTGTCTGTCTTTCTAGTTTTTATGAATTCAGAGACATCTTTCTGCTTTCAAAAGAGCAAAATTTTGGGAGGTAATAAATGTAAGTGATCATTCTCTGACCACAGAAACTCATTCTGCAAAGCAGCTCTTTGTAGCATCCAGATGGATGGTTCACTTCTCTGTTCACCAGGGAGAGTTTCCCTGTAGGGAGTTAGCAAGTAAATTTATTAAGTCTTGAACAAGGCTTCAGAGACAAATTAAATGTTCTTTAGTTATCTTCTTGCCAAGAGAGATAAGTCTGTTTTATGACAGTAACCATTTAAGAAAAGGGAAAAACTACTTTTTGTCTTAGTTAGGTTACTCTGCCTGCAAGCCAACAGTAATCATTGCTGATTCGATGAAGCCCATCCTGGCAGGTCAGTGGGGCCCACTGAAGCTTCAGATCCTGCTGTGATAGCACACTCTAATGTTTAATGTTATAAATACCTTGATTTACACAATCATCATTCATTTAAAATAATTATTAAAAAAAAAAAAAAGTCTGAAATTAGAGAAGAGACTGATACAAGACTGGAACATGAATCTCAAGAAGTTGATGCTTTTACTCTGCATCAGATGAGGTGCCAAAGCATGGTGTTTTGTTTTGTTTTTCCCTGATTATGTAGCAAGGCTGTTTTGAAGTTAAAATAAAAAAAAAAAGAGAGAGATTTCTTATTATTTTATTCAGGAAGGGAGACTATAAAGCACAGGGATTATGCCTCAATAAATGTCACTTCTTAGATTTTCTGCATTGTCTTTGTGGCAAGCTTACAAATTTTATATCAAAATAAAGAGAAGCCAAAATAACATGTCATGAAAAATAATAGAAATAGTCATGCAGAATAAGAAAAAAATTATCACGAATTTCAACCAAAGTTGTTGTTCTACAAATAGTTGGCATGAAAGACAAAAAGAACTGTGTCAAAAAAAGGAAAGTGCATCACTTGCCATTTTATATATCATAAAATCATAGAATGGTTTGAGTTGGAAGAGACTTTAAAGATCATCTAGTTCCAACTCCCCTGCTGTGGGCACTTCCAGTAGACGAGGTCATTCAAAGTCCTGTCCAACCTGACCGTGAACACTGCGATGGATGGTGCATCCACAGCTTCTCCAGGCAAGCCTGCTCCAGTGCTTCACCACCCTGATAAAGAATAATTTCTTCTTTATGTCTAATCTAAACCTACCCTCTTTCAGTTTAAAGCCATTACCTCTTGTCCTATCACTACATGCTCTTGGCAAAAGTCCCTCTCCAGATTTCTTGTAGGCCCCCTTGAGGTACTGGAAAACCACTAAAAGGTCTGTCCGGAGCCTTCTCTTCTCCAGGCTGAACAGCCCCAACTCTCTCAGCCTGGCCTCATAGGAGAGGTGCTCCAGCCCTCTGATCATCTTCGTGGCCCTCATCAGGAGTCACTCCAACAGGTCTGTGTCCTTATGCTGGGGGCTCCAGAACTGGACACAGTACTCCAGGTGGGGTCTCACCAGAGCAGAGTAGAGGGGGAGAATCACCTGCCTTGACCTGCTGACCGTGGCTTCTTTTGATCTCTTCATATTGGTTTGGATCTGGTTGGAAACATGTTACACAAGATTAGACTGGATAGATCAGCATACTATTTCCTTTCTAATTTGCTTTACTGTGCCCAATATTTTTTGGAATACAGATAAATATGAAGTGACATAAAAATGCCCTGAAATACAATATATGATATATTAATATATATTTTATATCATACAGAGATGTGCAGTATATTTTCATTGCATATAAAATAAGACAAAACTATATATATATAGAAACACAGTCATGAAAAATTATACTTGTAATGTTTTGGTGAATGTTACAAAGTTAGCAGTAGGAAAGTGTTCTCCTTGCTTTGTGGTAGCTTGATGATATTAATAAGTAATAAGAAAATGTTATCCTCAATGCAAAAGCAACTGCATCTGTGTTAGTTTTAGAGAAGAATGATCAAAACAAAGATTTACTACTTGTGACTGAAATACCAAATTTTGTTCTTCTTAAAGTGAGATGCAAAGTTCCAGTCCGCCCCCCCTGACACTACTTCGTTGCTAGTGTAGACGTGCTTTGTTTGTTCCCTATAGAGGCTCGCATTGAGGGCAGCAGGTAATCTGTTGCCTGGTTTCTTACAGTTTACTTGATTGAGATCGTGTGATCTAAAAATCTAGGACAACATACAGCTGGGTAAAGTGGATTGCAGTGGGAAAAAGAGTTGGCAGTTTTTCTTGTGTGTGAAGTGGAGATAAAATAAATGGTAGGTGGTAGGAGAGAAGTGCCATATGCAGGAATTTTAATAAAGGAGCATTGTTTTCAGAAACTGTACATGTTTGCAATATGGCAATAGCTTATCATCCCCTCTGAATTTCTTCAGTTTCCACCATGTATCACTTTGTGCTTAGAAGACAAATTCCTCATCTGTGCCCACAATACCACTCCCATTTGAGGGCTGACTGGGGCATAGATGGAGCCTTCGGAAGGTCAAAACCACATGGGCTTTTGTGTTGTAGGGTCCTTTGAAGTGCTGTGTGTCACGTATATTTCACTCAGACTTGCATTTGGGATACGTATCTAGCAGCTATCTCAAAAAACCTGCTGTCAGTTTAGCTGAACATGGTTTTCTGCCAGCTAAACAGAAGAGATTTCTTTGCTTTTGATCCCCAGCATACGACAGTTGGTATTTGACTTTGGAATAACTTTGTATGATATTCTGCTTGACCTCACTTGCGACTTCTACCTTTAGCAGCTTTCAGAAAAATAATTATCAATTTGCTAGTATCTAAGTCATGTCACTCAAATATTTTCTGATATTTTTGAGACTTTGATGTTACTCTGGATGTCTCTTATTTTTCTTTTTTTTTTGAGAGGCCCTGACGTGAAGGGTAGAGAGGGATGCTTAACCATGCAAAGGAGAAAAATTTCCAAAGCTTTTCTCTTTTTGTATCTGTATATACAGGCAGACAACTTGTCTAATTCAGAACTGTTGCCATCACTATAAAGTGGCTTGAGCTACAGAAGTGCAGCCCAGTCTCTGGACAAAATTTAGAGACAGTAGAAAAAGATCATTTCTTCCCTGCAAGCCAAAAATAGAAAGGAATAAAAAGGAAATTTTACGTGCCTCTGGACCCATCGGTGGTAATTATTTGTTTAAAGAAACAAATTACAGTTTTTAATTTCTTGCAGTAAGTAGTTTTCTGATCTATGAAAACAGTGTTTCAGAGAAACACTTGTGGCTTTGTTGAATGGCAGGTTGAATACATGGTATAATTAATTTTTTTAACCAGAAGTTTAGCACTGTTTATCAAAAGTTTCAAGAAACTTACAGGGTTAAAATAATTTCTGTGCATGGCAACTGTTGGTGTCTTTCTGAATTCTGATCTTGTACTTTGAAAGAGATGCTACCCTGTGTGGGTGCAAAGCATCACTCGCAACTTAAGAAAAGACACGTAAGTTCTTTGCTTCATTACTATGGTAACTGAAATGTAATCCAGTTTCATTGTATCTAGTGTATGTTCAAAGTAAAGCTTCTGAGGTGGGTCCTCAGACTGCTTCCATTCCTCTCAAACATTTAACATAGCAACATGCATGTCTTCTACTTCTGTTTAAACACTATATATTCATTTCGTGCTGTAAAGATAACCTGTATGTAGTTTGCAGTCCAAATTCTGGAGATTTTTGACAAGGGAACAAACTGAGTTAAATGATGGCATTTGATATTCCACTTCCAGGATCCCTTTAGAGGTCTTTTCCTCTCATCTCACCTCTGTTGTGCCACCTCCTCCCCCTTAGTAAAGAGGGAAGGGCCTCGGGACAAGGCAAAGGGGAGAAAAAAAGTCAAATACTACAATTCAGATTTTAAACTTTTTTTGCACATCAATACCAAATGTGTCAGTAGCTTGACCCAAACTAAGAAGAAAGATAGCAGACAAGTTAGCTAATCATAATGTGAGCTTTCTTCAACTTCTCCCCTGCTAAGAAAACATCCACAAGAAACACAGATACAGGACATAAGGTCTCAGTGCAGTTAGGCTGCTATCATTGGCACATCTATGTGTTCCGTCAAAAACATCTTTAAAACAAACCTGTAGATGATACCAATACTCAGGTGCGTGTATGTTGAAATCCTTTGCACTAGCATCATAAAAATGCAATTGTCTTATACATCACCTTTATGGTCAGATCTCATTACTACCATGGTTAGTGGTGTGTATATATATTCTAAGGCTAATTATTTATGGTACGTTATCAAGCAGAGTTTGGGCCACAGCTGAAGGCTAGCAGGAATTCATTTTCGCTGGGCTCTGTCAGCTCAGGCATGTGACCTGCACTAGAAACAAGCCCAGAAAGGCACAAGTGATACACAGAGGGAAATAAGCATAATTGTAGGATTATTTTCTTCTTAAGTAAGAGATTAATGTGCTGTTTCTCAGCTTCTTTCTAATTAAATATACTAAATATACTGAAGAATAAATCTATGTATTAATTGTTATTGTTTATAGAACAATGGTACAGAAAGTACAACTTCACAATAAAATCCTGGCAAAGCTGATGTTTATGATGTCCTCTGTAGAAGCTTTCTAAGCTTTCCAGGCATGCTTCTCTACTCCTATCTCCTGTGTTACATTCCTCGAAAGGAGGTGACTTTTTACAGTGCTCTCCATGTCTCTTCACCCATGTTTATTTGTCATTTTGGTTCTCACTGAGGCTGCGTCTACAGAAATGGCACTTCCTAGTAGGAGCAGTTATGTAGTAGAGCAGAACAGTTGGTCTTGGGGAACCATGATGTGCATTAGATGTCTTTTGTGGTCTGCGTCAGACTGGCTCGCTTGGTCTGTCGGCCTCGACGTCCATTAGCAATGGGAGTGCATTCTTGCAGTTCAGCTTCACCCAAAAGAAATCTAATTTGTACACTTTAAGATTACTCTGAAATGAAAACTGAAGATGGTAAATGGAAACTGTCAGAGTTACTTCAAAAGCATGCTCATGGTCCAAGCTAATATAAATGCAGACTGAGTGCTCCTGCAGCAAAAAAACCCCAGTGTTTGATTTCCTTTCAGAGTGAACTACTTTGTGGTCTTAATATAGCAGAGTATTTAAATACTGTTCCCTTGCCTCAAGGAGATCACATCAGTGGGCACATGCCAGGGTGTAACTGGCTGATGGCCTCTAGTAAGAAACAGGTTTGATGGTGATTCGCTTTAACTAGTGGTTACTGGTTAACTAGCTGGTGATTAGTGGAGAATCATTTACAGTTCACAAAATCCAGCACTCTAATTCTGTTACTGGCACGCCGGTGATCTTTGCAACAAGTAAAGGAGGAAAATAAGTTGAATTACCCAAAGAGAGAGCTTGGTTTGCAAAACAAATCAACAAAATAAAATTCCAAAGGCTTTCAGATTGTCTACATTTTCTCTGTGTCAAAACCCTGCATTTCAAAACTCGACTAAACCCAAGAAATTGTGGATGTATTGTTTAGACAGATAAATGAATCTAAGTCTGGCTGTTTTTTTTTTTTTTTTTTCTTTTTAATGGGGAGAGGGGCAACTACTGCAGACCTGAAACAATTCTAAGTGTTTTAATTGGAGCGATGTGTTTAGTACAGCTCTCTAGAGCTTCTTTCTGTGTCAGAATCACAGCATATTACAGTACTATGTTATGCAAATACAGCAACATGCATTTAAAATAAACATCACACCTGGTGGAGATGCTCCTTGTTCTGAACAGGTCAGATAAGCAGTTCTCATTCAGTGGAAGTGTAAACCTGGTGTGGGCTCTCTTCCCCCAAGTTAGTCACAAACTTGCTTTACTAGCTGATATCATGAAGATCTTTTTATAGTTGTCATTATTTTATTAGGTTGATCTTGTCAAATTTGTTTGGAGTAGAGAATTTACTAATAGTTTTGGCATAGATTGGGTCATTTCGCTTTGCTATTTCTGTGGGAGTGTTTTATGTGTTTCTCCTCACACCAGCTATTCACATGAGGCAGCAAGGTTCTGAAACCTACTGAAATCTGTTTTTAGAAATAGGGAAAAGGTACAGGAAAAGATTAAATGTGTTTTGTACTTGCTGGCTAAACCTCATGATGTATTCTCATAGTTGTGGGCCCTGATTCATAAAGATTTAATCTATAGCTGTGTTTCAATAGCAGCTAGCCCACTCATGAGGCATCTAGCTTCGTGTCTCAAGTCTGGGTGGCCTCATGATCTCATTGCAAATTAGAAATGGAGATCCCTTTAAAAATGAGACTGAGTGGACTTTAAGATGGTGGGAATCTTTCAACTGAACTCAAGTAGTTCTTAGCTGTTACACTATATTTTGTATGGCGCACCTTAAATTGAGATATCCATACTATGCTTCATGGCTATTGGTTTTGTTTTCAAGTACAGGATATGGGCATACAGTGACTGCACAGTGCATGGCTTCCTCTGTACACAGCTCCCTGGCTCTGGCCTAAGAGCTGAGGATAGAGTTTTCTTGTTTTATTCCTTTAGATGCAATGCTTAGCTGGAGGCAGGCGATGAAAGCAACTTTAATTAGAGGAAGTCGTTATTGCCTCCACTTTTTCATTTGTATGTTATTTCATTAATAAAAATTCAAGCTGCAACTCTGAGAAGTGGGAGGCAGAAGCTAAGCAGTTCTTGCCTTTTGTCTTATGGCACGGAAATCGGAGTTCCTCATCTGGCATCCTGCCTTACTATCATGCTGCACCCCTTCAGCTCACACTCTACAAGCGCACAGATTGGAAGCTCTCTGAGTATGCAGGGTTCAATAAAGATATGCCTGTGACTAACCCAAATCAAACTCAAGGCGTTGTTCTGAACATCACCATGAAGTATATTACAAATAGTGACATAAGTTCCCATGGCATGCAGATCAGAAATTCTCTAAGGTAGCAGTTTCATAGACTGTACTAATGCTCTTTGATGCTTAATTCTTGTTTTGAGTGATAAATCTCAAATTTGATCTGTCACATCATTATTGAAATACAGATACAGGCAGAAGTTACTGTATGAAACGTTGCAAATATTGCTTAATAAACTGTGGAATGTCTTGAGGTTATTTACAAATATTTTGTTGGCCTAAATGTTAGGAGAGGTGTCAATGCTGGTCTAATGATCTGCAATAGATCCCCAAAGTAAAAACAAAGGATGGTTTTACCAATGTCTTGGTTAACCTGGGAATTTGAACCCCTCATTTTACCTCTATGAAAATATCTTACAGTGTATGGAATATCCTATGGACAGTTAACTTTTACATTTATGACACGTATTGTTTTTGCCTTTTCAATGACTCTCAGTTAAATTGTTCCTTTACCTTCCTTTCAGAAAAGACGACGGCGGATTGACCGAAGCATGATTGGGGAACCAACAAACTTTGTTCACACAGCTCATGTAGGATCAGGAGACCTATTCAGTGGAATGAATTCGGTAAGCATGAGCAGATGAAGAATATTTCATCTTAGAATACAGAAACACCATGTGTGCATATTGTGGCTGAAGCAATGAGTCTTTCAACTGTAAGAAAGAATCTCTATAAAACAGAAGAAGAACCCATTGGGATCTTAATTCTTGAACTTAAATTTAAGATTAAGTAATATAATTTTAAAGTTCCTATATTAATTGACAACACATAGTAGATGCTGTATAAATTGTACAGGCTATGTGTGGAGTGCTTTTAAAAAAATTGTTTTGATGGCATGTATGAATTAAAATAGAGGTATATTTGAAAATATACTGGAGTATTTTAGGGAAAACTTTTTTGAAGTGACCTAAAATTGACTAGATTTCTTACCTTAATTACTTTAGGTTATTTTAAATATTGTTCATGTCAAACTCTAACTTACCTTGGTTTATGGTGCACACAAATATTTTTGGGTGTCCTTGCTGATGTTTTTCTACACGCTGTAGCCTTATTTGCAGTGTGAATTATTTCCAGAGTGAGCAATGATGTCACAGACAAGGTTTTGTAGCTTCCTGTAGATGGCAGGAGGAATAAATATGTTTCTCTCTCTGAAAGTGAAAAACAAAGGCTAAGATAGATACTGAAAATCAGGTTATTAGGATAGATTTATCTTATACAACTTCATATTTATGTGAAATGCCAGTCTGTTTTTAAGGTCAATTAATATGCAATCTAGAAAAGAGTTGTATGTAGATAATGGCGAAAAATATTTCTTGCCCTTCCTCTTTAAAGGAAAAAAAAAAGTGTTTTGAGGTTAAAATTATGAAAAATACTTCTTGACAAAGGAGACGACTTCCGTCAGAGATACCAGAATACAGAGCAGAGCTGTAAAGAAAAGACACAGTTTTCATGTAGGCAAGTGAAGTCATTTTACTTTCACTTCGCTTACAGCTTATTGAGATCAGACAAAAACTTTGTAACTTATTATGTATTGGGGAAGGGCAAAGGTAGAAAATCTGACATGACAAATGAAATACTACGTTTTCCCAGAAACAACATAATGGATTGGAAACGATTTCTACTAAAACATCTATAAGCAAGTTAAGTGGAGAAACACAGCCTCAAATTAATTAAATTAAATTAAAGCTAGTTACTTATTTAATGCAATATTTTACATTAATATTTAAAGACATTATAAATTGAAATAATAAAGTTATAATAAAGTGAGTGGTTTTGTTTTATTTTTTTAAAGCGTAACTTTTTGCTTTTTAAATGTTTCTTGTCCCTCCTGTGAGAACCTTCCTCGTTCTCACAGCAGAGCTGCCTCGTGGGGTTTGTGGTGATTGCCTGAAGCTTTGCTGTTTCACCTCAGACTTTCCTCCTGCTTGCCCCCACCTTTGCCTTGCGTAATATCCAATTCATCTCCAGATGTAGTAGGTAATCATTACTGTCTCTCCGCATAGACTTTTCCATTTTGAATGCTCAGAACTGGCTATCTCTTTCTCTCACTTTTTTTTCATTTGGATGATGTGTTGCATCAGTGGCCAGAGGGATTTCTCCAATCCCAGATAGAAAGAATCTGTATGCAAAGAATAATCCTTCTTTTCCTCTCTCTTCAGAAGCACAAATCTCTGCTTTTTCACACTACTTATTTTCCTGCCTGTTCTCTGGTAATATTGCATCCGGTCTCCTTATTAATTCTTCGCAGTGTAAATTCTAAGAGTATGGTATTATTCTCCATGTGTTTTTCTGCTGCTTAATTTCCTTTACAGTATGGACATTATACTCCTTTGTGAACCTCCTTGTGCCTTCTCGGTTCTGAATACCTTATGAAGACTTCCTGCAATTTCATTAGCTTTTCCCATATAAATTTGGTTCTTCATCTGCTACATGGTCTGTGCCTTTTTTCATCAGCATTGTTCTTCATTACATATCCTTATGATTCTGAGTACAGTAGTTTGCTGACTACTGAAATATTTTACTTTTTTGTTTGCCTGCTCTGTAGAGTGCCTTGCTCCTTTGTCAAAGGTACGCTTAAACGGTAGGAGTCCTCTGTGCACTGTTTCTTTCTCATTGCCATTGCTTTCTTTCTTACTTACCTTCATATTCCATGGTGAAATCTCTCACTTTCTTCTTTGGCTTCATATTCCTTAGTTCAGTCTTTGATTTAATGTTTTATGTCATTCTCTTAGTTTTCCCTTGCTTTCTTTCTCAAGGACCATATGTACAATTTCCTAATTCTAAAAAGGAGGGAAAAAAAGGGGAAGAAGGAAATCAATGAGATTGATAAGCAGCACACCAGATTGTGTGATCCTTAGTTGGTGCAATCCTCTTTCTCTTCCAAAAATCTTTAAATCCTTATCCTATCTAAATTACACATAAGAGAGAAGAACCTTGCTGTTATTTATCATCAAAGATAGGCGATGGCATCTCTGTGAAAGAAAAAAAAAAGTGCATTTCATGATGCTTGTTCTTGTAGCTCAGACTTCCTCAAAAGCGAGGTGCTTCAGAAAGAACACCACCTTGTGAGTCTACCATTGTTAGACCTGCTTTTTGCTCAATGTTTTTAACGTATGTCTCCTATGTAAGTTCTCATATACAACATAGCCTCTGAACAGTTAATGCAGTTATGTTTCATTTATAGAATCAAAGAATCATAGAATTGTTAGGGTTCGAAGGGACCTTTAAAGGTCATCTAGTCCAACCCCCCTGCAAGAAGCAGGGACATCTTCAACTAGATCAGGTTTCTCAGAGCCCCATACACCCTAGCCTTGGATGTTGCCAGGGATGGGGCTTCCTCCACCTCTCTGGGCAACCTGTTTCAGTGTTCTACCACCCTAAGTACAAAAAAAATTTCCCCAAAATCTAATCTAAATCTGTCTCCCTCTATTTTGAAACCATTACCCCTAGTCCTGTCAAAACAGGCCCTGCTGAAGAGTCTCTCCCCGTCTTTCCTGTACGCCCACTTCGTGGCCCTCCTCTGAACCCTCTCCAGCTGGTCCATGTCCTTCCTATGTTGAGGGCTCCAGAACTGGACACAGTACTCCGGGTGGGGTCTCACCAAGTCAGAGTAGAGGGGCAGAATCACCTTCCTTGACCTGCTGGCCATGCTCCTCTTGATGTAGCCCAGGATCTGTCTGGCCTTCTGGGCTTCAACATTGCCAGCTCATGTTGAGCCTCTCATCTACCAGCACTCCTCAGGGCTGCTCTCCATCCATTCTCTGCCCAGTCTGTATTTGTGTTTGGGATTGCCACGACCCACATGCAGGACCTTGCACTTTGCCTGGTTGAACTTTGTGAGTTTCTCATAGGCCCAACTCTCCAGCCTGTCCAGGTCCCTCTAGATAGCATCCCTCCCCTCCAGCATGTCAACGGCACCACGCAGCTTGGTGTCGTCAGCAAACTTGCTGAAAGTGCACGCTATCCCCCTGTCCATGTCGCCAACAAAGATGTTGAACAGGGCCGGGCCCAACACCGACCCCTGAGGAATGCCACTCATCACTGATCTCCACTTGGACATTGAGCCATTGACCACCACTCTCTGAGTGCAGCCATCCAGCCAGTTCCCTATCCACCGAGTGGTCCATCCATCAAAGCCATGCCTCTCTAGTTTAGAGAGAAGGATGTCGTGCGGGACAGTGTCAAAAGCTTTGCACAAGTCCAGGTAGATGATGTCCGTTGCTCGTCCCTTGTCCACTGATGCTGTCACCCTATCATAGAAGGCCACCAAATTGGTCAGGCACGATCTGCCCTTGGTGAAGCCATCCTGGCTGTCACCAACCACCTCCTTGCTCTCCATGTGCCTTAGCATGGTTTCCAGGAGAATCTGCTCCATGACTTTGCCAGGCATGGAGGTCAGGCTGACCGGCCTGTAGTTGCCCAGGTCCTCCTTGTTTCCCTTTTTAAAAATGGGGGTCAGTCACTGGCGACCTCACCAGACATTTACTGCATTCTCTTTGCTTTAGGTGTAACAGCCTCTGCATTTTAGACTGATACTTCCTTACCCACTAACACAAACATCTGTATGTGTGACTCAAGTACTAAAGAACTTTTTTTAACCTTTAGAAGAAGTCCTCATAAGAATTTACACTTTAGCCTTGCAATTTGTGTTGATTTGCTCTTCTCCAGAATTTTAAAATCCTGTAGGCAAGTTGTCAGGCTAGAAGGTGACTTGGCCTGGAGATGTTTTTCTAGCTCTTTTTCACTAGAAGCAGAGTTAATTCAGACAAAATTAATGCCATCCTCAAGTCATTCTTGTGAATACTTTTACATGTAGATTAATAATTTTCTGGGAAAAAAAAAGATTAAATTCAAACTCCTTTTGGTCTAATGAGCAACAGAAGATGCTTGGCGAAGAAGGTGACCAACTTTGTGAAATGTGAAAATTCTTAAACACTACCCCATGAATGTGGGGAAAGTTTGTAGTCCCTGATGCCAGGTTCACTAGAGTATTGTTTCTGAATGCTTTTCCCTGGAGAAAAGTGTGAATATAACCTTGCTTTGCTGCAGCTGTATCACTTATCTGAGCAAAGCGAAGCGCTGAAGTGGAAAACGGTTTTACATTGTGCTGCTTAAATACATAAAAGTTACATCTTTTGCACAACACTGCAATATGCTATACTGTTGAAGACAAAGATCGTAAGCCAGGCTCTTTTTTTTTTCACATTGGTTTGTGAAACAGTGTGGAAGAAAGAGTTGTGCTGATTGATTTTGTGTGCGTGCCTGTGTTTTGCTTTGCTGTGGGAAAGAGTATACTTTTTTCTTTGTAGAGAGGGAAAATATAATGCAAGCTACTTGGAAACATTTCCCTAGTGCTGTTTTAATACAGCTTTCTAGTGATGTTTTGAGGTCTTTGTGAAGGAGCGTACATGTAGTAATTGCAAGCGGTGCCCTGCAGGCGTAGGTTTTGCTGCAAGTTCAATTTCAGAAGCTGTAGCCTTGAATTAATATGCTATTTTTTGCTCATTGTGTACTTGTTATGCATGCTCTGGGTGCAAACAGAAAAAGGCCAAACCTTTAAGGTTGGAGTTGTCTTCCTGCAGGTGCTGGGAGATGATTATTTTGACTTGTGGAACACCAGCAGGAAAGAATTGTGGATTCCCTTCCTTTTTATTGATAAAGACAATGAAAGCCGCAGAGGGATGTGCATGTCTTTGTGTGTGTGTGAGGAGACTCTTTATGTATTTACTTGCATCAGGCTAAAAATATCTTCACATAAGCTATTTCCAAGGAAGTTGGTAGATTATGATTTAAACAATAAATACTCTGCCATTTAAAGGAATAGTAGCAATTGAGGAAAGCAGTATATGCTGTTATGAAAATAGGTAAATAAAAACCTTCCACAAACCAAAAGCTGCTTTTGGTTTAGAAAGTCCTATTTTAATTATCTGAAGTTAGCCATACAGTGTAGATACTATCCAGATATTTTGTAAGTAGTCTATTATATTTTTAACATAATATTGTCAACTTCTCTGATTTATCATACTTGGCAAAGAACATTTTCCCTATAACGGTATAAATTATAGCTTGGACGGATGGACTGGAGTTGGACACCAGTAAGAGATTTGATTAATTTTTTCTGAGTAATCAAACAGGTCAGTGAAAGTCTGAATCAACCAGTTTTCTTTGGGAGAGAGGAAAAACTTCTCCCTCAGCACCAGTTCTTCCATCTCTCCTGCTGAGCTACCTGCAGAAGTGAAAATTCCAGCAAGCCTATGCCTCACATGTCCTCATGCAAAAATAATGTAGCTTTAATGGTAAAGGAGCACTTGAAAAATAAGCCTAAACAAGAAATAAAATTGGAAGCAAGAAGACACCATAGTTCACTAACTGCCTTTCTTGTTTTCTCTGCCTCTATTTCCCTCTGTCTCCAGGTCAGTTCAATTCAGAACCAAATGCAGTCCAAGGGAGGCTATGGAGGTGGCATGTCTGCAAATGTTCAGATGCAGCTTGTAGATACAAAGGCAGGATAACCTTGGGGAAACCTTTCCAGTAAGTATTGCACTCTGCTTTTGAGACACTGTTAGAGTCACAGGTAAAGCAAACATACTACTTTATAATTAGCTCCCTATAAATAGCTGTGTCTTTATGATGCCAAATTTTAAAATGCATTTCTAAGTAAGAAAAGTAATATCATGTAAGCATGTTAATTTTTTACACAACGAGCAAGAGATTGTGCTGACTGCATCAGTCTGTCTGTAAGCCTGTTTTATACCTATGATAACATCGGCAAATCTTTGCAAGTTAAGTTAGTTGTATAACAAATTGCAGAAGAATTTTGTGATACAATTATGGTACCATTTTGGCAACAGTTCCATCCATTTAAGTATAATACCTATGGTGTTAAATCAATGAACAGCAATGTTACAGTAGAGAAATGATCACTCTAAATGTTCAAAACTCAGTTTAATGTGTTTTCTGTCTTCCAGGTTTTCTGTGAGTTCCTGTATCTTCTTTCCTGTGTCCCCTCTTTTGCCTTGGTGACTGCTTTCTGTGCTCATGATGAGAGAAGTGATGGCTCATTGTTCACCCTTTGTGATTACTCCAGTGAAAAGTTGCTGTTCTGCTCTAATGATGCCATTTATCAGATTGGTCCGACCGTGCCTTTCAGTGGCATGTATATGTTGGCCTCTTCCAGTATCACGGACATAGAGCTCTTTAGAATTGTTTTTTGCTTTTTATTTCTTTTAGGCAAATTAAAGCACGAACTTTAGCTTCCCTCATCCCTCACAAATACTAATGCACAACATTCTGTTGCTTTTAGTCTTTACATCTTTCCTCCACTGAAGTAATTTAGAAATGAGTGCTTTTTCATTAATGTCTTCAATCATCTGTTGTTCATAGCCATTTTTGAAAGGTCTGGGACCTGTATGAAATGATTATTTCACACAAAATCAGCAGAGTAGATGACCGCATGCTTTGTGAGATTGCTTTGTATGGTGGCCCGCTTGGTGCTAGAAGAAAAAAAAATGCTTACTGCAAACTGGTGAAAAATTTTGCTGTGGCACCAAGTCGTGCCTGTTTCTGAAAAAGGACTTGTAACTTAGCTGCTTCAGAGTTATATCTTTATTTTAGTTTTTATCCAACTAGTCTTGAAATAATAAAGAGAGAGCTTGCATTAATGAGGCATTTGTTGTAAATGTTCAGTATATTTATTTTGAAAAAGCTGACCTTGAGACTGTAAACCAGTGTAGTACCGTATCTAAGTGTTGTGGAAGCGCTTCAGTCTATTTAAAAAGAAAGCATCATGTTTGGCTGCTTATTTTTCTTTCTACGGTTTTTCTTAATTTTAGGCTGTATGGTCATTTCCAGTAGCAGCATGTCAGACTGCCTGCAATATTAGCTGAAAAGTTTAGTAGACCTCTCTAAGTAGTTGGCAGTTTCTGTGTACTAAATATTTAGGGGCCATGGAAGTTGCTAGGAGCAACATACTAATCTGGCAGAACAGATGCCAATGAAAACAACACACAGGGTGACTTTTTACTAAGTCAGTAAAACGCCTTTTGCTCAGGTTCCAAAGCATGTTTCTTTCACATGTTGTGAAATTGTATTTTACTATTGCACTGTTTTCAGATTGTCTCTATAAATGGTCCCTTTTTTTCCTCCTTGTTGGTAGTTTGAGAGAAGTCAATGATTTGAGTCCTGGTTGAGTTAAATTTTTATTTAATGAAAATGGGGTGAAAATAACCCCCCAAACAGATAAGGCATAACTCGCCTAGTCAGATCCATTTTTATATATAAACACACGTGTTTATGAAGATAGATTGCTGTCATAAATGATTCTTTATTCTTTTTCCATCCTTTTCCTGATTTCACATTGCAACAGCTGTCAGGTTGATTTAAACATGTATGAACCTACAAACTCTTCTCTCTCAATTCACAAACAACACACAAAATACAGGGCCATGGAGGTGGTTCACCTTCCCTAAGTTGTGTTCCAGTGGTAACTGTCAATTATCTGGTTGAATAGTTCCAGTTAGGTTGGATAGTCTTCACTGATAAAGGTACTGATTCGTGATGACAGAAGATCAAGATGTTCAATTGTCTGGGTGCATAAACACATGGCAGTGCAGTGATATATATATATTTTTTTTTAGGGGTCAACATTTCCAATGCCACTTTATCAATGAGTCTTAAATATACTATGATTACAAACTTATTTGAATTTTGTCATTGGTAATAGGGGCTTAAATTTGCTTGCCAAACCTATATTGCACTTGTCAAAATGTTTTCAGCTCAATAGCCAGGAAAAAAAAATTGACGTATTTTTATAACAGACATACTTTTTTTGTACATTGTGTTCATTCTTGAATAAAGTCAGTTCAGTGTTGGCTTGTAGATATTAAAAGGAAAGTAATGACTTTGATTCAATAAATGTTTTCTTTCAGTTGGTGGCCTACCCTTTTTCTTTTTTATAAGTTACATTTACATTAGAAAAACACTTGCAGCCTACAGACAAATTTGTGGTGAAAATTCTCTGAAGAGTAGGCTGTTAGTGTGAATAAGTAATCTGCAGGCTTGAGGTTTTTTTCATGCTCCTTGACCCTTTTGTTGCCAGGTGGATTAAGCCATAATTTTATTGGCAGTTTTGTTGCATTGATTTAGTGTTGTATCCCAGGGGCTTCTGCAAGGAACTTCAGGGGAAGGGTTCTTAAAAAATACATTGGAAACCTTCATATACAGAATTTCTTTCTTTTTGACTGCAACTGATACGTGTGTTACCTTCTTGATTGTGATACAGATTACCGTGGTGATCACTAGAAGACCTAATTATAGAACTAATCATCATATTATGCACATCTGCATTAAATACATCTGCAAGACACAATATTGTCTGCTCTATATTTGGCTCAGATAATTTTTATATTTGATAGTCTCAAAGTTAATTCCTTAAGCACTAATTTAATACTTTAAACTTTATGCTAAATTGTTTTAAAGACTGATAATTAATTCTTCAGCTCATGACAAGTTCTTGAATTGCCAGCTGAGGAGAAAAGATAGTTCTAAAGGGAAAAAAAGATCAAGATAAAGTCATGAGATATCTGTCATCTAGGGGGCTATTTTCATTAGTTGTTGAGGTTGTAAAAGCTTAGTACTGTCTACAAAGTTTGTCTTGAAGAGCAGATGTTTCATTATAACCACCTAAAAAAATAAAGGATTTTGACCTCTTGAAGAATGAGACAGCCTGTTTACACTTAGTCTGTTTAGCTGCCTAAAGGAGTTGTATGAGTAAATTGATCCCTTTTGTGCCTTTTAAAAATTTTAAGTGAGCATTAGCAACTAAGTCTCTGAGCATAGACTTGGTCCCAAGAAGCAGTGTGCTCTGCCATAATTTGATATACCAAAAAAACCCCACCCTTCAGATCCAGAAAATTAAGTTGTTAGCAAATCTTGCCCTGCTACATAATGACACATTCTTAGCAAGTATAATACGTGTTTCATCGCACCACAATTATTCAGATTTCTATATTGCTTGTCTCTTTTTTTTTTTTTTTTTTTTTTTTTTGTAGGGTGGGGGGGT
>WHYT01015024.1:179933-190192 GCA_009806455.1 Tetrax tetrax
TTTTTTTTTTTTTTTTTTTTTTTTTTTTTTTTTTTTTTTTTTTTTTTTTTGAGGGAGGGAGAGTTAATTAAATACAATATTTTCAAAGTCTAATTTTTAAAGCTATTCCTATTTTGTGTGTATGCATGTGAATAGTGCCCCTTCCTAGAGAATGGAAAGTGATTTTTGAGCTTCATAAGGATTCTATAAATCTTCAGCACTTTATTGTGTTTCATGATCTCCATTTTGTATGAAGATCTCTATGCATGCCACTCAAAAGATTTCATTAATTGACTGTACTTTCTCACTTTATATGCCTTTAAAAAGCCCTAAAAAGTACTATGTAACCTTCTGAAACTAGTAGGAAGCTATATAGGGTATTTTATGTATGTAAAGATTGCATTTATTTGAATTTCAGCAGTAAAATTCCCATTCCTTATTCCATATCCCTTTTTCTATAATCACAGCTAATCACAGAAGACTATGCACAATTTATTATGCGCTATTTACTCTTCAACATTTTCTTATTCCTTAAAAGCTGTTGTTAGCATGATAGAATGCTGAAGTCTGGGCTAAACTGAAGATTTAGTGGAATAATGCAATTCCATGAGCACAAACAGTTATATCAGGACACAAATAACTTTCAGAGTAAAAGATGTTACAGGCTTAGTTGGTTTGAGGTTTCTTTGGTAGTAAGTCTATAAAAACATGTTAGTTTAGTCACAGGCTACAGCTTCACTACAAAACTATTCTACTAACAAATAGTTAGTAAAAATGGTAAAGAAGATGTAAAAATGATACTCAGCACAGCACTACCTTATTTCTGAAGAAGTTCACCTCCCTGACGCTGATGGCACGTGCAACGAGTGCCACTGGGAAGCAAAGAGATACTGAGTGAGTGAATTACCAAACAGTGAGCAAGACTCCCCAGAATGAGGCGTAATGAAAATTAAACCATTTCCTGCTGCAAAAATCTCTGCATCAAATAACTATAGGTAAATTTTAGATGGTTCTTTCAATGTTTGCTCTTAGGTGATTAGAAGCTATCTCTGTGTATAGATGAAATAAGCCAACGTAATTGGAAGTTACTGAGCAAATAACACTCTCAAAGTGCAAGCCATATTTCTTGGATCATCACTGTGAATGTGATGGCTAGATTCCTTGAAAATCAACAAAATGCATGACAAGACAAAACACAATAAAACATCCTTCTCACTCTTGATAGATGCCCTACCTTATGCAATATTGGCAGATATTAAAATGGTGTTTTGGTGAGCATACTTTACAAGAGAAGAATTGCATGTCCTCTTCAGTATTTCTGCAGAATAAAACCCATCACTATCACTGTATTCATGGCATGAACCAAAGTGCTTATACCTGTGCACCTCATCACTTAGCATTACTAGATCACCTATGAATTATTTTAAAATGTGCACTAGTCAATAAATAAATTGACAAATATTTAATTGTATTTAGCATGTATGTACTCCTGACAGTAGATCCACATACAGTGACTATCACATTAAAGCTTTTTGAAAATGATGTCCTGGTTCTGCCAATGATTAGAAGTACTTCAAAGGCATACCAGTAAAACTGATTGGGACTGGTCCGATCTACTCACTCTTACAGTCCATGCTAGCACTGACACTGATTTGGCTCCTCTGCTGACTGTATTGGGTACTGACCTATAGCAAAGGTAGGGTTTTTGTCCAAATTGATTCGTTTGTTGGATCAGTTTGATGCTTATCCAGAGTAAGCATGGGAGTGAGTGGCATGGGATCAGAAGTAATCTGTTACGGGGAACACCAGTAGCTTAACCTGGCTGTGGAATTAACCTGGCTTTCTGAATTAAAAAAAACACAAACCACAGAACATTCATCCTAGTGACAAAGTTTAGCCACAGCTGCATCTGTGAATGTCTACTGAGAAGCTACTTTCGCTTTTTGGGAGCTTTTTTTCCATCTGTTGGGCTCACTGGCTTTGACCAGGTTGTTCTGTTTGGTTTGGGGCAACAGAGCATGTTGAACATATTGCCAGATGGTCAACTACATCATCACCAAGACTCAGCCAACCGCAGGCAATGTGATTAATTTCTGCCATCAGTCCTTATTCCATCTATCACCACTACACGAGGTAAGACTTTCTGCTTTTGCACAAACTAATAGAAATGATGAGTTTAGACTTCAGGCAGGTTTCCTATTAAGCCCAGAAAACACAGAGTGCTAGTGGAGCTGGTGATAATTTCATGGATACCAAGCTTGCTTGCTTAAATATGATGCAGAATAATATAACCACATTCATGAATGACTGAGCTGTCATGCAAAAGGCACATTCCTTTGTTATAACACAGTTATTTAAGCATTTGTGGGAGTTTTTCATGGCAGAATTACCTACAGCCAAATTTATCCCTTTTTTCCACAAATGTGATGATCTGTTTTTAGACACAAGACAGTAACAGAGCCTATTATAAAAAAATAAAAGTAGAGAGTTGTGCTTGGTTTATCAGTTCTTTCAAGTGAAATGGATGCTTCACTTTTGGACTTGGTTTGTAGTAGAAGGCACTCCTTATATGCCATGACACACACACAGAGCAGGGTTTGAGTTCTGGTAGAAGAAACTGAAATCAGCTTACTCTGATTTTCCAATAGTTCAAGAAGGTGTTGGTATATACAAGCATCATGATAAGCTTTAAGAAGTCCAACAGTGACTTTAAGGGTAGATGTTTCAGCATGAAACAGTGAGCCACCCACTATAGATATAAATCATTTTTCCTCATAATGCTAAGCAGTAAGAGAGCTTCATATATTGATGTCAGCATTCAGGGAGTGCTGGTCTTCTACCAGTGTTCTGCATGTCAGAGTCATGGGCAATTGTTTCCTGGGAACGTGCTTTTTTTTCACCCGTGCTATGTTTTCAGTGCCATGAAGGGGCTGTTGGCTTTTGAGTTGCTTTTTAAATCTCTCATCATTGTATCTGCCTTCGTAGTTTGTAATTCATTTGAAATATCTGCTAGGCAATATGAACATTTTTTGCATTTGTGCATTTCCTAATGGGAAGCTTGGATGAATTACTCCTGTTGTTACAGCAATGATGTGAGGAGCCCTCATGCACCACACACGAGCTGGGGTTTATCTTTTCCACTTGCTGTCACTCACCATGATCCCTCACCAAACGTGTGAGGTAGGCTGTTACGCAAGGCCAATTCTTAAAACATCACCTCTAGGAGGAAGATGAGTATTACTTGGAATTGATTTTGAAGTCCTCAGATTTCATGAAATGTGGCAGCAGTAGGGAAACAGCTATTCTGAAACAGTTTTCCTTAGGAAATCCTCTTTAAGTAGCAATAAAACATGCAAAGAATAATAATCGTTGGAGAAGAGTACACTTTCCAGGTGCTTAATGCTAATGTACATTTTGGCACTCCACAGCTTTTTCCACTTGTCGCAATTTTGCCTACTGGAGCTGTAACAATCATTTTGTGTATAGTGTATGCATTAAGCAGCAGAGATAATGTATGGATGTTGGGGCATTGTGCAGCGTTTTTGTTCACATGCATAAAGGAGAAAAACATTTCATAAGGTGGAAATAAAGAACCAGATCACATTTCAGCGAGCAACACTCTAGGTTTGGAAGGATGGTGGACTGTTGGGGAGAAAAGATATTAATGGTGCGTGAGTGAAAAGAAATGAGGGTAAGTGGGGGAGGACAGTAAATTTTGGTAGGTGTCCAACCACTGTACCCAGGCCAGTTCCCCATGGTGCTCTTTTCAAGAAGAAGCTATTGGTGACAGCCACAAAACCAGAGCCCACTGCAGCAAGGCTTGTTCATTTTTCACTGGTTTCAGTAGTAGGTTCCAAGCCAATTACTCTCTGTAAGAAGCAGAAGACATTGGTTTCCAGCTGGCATAAGCAGGATACGTCATAACAAGACACAGGGAGCAGCCCAGGGGAACAGGGCTGCATGGTGAACAGAGCTGGGAAATTACACTTATTTTTGAAAATTTTCGAAGTCTGTATTAAATGCACACTATTTTTCTTAATGTGAACACATATAGGATGGTGCAATGGGTGCTCGTGCAGCTCCACATCTCTTTAAAAAAACATTCAGAAGTCTGTTTCCAAACCCATTTGCTGGAGTTAGACCACATCAGGATGACACTGCTGCTACAGGTCCAAGTCCCAATATTTCCTTTTATTGCCTAGAACCACTCACTTCTATCTGTTTACATCTATCCACAATTGCACAGATACTGTTTTCCGCAGAGAAAATGCTGAGGAAATGCACCCAAAATGCAAATACCAAAACGCACCCAGCTCAGTCATTGGATGGGAATTAAATTGCCATGGCATGCTTTGGTTAAGAGCTTCCTCACTCATTCTTTAAATCACACCAGAGCACTGGAAACATATAGAATCATACAATAATAGAACGGTTTGGTTTGGAAGGCACCTTTAAAGGACATCTAGTCCAACCCTCCTGCAAGGACCGGGGACATCTTCAACCAGATCAGGTTGCTCAGAGCCTCATCCAACCTGACCTTGAACGTTTTCAGGGACGGGGCATCCACCACCTCTCTGGGCAACCTGTCCCACTGCTTCACCACCCTCAGCATAAATTTTTTTTTCCTAATATCTAATCTGAATCTGCCTCCCTCTATTTTAAAACCATTACCCCTCGTTTTATCACAACAGGCTCTGCTGAAGAGTCTCTCCCTGTCTTTCCTGTAGGCCCTCTTGAGGTACTGGAAGATGCTATCAGGTCTCCCCGAAGCCTCCTCTTCTCCAGGCTGAACAGCCCCAACTCTCTCAGCCTGTCCCCGTAGGAGAGGTGCTTCAGCCCTCTGATCATCTTCGTGGCCCTTCTCTGGACCTTCTCCATATGAAACACTGTGGCTAATGAGACAGCTTTGCAAAACCTGAAGAACTGCAAAGTTACATCAAGATGATTGCTTACTAAAACAATTTTAAATTTTCAGCCTCTTAAAGCGCATTTGCATATTCAAACACTTCAAGGAAAATTAAACTGTTCTGACCTACACAGATGCAGTGGCCTGTACTGTCTCCAGTGTACATGCTGTGAGATATAATGATTTATTCTCTAAGAATGAGTGAGTGCCTAATGGTTTCTGGGGCACGAGGCACTTCTCAGCCGCTGTGCAAGACATCCACCTGCCTCCTGCACAGCAGCGCTTCAAATATCCATCCAACAGCCATGCAGAGGCCAGTGCAGTGCTGATGGACAGGCATTTTTGTCCCAGGTGTGCCCATTTTTGTCCCACATGTGCCAAAGACATTTAGTGTGAGGGACTTGCAACTATTGTGTCAGTGCTCACGGGCATTGCAGCCGCTGGCAGCTAAAGCTTGCCGGCAAGCGCAGTGCCCCCGGCTCAGTTTCTGTGGGGGCCAGCAGCGTCTGCCACGGTGAGACTCGCTCAAACACATGCAACCGCAGCAGCTGCCCTGCTCCAGGGGCGGCTGAGACATCTCCGGCCTCACCCCAACCCAAACCAGTCGATTGCGTCACATTCTTGGGCAGTGCTGCTACCTTCCGAAGTGCGAATTCACATAGTACTGCACTGAGTTAAGACAACCCTTCTTGAATCAGATTTTCTAAGTAAGGGCACTTAGCTAACTGCACAAAGAAAAGTCAGGTCCTCTTCCCCCCTGACACCATTTCGCCAGCCCAGTCAGCTAACAGAAGGGCAACTGGTGATGGTTATTATCAATACAATAATCAGTGCTTTTCACTGCTTGGAAAACTGTGATCAAATATGTGCAGCTGCTTATCCACACCCATGAAAAAAATCCTCCATGGGACTGACATGCCTTCTAAATTTAAACTTCTATGCAAACAAGAAATTTCCACAGTCCTGTCCAACAAACCATGTCATAGTGTCCATAACCCCTCACCCCCAATATTAGCAATCTTGATGTTCACATTATGAGATGTTTAAAAAGTTGCAATAAATGTCTGGATCATTGGAAAGTGGGCATTGGCCTCCCTGGATGAACAATTGTTTTAAATAGCTCATTGTCGCAAGGTAAAGACAGTTTCACAGCACGCAGGACTGTTCCCCAATTGAGAACCTTATAGTCCCATCCTCTGACCATAAATGAACATGTGAATGAGAATGGCCTTTTCTAATCAGGAAAAGAGGGTCCAGAATCAGAGGCCTGCAAAGAGTTTAAATTATTTTACAAAACTAAGAATACATTTGCATGTTTGGGATTTCATTGCCTTGCTGTTTTCTCTGCACAACCTTTTGCCCAGATTTCTGGTATACCACATCATCTGCATTTTTATTACTTCACTGTATACTACCTAAGGTTTTGGGTTTCTGAGAGCTATTTCTTAAGAGTTCATGTGCTACTGATGCTGCTTGTTTCCCCCCAAGGTCAGTCTTAATCCTCCCATCACAAATGGCATCATAGCCACATTTACATGGATTATCAGGAATATGCAGCAGGAGCTAATGAATTTAAGTGAGGCATGAAATAACATACTTAGGAATATTGCCCCTAAACATGTCAAGAATGCTCTTCAAGTAGGGTTAGCAGTGTTTTGATATTTGGTCAGGGGCTAACATCCTCTAAAGGGTAACAGCAGTGCCACGTTTTTCTTTTGTATCATTGCACCAAATGACTGATGTCCCAAGGCTCATCCTCACTTCAGTCAGTGAAACTTATTGAAAGGTCACTTCTGAATTCTCTAGTGAGGTGCACCAGCACACAGGGTATGACAGACACTTTGAAAAAGAAAAAAAAAAAACCTGATTTACTTTCTATTAATAATTATATGAATCAGCTAATTTTAAAAAAATAAACTAATTTCCCTGTCCCTTTCCTGTTTTCTGTACCCAGAAAGATAAGGCTGCTTCAGAAGCAGCAGGGGAACAAGAGAGTTCTCTACCACTTCGAGCAATTACCACAAGGTAGGAAAAAATAGATCTTCAGAGAAAAGAAAAAAGCACTTTTGTCAAAAAGCCTCATTTATTTTAATGAAATAATTTATTTGAACAAGGATTGCAGGAACTAAGCTAGGATAGGACAACTTGTCTCATCAGAGGTCACTACAACTTACTTTTACTTTGTTAATTTGTGTCAGTAAGAGCACTTAGGGTCACCTGGGTGAACAGAGTGAGAACCTTTTACTTCTAATACAGTTTTAGATACAGCTTTTAGTCACTTCCATCACAAAGTTCATTTGATGGGACATAGGAACAAGATCTCTGCTGCAGAGAGACAATCCTGTTACCAGCATCTTGGCATGATGGAAGAAACACCAAACCACGAGAGGAAAGACTAAGGAACTTGCACAGATAGACGGGATAATTCCTTCTCTGGTTCCTATAAGCAACACCTCCAAGGAAAGCAGGGAGGAGAGCAGAAGGGGAGCTGTCTCAGTCATGCCTGGTATAATGAGACTGCTCGTCTGGCATTTTACTCACAGGCACTGGCCTTGTATACCAACTCTTTGCGAGAGGCAGAGGCTGCTGGCCAGCCTTGCATGGTTTCAACAAATACCTCTTTGTGTGTGAGTATTGCCTGCATGTGATCAACAGAGAGGTTGTTTACAACATTAAGACACCCGCTTAGACAGCCCCGATGACACAATATTGTCACTCCGATCTAATAGCATCTTGAGTCCTTGTCTCTGAGAGCAGAGGTGTCAAAAACATACCACCTCTTTTCCTTACAGATAGGGCAATTAATGGAGGAATGCTGTTGTGAACACAGCACCATGTCCTCGTTAGAGCTAAATGCCTCAGGTCTTGCCATTTTGCTCTTGTGGTTAAATGCAAAGTGAATATTGATGTTGACTGTTTGTGGTTCTTTAATCAGCAAGTGGGTTTGATGTTTGCAATCATGGGTTATGGGAAGCAACAGAAAAATCCCAGCCTATCTGATGGAGAAAGTGCACAAAAAGGTGTGTGTTGCACATGACTTACCTATTTCCCACCAGACACAATGAGAAGAAGCCTTTTACTGTCCTAAGTTAATTATCACCTCAGAAACACAAAAGCTCTTCTTCATGCCCCTTAAGACTGTCCCAAATTTCTGAAGGCCAAACCAAAGAAGTAACTAAATGTGATTTTTTTTCTCGCTCCCTCAGAGCAAGACAGTAACAAGTCCTAAGAAATACATAACCAAGAAAAAAGCTACATATTTTCTGCTGCATTTGGCACTCAGAAATCAGCAGTAGTTTGCACAAAAATATAGGTGAGGAAGAAGAAAATGGGTAGCTCAGACTATGATACTATCCTCTTTCATCAACAAGTCTGACTGAATTCTGGATCTATTTCTCTTGCCTCCTCTTAGACCTGCCAAGCGGCTAACCTGGAAGCACTGTTGAAAACCGTGGTTGGTTTTGGACACCTTCCATCTCTGTTACTTCCTTGTAAATAAATTTAAAGAGATGTTGTATGCATCCGCCTTTATTCTGGCTGGATGGAAGAAAGGCACTTCTGAACTAGATGGGAAATATACTGTTTTTTAAATACACTGTTCAAGAAGAGTGTACACAGGAAAAAAACAGTACGTGCATAAGCGTGCCTGGTTCTTAGGTCATCCTCCAGCCTGGTATCGGTTTTCAAAATGCTCATTGGCTCTAAGCTGCTTGTGAGTGAGGTTACATGAGATTATATTAAGTAATCAGACAACACAACTAGATCCAGCCTTAGGTCAGATCTTCCTGCAGTGCTTTGTTCTCATATCCCTCTCCAACTTTCTTGCCCTAAAGCTGATCCTAGCAGTGTGGTATGAATAACCCAAAGCCTGAGTGGGCACCATGTGGAGCACATCACATCCATAGTACTGCCAAGGGCCTTGCGCTGCTCCAACACTGCCATTTCCCTTGGGAAGGCTCCAGTCCCTCTCCTCTTGAGGATGGCAGAGCGAATAAACCTTTCCCACTCTGAGCCCCTGGACTTGCTTTCCCTTGCAGTTCTCCTCTACGAGGACAAGCTGGTTTCCAGCACCACATGTAATTGTTGCCTACCAACAGGAAGAGAAACTTCCCCACATCACAGCCCTGTGCTGGTTTTGGCTGGGATAGAATTAATTTTCTTCACAGTAGATGGTAGGGGGCCATGTTTAGGATTTGTCTTCCCAAGTAACCATTACGTGTGATGGAGCCCTGCTTTCCTGGAGATGGCTGGACACCTACCTGCTGATGGGAAGTAGTGAATGAATTCCATGTTTTGCTTTGTTTGTGTGCATGGTTGTTGCTTTACTTGCTAAATTATCTTTATCTCAGCCCGCAAGTTTTCTCACTTCTACTCTACTGATTCTCTTCCCCATTCTGCTGTGGGGGGAGTGAATGAGTGGCTGTATGGGGCTTAGTTGCCAGCTGGGGTTAAACCACAACTTTGTACCACAGCAGAGCTCACAGGCATGCTTCTCCAAATTGTCACCTGAGAAACCAGTTCTGCAGACACATCAATTATTTCGAGAGCAGACGTGAAAGCTGCCTGCCCAGTTTAGAGGGCAAACACTGTTGCAATTCTTGATGAAGCCATTTACATTTAGGATACTCTGGTCAGCTACAAAGGGAATAGCTGCCGTGTGCTTTGTGCAGCTCTGCTGCCTGGGCCATTTTCTGCACAATGAAAATGGTGGCAGCACCACTGCTGAGTGCAATTACTCCATCAATCTCTGCACCACCCAATTTTCCACTCCCTGTAAAAACCTATCTGCACACATTAGACCATCAGAAGGTGTCGGGCACATTTGTCACACAGATGATGCCTCTGCTCCCTGCAGTAATGAGAAAATAAAGACTGTGCACTGGACAGGCTGGAGAGCTGGGCTGAAGCCAATGGGATGAGGTTCAACCAGACCAAATGCCGAGTCCTGCACTTCGGCCACAACAACCCCAGGCAGCGCTATAGGCTTGGGGCGGAGTGGCTGGAGGACTGTGTGGAGGAAACGGACCTGGGGGTCCTGATTGATGCTCGGCTGAGCATGAGCCGACAGTGTGCCCGGGTGGCCAAGAAGGCCAGTGTCATCCTGGCTTGCATCAAAAACAGTGTTACTAGCAGGAACAGGGAGGTAATTGTCCCCCTGTACTCGGCACTGGTGAGGCCGCACCTCGAGTACTGTGTTCAGTTTTGGGCCCCTCACTGCAAGAAAGACATTGAGGCCCTGGAACGTGTTCAGAGGAGGGCTACGAAGCTGGTGAGGGGTCTGGAGCACAGGCCTTATGAGGAGCGGCTGAGGGAGCTGGGATTGTTCAGTCTGGAGAAGAGGAGGCTCAGGGGAGACCTTATAGCTCTCTATAAC
>WHYT01015024.1:190212-230787 GCA_009806455.1 Tetrax tetrax
GACAGTGATAGAACTAGAGGCAATGGTTTCAAGCTGCGCCAGGGGAGATTCAGGCTGGGCATTAGGAAATATTACTTCTCGGAAAGGGTAGTCAGGCACTGGAATGCACTGCCCAGGGAGGTGGTGTAGTCACCGACCATGGGGGTGTTCAAGAAACGTTTGGATGTTGTGTTGAGGGATATGATTTAGCTGAGAAGTATTGGTGATGGTTGGACTGGATGATCTTTTAGGTCTTTTCCAATCATGATAATTCTGTGATTCTGTAATTCTGTGATTCTGTATAATAAGAAGCAGAGCAATGTGTGCTGCAGATAAGGAATGAAATATGTCACACATACTTTTAATCTAACTATAAAACTTGTTTTCTTGTGGCAGTCTGTAGCAAGAGAAACTTCAAGGTATCTGTCCAGCAACTGGTTTCTCACCAGCCTCCTACTTGTTCACACACTCCTCCTACACTGGTTAAACCAATCCAATCTTCCTCTTGAGCTGCATTGCACAAAACATGATTGAAGAGTCTTGAATGAAGGCACCAGAACAGAAGCATTTGTAAAGCTCTCCTGAGGTCTGATCAGCAGCTCTGAGCTTGGGTCAGTAGCGTAACAAGGAGCCTCTCTCCCAGCCCCATGTCCTTCCCCCTCAAGACCCTGTGTGATGCTGCTGCTCTGCGCGTCCAGCCCTGTGGCCAAAACTCTGGCTAGGCTGCTACTGCTGCCACCTTACCCTCTTTATGCCTTGCTATACCAGTCCCCTCACTTTTTTTTTCCTCTATGTGATCTTCATTCCCCTTTCCCTCCCTTTGGCACTGTTTCAGCCTTGTGTTGTTGCAGCACCCTGTGGTCCCTCTTTCCTGTTCCTCTGTGCTTGACCACAAAAGGGTAGGGTAAAGCACACGCTCTATTTTCTCAAACTTTGACACCGAGGGAAAAAAAAAAAAAAAAAGCAGAGGGAGGAATAATGCATGGGTATATGGACAACACATCTGGAATTGCAATTACTGGTAAGCTATCCCATAAGTGTGATTACACCTATATACACAGATTCACACCAGAGCTACCAGCAACTTATACCCTCTAGGGTTCAATAATTAGATTCTCTAGAAGAAATGTCCCATGACTGGTCCTTGTATAATGCAGGTTTTTCATGATAGCAATGAAGTACCCAGCAAAAGCTGTTCTGCAGACGTATGGAGGAGAAATATTTTAGCTATTAGTATACTTTGATCTCTGGTGAAACATGTCTTGACCTCTGATACTAGAGTTATTTCCATAGCTCATTACCTCATTTGAGTAAACTTCTCTTGGGTCCTATCTGCTGTAGGGGAGCTTCTTTGGGCTGGGAGGTCTCAGCAAGTGCTGCATCTCAAGGGTGAAAATTTATGGATGCCTTGATCACCCACACTAAATGTATGGGTTTTTCTTCAGAGCTTGAGAAGTGGTTAGACACTTGAGGAGAGATGCAAGGAAGATGAAGTTTTAGTGTTAAGACCTCCCAAGTCCACAACAGAGCCCAGAGACAGACAAGACAATACAATTGTAGATACTACTTTTGCACTTGAATTCCAAGCATTTGTGCAGAATATGCTGTTTTTCTCAAACACTGCAGACCTTTTCCACAGGCAGTAATGATGGGAATGTGTCTGTTGCAAAACAAACTGCTAAGTATACAGTCAATTATTTTCCTTTATTTTCCTTTTGTGGTTTTGATTCTTTAGGTAAGAGTTTTGCTAGGGATGAGAAAACAGCACTCTAGCAGCGTATCTCATAAGAACAAATAAATGAGGCATAATGCAGTGAGCTCAGAGGGCAGCTGTGAGGTTGAGAGTTGTGTGGAGCCTGATCACAGCTAAGAGAAAACAGAGACTGAATGCAGCCTGCAGCTACTAACACCAACAACTTCCGATGTTCACAATAGAAGCATATATTTTGTATTCAGACAAAAGGTAACAACCAAGGGCAATATTCTAACATTTCTTGTTCCCTTTGTCATCAGGGATAGTCAGGCTTCTCAAATTCCTTTTCTGTAGTTCATATATGGATGAACTGTTCATATACAAACAGTTTTGCCAGTATGAGCCAGGATTGAGCAGTTTGGTGAAAATCATACGCTCGAAATGTACACTCATTGGCCAGCAGCTGATGAGACTCTTCAGGTACCACAAGTCCATATTTTACATTCCTCTAGCTATGCTTTCTGTCTTTCATGAGATATTCACCCGCTGTATCAGACTAAAATGAGTCTGCCTATATACAATAAGCATATACAAGCAAACAATTACTATGAACATGACTTCAGTTGCTGTAGTTTTGGACAATGTGCTGGAGCACCCATTCATTTATTTTCCATGACCCAGAGCAGTAAATGCAGTAAGAAATAGATATGTGTGATCTGTATATACGCTGAAGTGGTTAGCTGCCAGTGTTACCACATACCTGTGGGTCCTAATTAGAGATGCTTCTGAAAGTGTTGCACAGCTTTTGCGATGTTTTTGGACAGAGGGGCAAGAATATGCTGACAGAAAAGTCCTTAATGGTGCCAAAAGATGAGCCAGAGGGTCAGAAAAACACATGCCTCCCAAGAATGAGAGGAGTGTAGTTTTGTTTTGTTTTGCCTTTTCCTTTCCTTGGTTGTTGTTCTTTTTTACTTACAATTTCAATACTTGTGCTAACAAATACATATAAAGCTCATTTTCAGTCTTGCTGAATTAAAAAAATCATTGCCACATGCAAGCATGAACACTATAATGTTGGCTTTAAAATGAGAGCAGATTGAGAAGGGACAGTTATTTTGAAGCTAGACTTGGAGGCTGTTTCTTGTTGACAGTTTTGGGGACTGTGGAGGATGAAGAGAAGGGCAAAGACTGAGAGAGCCACAGAGGTCGGATCTGGTCAGCCGCGTGCAACTCCAAGCCAGGTCAGGTCATTCTAACCTTTTCTGTGGTTTTCACTCTTCCATTCCATTTAAAAACAAGCCCAAAATACAAGAGCTTAGTGTCACAAGCTAATAATGGGGTTGGTACATTTCAGAAGTCTCTGCTAATGTATCATCTTCCTTAACTGCTCAAGCCAACTAGACCTTCAAATGCTGCCAGAAAACTAGGCTGCAATCCTGACTTACAAGCATGCATAGTGCATGCATTCCCTCAAGGACAGGTAATGCACGGGACAGAGAAATATATTAGCAGCAATCTTCAGACTACATCTGCAATGTCATTCTAGCTAAATAATTAATATACTTAAAATTACTCTCAAGGGAAAACAAGGGCTTTAGGACATCTACAAAATCATTCATGTAGTACCCTGAAATATTTTTCATATTACAATTATGTTTAGAGGCTCCAGCTGAGACTAAGGACCCCATTTGGTCAATAGGCTCTGTATAGTCAGAGTAGTCTTGGTAAGCTCTCGAGGGAAATCTGAACCAACAAAGCAAGAGATAAAATATTACTTTCAGGTATCAGACCAAAAAGAAAAAAAAAACACCACCCTTTTTTTTTCGAAAAAAAAATCTTAAATGCCTTTGAGTTGTGGCAGAATCTCCTGTGAATGAGGCAACAGGTCAAACTGAGAAGTATTTCTGCAGAAATAGTTTGCAATTTCCTTTCATCAGCCCGTAAAATATGTCACATTTACATGCTTTATCTTCCTTTTCTATTTTGTCACATAATATAACTGATGGTTACGCTGAAAAAGAACTGCTGAATAAACAAGTTTTACATGACCATAGGTTTTTCTCTAGGTGACAAGTGTGCCAGTCCAAGCTTTAAATTGACATTAATCTAGTTTGTTGGTTTTTTTCATAAACCAACTCACAGTAATATAAATAAAAGCCAGAGGACTTAGTATGTTGTAGGTGGCATCTGATGTCATTAAAAAGTTAGTCTAAAGGAAAACCACAACAATTTCTCTGTCATTCCTCCTAGAAATAGCTCTTGGGGAACTTTTCCAGTGAAAAAAAGTATTTCTTAGAAGAAAGTTACTAAAAAAAAAGAAGGAAGTAGATGAGACAATCGCCATTCCAAGGTGCTTTGTCTTATTGAAATAACCTGCCTTCTTCAGAAGTGTATTTGCTCATCTGGTAAACCTGGAATACGAAAGATGCTTCGTGCATTCATTCCACACAGAATTTCCTTATGTTGTCTTTCCCGAAGTTGCTATACAATTGTGTTAGGGTATCTTCATAGCAAACAAACCAATCTACTTTATCTTCCTTTTCCCTGTCCCTTTATTACATCAAGAGTCCCAGTGCAACACCTTCCTATTGGTCAGAGGCACCAAAAGTAATTCTATCCTTCCAACACCCCTTTGCTAAATGAAAAAGTGATTTTTGCCCAGCTCACATAGGGCCACCCATGCAGAAATGGGTGCCAGTAAGGAGCCTCTGCTCGTAAGGACACTAGATGAGGTAACTGTTGCATTTCATGAGCTAAGTCCTAAGGCTGAAAAAAGGCTCAACAAACAGTGATATGTAGATTTTACTCAAATAATGGAGAACAGGTACAAAAAGGCAGAAAAATATTAAATTAATACAGATTTTATTTATTTTGCACTTTAAGTCAGCTGTCCTATTGACTGGGCAGTTTGTCACAGGCTGCAGCAAGGCTGTCTTGTGCTGAAACTCTCAGTCAGCAAAACAATGCTAGTACAAACAACAGCTTTATTTACTCCTGCGTATGCAAAGAGATAGTTTCCATGCATGTAAAAATGCTTGATAGAAGTACATGGAGTAGGTTGCTGAAACACAAGCTTCCTCAGACATTCAAATATGTGCCTGATTATACATAAATGCATGCGAAAATGTACACATTTCAAAATTGTTAGGAAAACTTTTAGCAACTAGTAGGGCAGAAGAGGTGATAAGGGCCATCTCAGTTTACTCGAAAGCATTGTATTAGGTCATTCACAAAGCATTGCATATTCAATATGCTAGTTTTCTTTAAATCTCTAAGATTAAAGAGAAAAAAAAAGCTTTAAAATCCCCATCTTTCTCTCATTTTATTAGATATAATTCAGAAACTATTGAAAAAATTGCATTTTACCAACATCAAGAAAGCTGCTGTAAGTCTTCAGATACATGAAGGTACTAGATTTGATGCATTATTGGCAAGAAAAAACCCATGTGACATTTGGTGAAGGTAGAATTCCTAAGGAATCGGTTGTCTGGGTATCTGGTTCCTATGTAGCAACAGAATGTTAAAAAGGATATGAGTCAGAGAACTGAAGCAATAATAGATTTATTTATCTTGATGGATGAAGAGATTAACATTCTGGGTTAAAATCCTGCGCAATGGGTGAAGAAACAGTGATGTCTTCCCCCCAAAAAAGTCATTTCTTATTGTGAATTCTCAGCAGCACTGTTAAAAATTGAGCATTTATTTTCAGCATGAAAGATAAAAATGGGGATATTAAATGTGGTTTACCCCAATGGCAATTCACTCTTGTCACCCAGCATATACTGTCTTCCAAGAACTGAGAGATTATTTTTGACATTAATTTTTTTGAGTAGTCCTGAATAGAAGTTTCTGCTAGTGAAGATGGCAGATCCTTTTTTTCCGTACACAGAATTTTTCAGAGAAAACCACATTCAACAGAATCAAATGTGTTCCGTTTTGCTAACCAAATATGACAAAACATCTAAGAATTAGTAGAAATTGCTGATTTAATGAAACATTAAGGAGGGGATGGGAATCAAGTTTAGTCCAAAACAGCTGAAACCTGAGCAAGTACAGCAAGTAGCAAGAATGACATCTTATTCCATGTTCAGTTCTTGAAAAATAAGCTATGTCACAGCATGGAACACGCACTGGAAACATTTTCCCATGTGGTTACTGCTCTGAAGCACAGAAGTTCTACAGACAGCAAATTGGGTAAGGCTTTAAAGCAAGTGTAAATGCAGATTTAAAAAGCATCTGACTTAAAGCATCAGTTTGTCTTTGCATGCACCACAGGAGTTTTTTCCTTCTTTGCACTTCTTGATTAAAGAATTTGGCCTAGCCTGAGGCAGGAAGCTTGGTAGCAAAGAGGAAAGCTTTGCATCTCAACACAAATGTGTTTAGTCCCCAAACAATTTATTGTATCTGCCTCATGGTATTAAAGACAACAAAAGTTAATAACCCATACAGAATGAGGAAGATAAATTTAAATAAAAAGGTATCAAGTATATTTTAAAGTTTTGAAAAAGAACATCCTAGAAGCTTGCAAAAGCAATTAAAATATTTTTCTTTAACAGAAGAGGGACAAAATTTTGGAAGCATTACTGTGTTCTGTGGTATAGCAAGAGCACAAAATGTGGACTGCGTATTAGTCACAATTGGATCTTTGCCTAAAGCTACCACCGAGGGAGTGTCTGAACCATCATTATATATGCCTTTCCAATAGCATAGACGTTTCAATCATTCCGCTAAAGACTGAACCACCAGCAGAACCAGAGGAAAGCTCTTGCCAAGGAACATCTGAAGGAGAGGTGCCAGAAACAAGGAATTACATGCAGGGAGAGCTACAGGAGCAGCAAATCACTGTGCAGGACAAAACTGTTCATTTGCATGGGATAACAGCAGCAGCAGGAGGAAAACAACAGAAAGAGGTGTTTGCCTAAGCAAACCCCTTTCCTTTTGGTCCGCTCTTTTGATATAGATCACATGGCTTCTGAGCATCTCTGTAACTCAAATGCCCTGTCCTAAATCATTCTGAGGAAGCAAACCTCCCAGAACTGCAGTTTGCTGGCTTCAGGCAGAAGAGTGATAAAAGCTCCAAAAAGTATTGTTATGCTGTTTAGAATTATACAATCACAAGCCCCAGGGGTCTTTGCTTTAGAAGTTCCCTGTTGGCAATAAATTTCAAAATACTAAATAGTAACAGTGCTCTGCTGACACAGGAATTGAAACAATTTGGGGATGCTTCTCTGAGCCCTTTGACTTACTGACCTCAACATACTTCTCTTACAAATACAAACCTGTGAGACATCACTGTAGATTTCCTGGATTGTCAAACCAGTCACAAATTTCCAATTAACCTGCTGACCTAGCACTTGCAGATAGGAATTGAATTGCTGATCAGATAAAGGCTTTGTCCAAGATAGCAAAGAGTTATCTTGTGGAACCACATATAAGTGTTAGTGCTAACACTGCACTCATTCCCTGTACAGATAAATTAAAGCCCTGTGTGGCACTGTGAGTTAGGAAGGCCTGTTATCTATCTTCTGTATATTAAAGTGCACATTCTGGATAATTTTGGGGTACTGCCACACAGTAAGATAGCTTGTTTCCTGACAACAAATGTGGAGTAAGTACTACTGTACGCAAAAGATTCAGACACCAGCAAAAGGAATTGACGCTACACTGGTTTAGCCTGGCAATGGTTTTCTCAGTAGGTGTAAAATCCTCCTCATCCCCTGATTCATCTGTAGCTCATTTTTTGATAGCTTAATAGTTAGATCTTCCCAGGTGATGCAGAAACAGGACTTTTTCTCATGAGTAGTTGCATAGAACTTGGCATTTTAATGATCCAAATAGTGTGGAGCAGCAATTAAAAAGGTTAACACATCTACCTGATGCATATGCAAAGCAAGGAGTTGTGTTTATCCTCGATTATACACAAGCACAATGCCGTATGCCCTGCTACGGAGGCCAGATAACAGGCACCAGGAAAAGGGCATCTCTATATAGAGTACCTCAGCACCTATGTGACAGACCACCTTCCTGGATACAGATGTTACAGGAATCTGGGTTGGCAGAGGGCTCTGTAACAAAGCTTTGCTGTATTAACCAGGGCTTGAGGTCTCAGGAGTAAAGTCAAATTGCTTAAGAAGACTAAAATTCCTTTCAGCCCTTGAGAATAGACATTCAGACACTTTTAAAAATTTAGTTGCTTATTTTTCAAAATGAAGCATACAATGATACAATTTGTTTCAGTGCTCTTTTTTAATCTGTATTTATGTATTGATAATGGGGACTTTAAAATAGATATCCTAAAGACAGTGCTCAAAAAATACCCAGCTTCTGAGTTCAGAGTAAATGCAAGCAGTTTAATATCTAAGAAGGCACTTGTGAACGGGGCTATGAAGATTAACAGGGTATTCTGCAGAACAGCTGACTAGAGACACAAATTGCTATGGTTAGTTCAAATTGCTGAGTTAGTTCATCCTTGAGACAAATGATGGAGTTCACATGCTGACTAGACAGCCATCGTTTAACTGAACTTGCAGTAGGCTCAGCTGCAGTCACAGAAGCAGCTCCCTTCTCCCACAGTCAACACTGTGCCCTGCTCTGCTGCTGGCTGTGGTGATACAGAAATTTCCTGTCAAAACTGATGCAAGCAGTTCCTGTCCTGTGGCCTCTTCCCCCTGCCATGCTCTTCTCCAGATTTGGTAGTTGTGAAGTTTTTGAGACTGTTTCTAAAGCCACAAGTCAACTAAACCAAGGAACTGACTAAGGCTAAAAATAACTATCAAACAAGCAAATGAAAAGCAGTACCTTTGCTCTGGGCTCAGATACCAATGGACTCACAGTTTCTATAGTGAGGATGGCATATTCTTTACAGTCCTACTATTGCTTCCAGCCTGACATGTATAAATTGCTGATGACCTTAGCTTGTATTATGAGCTGAGGAGAATAAGATACATGTTCTTGTTGGTTGCTGGGGACAACAGCTGCTGGCAAAGACTGAAGTGAGGAAGAGAAATCAACCACTGGAGCTGAAGTTCCTTGTGATGGTGAGTCAGCGCTCTTGGGCTTTAAGTAACAGTATGCAGCTGGTTCAATTTCTCACATATTTATTCTTCCTTTTCAGAATTAGCAGTATCAAAATGAGATTTTAAATTCTGCAGTGTAATTCTGTGGCAATGGCTTGTGCAGAAAACCAAGGACACTTGCTTAGTAAATTGGGTAGGAGCCTCTGGTTGTTTGCTTCTGCAGATCTTTTATTTGCTATCACTTTAGAATAACTCCAGCTTGGGGGTAGCTTTTACCAAACTTTTTCATCCCTTTAGAACATGAGACCAAATTAATCTTAAGCCACTCAATAGCATTTATTTCTGCTCCATTTCCTATATGTTCAATAATAATAATCAAGTAAGTATTCCTCGTCTCTCTCCTGACTAATCATAAATCTCTGGTTTTCACATGATTAGTTTTACGTTACAGACTTTACAAACTTCTGTCACTTAACCATTGCTCAGGCATCTGAAGTTCCTGTCACTGGCCAACATAGCAAGGTCAGCAGAATCGCCTTATAGAGGTACAATTACATTGGTCTCTTTTCTTTCTGCAGGAGATGAGCAATGAAAAAAGAGAAAACTTTTACATTATCATCACCATGTAAAGTTTTGTCAGTATAGGTATGTCTATGCTGTCGTCATTGTCCTGGCACTGTTCCACTTGTTACTGTAAAGGACAGAACTTTCTGTAAAGCACCAGAAAAGTTTTCATTAAGTAGCACGTATCCCTTTCAGTAAAGCCTGATGCTTTTAATATATTCAAGCATATCTTCTTTCAGTTTTTGTTAAGATCTGTTGACTACTTTTGGCACACATAAACTATCTAAAGAAGAAGGAAAAAAACCCAACAAATAATACCTTGCTGCTATCCAGAACTTAAAAGTTTAAATAACTTAAAATAACTCACTTTTTATAGAAAAACATGTGACACCACTAATATATTTAATGTCCCAGATCTTATTCTAGGGAGTACAGCTTAAAACCAAATATCTCCTAACGCATATGAAGCAATAACCTCAGTTAATCATTGTCTGCAGTCATATAATTAAAAAGAAAGGCCTTCACCAACCAATTCCAGTATATTTATGACAACAAGCTTGTTCTGCTTCTGTAAAACTAAATCTGCTTTGACAATGTCTCCAGATTTCCCTCTGCTGGGACAACAACAACATTGCTCACCAGAAACAAACCACTGCAATCTGTGATAGTTTTGTAGGGAACACTGGTTTTAAGTTTATAAATGTAAAAAGACGGTACAACTTCCCTTATGCATGTGCAGAGAACTACGAATAATGAGACTGATGAGGTATTACAGTCTTGTCTCTAATGACAGCTTAGATGGTGTCAACCACTTTAGTCTTCCAGCATGTACCTGGCTGTTTAGGGCTTGAGAGCTGACATAGCAGAGGAGGTGCTGAGGGATACATCTCAATGCTGCTATCTCTCCGGGAATTGTAGCTTTATGTTTTCATACAGGTGTAGCATTAGCTGCTGTGTAGCACAACACTAAACTGTTGCTGTCATGACCATAGCATCCAGCCTTCCATATTTCCTGATCTCCCATGGGTAAGCACTTGCTGTGAAGGCCCCTTACTCATTCATGTTCATGCCAGCAGAACTGGCATCAGCAGCTCTGACTTTCATTCCCATTAAAGCAATTCACTACTGGTATAAGAAGGTAACATTACACTTCAAAAACCTGACTGATCTGGAAAAAAAAAAAACCAACAGGTTAGGTCTTCTGCTCATTGGAGCTAAAGAGAGCAGGGTAAAAAGGCATAGTGTTCATCTTTGTGATATGCATTTGCTTGCTCTGTTGGAGAACAGGGTAGTTAGTGAATTCTGCCCAGTGAGTTTGCCAAACATTTTTGGCTCAACATGATTGTAGAGGGTCACACGTTAGAGGATATAACTCTATGTGGGGGAAGGAGCAGCAAACAGAGTTTATTAAGGACAGTTTCACAGCTCGCAGTGAGAAAAACTGTAGAAACCCTTTGTGCCTCCTTGAGAGACCAAAATAGCTATGCTCTGGACACAAGTTGGGAAACTGCTAGCTTAAATATTAAATTATGTGCTCTACACATGCTTTTCATGTTAGATGATACTTTGCTTCCCCTTACTTTGCAGTCTCTTTCAGATACTCTTTTTTTTCCCCCCTTGCTCTTGTATTTTCTATAGAAAAACTTGCAGATCACCAACACTACTCCTGTTCCAAAGGGGTCAGTGTTTTTGGCTTGACCCTGCACTCCCACCAGCTGGAAGGTTCCTCTACAGCTCTAGATCCCAGTGCACACTGTGGTCCTGGAGGCAGACTGCATTTGCACTGCTTGGTGATTATTTCTGTATTCATGCGTATGGACAGCATTATATTTGTACAACTAGATACCAGTTTGGTTCTGATAACAATGACATCTTGCTCAGGAGAATTGAGTTTACTCAGCCTACTCAATTCACATTGGTTACAGGGTGACACCCAATGTTAACAGCTACCCAGCTAAGCTCAGTTCATAGCAGTTTCCAATAAAGGAGCCAGACACACCCAGAAAATCCTCAGAACTGGCCTACGCAGTACTCTTGGTATAACTTGGTCGTCTTATACAGGCCTGCTCCTAAAATTGAAATGTTATCGCTAGATATTTACAGGTACATTTGCTTGTTCCCGTCTTACAGGAGGATTTTACAATCCATTGTCAAAAATCACAGTATACACAAAGGCAGCATGAAAAGAGCTAGCATGGTAATCTTACTGTTAAAGGCACTGACTAAGGAAAGCAGAGAATCAAACGCATGACCAAATGCTATGACATGTACTCAGGGATTATTTGTTCTCATTCTATAATTATATGCTGAAGAACATTCACATGTCTTTGGTTGGATTTTCTGTAGCGACATTTAACTAACATTAACATTTAATTAAAGTTTTAATGGACACCATGCACAAAACTCCAGATAGATTTTTTTTTCTGCCTTGCATGTACCCTTAAAGTCTACATTTTGTCATTTTTAAGATGTTAGATATAAAACAACTAGGTCCTGGAATGTTTCCCCTAGCAGACTGTAATCCACAGAGCTGCTTCCTGGCCAGGAATGCTGTGGTGCACCATTCGCAGTTAGGGTGAAGTGTGGCAATCTATATGAATGTGGTTTGCATTGCATCCCAGTGTCTGCTCTCACATACATCAGAAAACCAGGTTCCACTTGGACTCCCCTTTAAAGCTACTGAATAGGACACTATTTCATAGTTGCCTCATGTTCTAGAAAGCACTCTGCCATTAGAAAGGAGAAAATAATTCTTCCTACCCATGAATCTCTAAGACAGAATAAACTTAAGCATACCCAAGATCATAGAATCATAGCATGATAGAATAGTTTGGATTGGAAGGGACCTTTAAAGGTCATCTAGTCCAATCCCTCTGCAAGGACAAGGGACATCCCCGACTAGATCAGGTTGCTCAGAGCCCCGTTCAGTCTGGCCTTGCATGTTTCCAGGGACAGGGCATTCACCACCTCTCTGGGCAGCTTGCTCCAGTGTTCCACCAACCTCACTGTAAAAAAATTCTTCCTTATATAAAGTCTGAATGTACCCTAAGATGCTTAATTAAGTTTTGTCTCAGCCACAATCACTTTTTCTGCATTGCTGGGTGATGCTGAAGGTACAAATTATCAAGTTTAGAGGACAAAATTTGGGAAACAATTTCAAATAATACAATTTTATAGTACAAATTTCATGCTATTAAATGGTCTTTCTGTAAAAGGGTTTTATCCATCTAGGTTCAAGAAAGAACAATATGAGTTATTAGTTAACTGAAGAGCAGTGAAAATTGTTGCGCTTATGGCATATATATATAAACCATTTATAGTGATGTGGAGAGTACCCACTGTCATTGAAGAAACAAATAGACACTACTTGCTTTTCTTTCCTCTGCAAGTCTACAGCCAGGTTAGATGAACTGTATTAGAACTCTGAAACTTTTAAGCAATATATGGCACTTATGCCCAGAGTAACACTGCCTACCATCCCCAAAGCAATACTGCCCACCAAGTATCTTTTTGTAGGGAATTAGAACATTGACCTACAAAGCTCCAGAATCTATATCCTCAAAAAATTCACAGCCCCTTACCTGTCATTAAAATCGAGTCTAAACAGTTAGGTAACATCCTTCCTTACAGATCCCCTCTCCTTACTATGTTGCTACACAGCTGAGCTAAGGTCAAGCCATACCCCAGCTGGTTATAGAAAGAGAGTACCTGACGGGCATCCCTCTCCATGCCTTCCTTTTATATTTACTTTGGCAGGCACAGCCCTAGCCAAAGCAATTTGAGTCCAAAGCATCCTGGGCGTGCTGTAAGGCCCATCTGTGTGTGTGAGAGAGAAGGGGGCTGGGGGGGGTGCGGGGAGGGGGTAGAGTGGAGAGGCAGAGAGAGCGGCTTTCTGGCTGGCACAGGGAATACTGAATTTAATAGTACACTGCTGGGAGGCTTGAAATAAAAGGGTTACAAGGGTTAGTTCTCCAGTTTTGCTTCCACAAGAATTCCTGCATTGTGTTTGCATTTAAGAGCAAAGCTATTGGGAGACATAACACTATCGATACCTACAGACATCCCTCAGTACCATTCCTTTCCCTCTCTGGCCTCCTCCAAACAGACTTCCAGGAAAAGGTCACGCTCACATTTCTCTTTAGGTATAACTAGGTGTGAAGATAAATACCTTGGATTTTCTTTAGTTAGTCTTAAATTATTCAGAAAGAGGACACATTTTAGTGCAGTTTCTTAAAACATTGTTTTGTTTCACTCCTAAAAATACATGGGCTTGAACTTCCACACCAAATCTTTTCAGATATGTAAAAAAAAAGAGTAGTTTCCTTCAAACAAAAATATCTCAGGTCAAAGTTATTTCCGTGAGAGTAGCTACAACTTAGACTTTTGTCTCCCACAGCTTTTATATGTATTTTTAAAAGATTTAATCCAATAGAAAACTAAAAATAGTATTAACAATAATAATAACAAACAATAACAATAACAATAATAGCAGCATATAAATAGTTAAATTGTACACAAGACAGCTTTCTGAAAAAATACCAAGCCAAGCAATCTGGCAAACTAATGTCAATCTATAGTTTTCAATATGCTTTAAAGTGGTTTTCTATGTGGTATTTATCCTTCTGAAACTATTTCAATATCCTTTTAATTAAACTAATACAGAAAAGGCAAAGCTGAAGACATGATACATGAAGAAACGTTATAGACTAGGATTTACATACTAGAATCCTAGTTCATCATGGCACTTAGTAACAATCCCATTTTATTGTTGTGGGCAGATCTTTTGGTTTAGAGTAACACTACATGGTGTGGTTTTTAGGCCTTATGAAGCTTGATTTTTTTAATTTGTAAGACAAGCAGTAGTCTCACTCTGTTTTCTCCTCAGACAGTGGAAAGGAAGCTTTACTTTCTGTTTGGAGAGATTTTTAGCCTCATTTAAGGATGAAAAATTAGATTAATTTTAAATTGTCTGCACTGTAGCTTTCTAACCAAACCAAGCTACCAAAACTGTGCCAGTTCTTTGGCTTCTAAAATGCAGTTAAGTATACAGATTGAAGCCTTCAATTTGTAAGAACAAGCAGGCATAAGGCCAGTAATTGAGCACAAAAATTTAGACTTCTTTTTAAATTACAAGACATGACAAAATGCCTGGGAGGAATAGGGGTTGGTGGAGGGGGTGCAAATCAAGGCAAATTTGTACTAATTTTTTCCTCTCTTCCAAATTATGATGGAGTTAAATGCATTACTAATATTGTAATAATAGTAGTTAACGTAACAAAAATAATATAGAAAAAAAATGTTTCTCTGAGTCAATGTTTAATTTCTCAAGAAGAATTAATAGAAAAGGATACTAGGGAAAGGTGCATTTCAGTGTTAAATGCAGTTGAGTTTAAATTCAGTTGAATTTTAAAAGTTCTATTAAATAATGCAGAGAAGTTTTTTTTTTTTTTTTTTTTCTTTAGAAAGTAAGCTATATTGAAACTACTACAGACATGGATTCAAAAATTCACATGCTGGACATTATCACTGAGAGACTGACAGAGTTTCCCTATGCAGAGTTTAGAAAAGACTTAGCTGAGAAAGGGAGTCTGAGCTCTGTAGGGAAATGTAGCAGCTTTCATTACTGAGCCCACTGGTAAACAGCCAACTACTAGCTGCAATGAAAGTTTACTAGTCATAACCCAAGACTTAAAAAGTACAATTGGCTGAGGCTCAAAATCTGAGCCAGCTGAAGCTTTTAAAGTTTAGGTGTTTTCAGTAGTAATTTGAAAAAAAAAAAAAACAACAAAAAACCACTTTACAACTCAGATACAAATTCATGGATACTGTTGATTTTCAGCTTCCTCATGCTTATCTAAGCCCCATAGCAAGTAAGGCTTTTTTCCAACACGGGTTTCCAACTGACATTATAATCTGGGGTTTTCAACTCCATTGGTTAAAAAAATATTACATTGACTTTTATTAAACTTGGCAGCCAGGGTGAACTCCCTAACCTAACACAAACCATGTGCTTAGAGAAAGTAGCTCCTAAATGGAAAAGATTTTTTTTTTTTTATTTTTTGAAGTTAGTTATAGCCTGGCATTCTAGTAGAACATACCTCTAAAACTTTGACTAGTTGACTTTTTCCAATTGGCCAACAACTGTCACTTTTTCTAAAGGCAATGAACAACATGTTGATGTATATTCATGTTACTAAAGATGAAAAATTTAAATACAAGTTCATTTAATATGTTGTTGTTAAATGGTTTCAGAAATCCGAGTACAAACAGAAATGGCTGTGCAAGTAGGTGTAGTCAATTGACTACCCAGTCAACCACTATCCATACGCAAAGTTTAGCACAGGCAACCTACTGAGAAAGAAGTGAACTCTCTCACAGGATGTCTGGCTACGTGACTTACTTATCTGAACCAAAGAGACAACTACGGCTCTTTAGGTGCCATAAAGCTTAGTCAAATCTTCAGAAAACATCACAGCCTCATTGCGCTGCTTGTACTGACATTCTGCTTCATTCAGGACCTCTGTTGCCAGAGATTAGACAGAAAGGATACGACAAGGCTCTGTTGAAAGCCAACAGACTGGAGAAAATGTAACCATTAACAGTGAATGATCTTGATGAAACAAATGTGTCTTCTCCAACATTAACTATTCATCATAGAAGTTAAGAAAAAAAATTGCAAACAGACAAACAAAGCCCTTTGGAACTTTAAAGGAACTTTAAAGGAACTTTATGTCCATTATGTGTTCTGGAGTTGCTTTCCATATGTACAGTCACCTGCCAGTTTCCATCTTGGCAGTCTGTTGTTACTGCTTCAATCTAGCTGCTGGTGACTTTTACAGCACTCCCATTAGGAAGTAACAAATGCACAGAAGCAGTGTACCACAGAGCAAGAATTCAGGCAGCAACAGATAATAGTAATTGGTAGTAAAACTGTCATGGTGGACGAGCAGAGACAAGAAGAACTGTTAACTGCTGGAAAATTGAGGCTACAGGGTAAGATGCAGCTGGGAAAGAAAGCTGGTATGACTATTTAGGATGCGAAAGACTTGAAAACAAATTCAACCACATCTCTCACCCAGAAAAATAGACTTTGACCAAAAACTTCTGTATGAAGAAGCGAAACAGAAACAGCTTAAATAACCCTTCTTCTGCCTTCCAGGCTTCAAAGACATTCATCAGTAATGCAGAGCAAAGTCCAAGTAAACTTCACATCTATTGAAGTCAGTAAAGTAGAAGTTAACTTTCTAGTAAAAGCTAATTTGTCCAAAAGGAGTGGCAAAACACTTCAGGCAGCTAATCTCTCATAGCTTCGTATACTTCTCAGGTGGTTCAAATTATTAGTCTTATGCTTCTTGTTTCAGAAATGAATTTCTTGAAATAACTACCATGAAGTACACTTTGCTTTTTTATTGCTTAGCTAATGACTGAGACAAAATCTGGCTCTAGAACTTTTGGCTTTCCAGCTTTTCTAACAGTCATACAGTTAGATGACAACAACATATTTCTAAATAACTACAATTTAAGACTTGAGAAATCTTCTGAGAAGGTCAGATATATTAAATAACTTCTTTACTTTTTAATGACAAGTATTTACTTTCCTTTATGATAAAATTCTTTTAGCATAGTCGATAGCTTACTGTGTAACACAACTCTGAGCCAAAGTAAGCAGAGATATATTACTCTCGACACCAATTAACAAGACTAGGAAAGCACATCCAAGGTTTTTCATTATGAGGAAACTGAAAGTTCTGTGGTTTTTCTCTCATTATGCTAATGCTAGGAGCAGTTCCTTGTTTCTATTGCTCTGTGGCAGCCCAAAAGGAGACTAACCAGACTGCTCTTCACCTGCCCATGAGTTGGGCAGCTTTTCTCCCCACCAGGCGTCTACATGGGAATAGCAAGGTTATAGTATTAGGCCTATGGGAAGGACATTTGCCCATAAAAGATTATTCTCCTTTACTTTCCCCTCACCCCCCGAAAAAGTTAAATTCATCAGCATTTTGTGTTTCAGGAGAAGTTACAAAGAAGGTAACTTTGGGTTCCTTTGGGTTATGAACGCAAGGCCAGCACTGTTCAGATATTTTCCAATGTTTTTTGGTGTTTAAACATATCCAACACCTATTTTAAAATTAAATCTCATTCAGCCATCAGTACCCTTACTGATTCACAAGTGGGACTAACACCCTACTCTGGAACAGAGAAAAGATGTCAAAGATACTTGACTAAGAGTTTTAACCATGCTATAGCTGCAGTTGATGTTTCAGCAGAGTAATTGAGGGTATGTACATTTGCTTGAGTTAAATTAACATATGCTTCACTTAAATAGGAGAGGATGAACCATAGGAAAATATATCTGTTCATGCTGGAAGTCTATTTTCTTGAGGGGTGTGGTCTTTCCTAGCAAGTGGTCTCAAATGTAAACCAAATTGTTCAAGAGTATTTCCAAGTCAGTAGCATTCTTCTCACCACTCCAGGCAGGATACTATGAGTCTCCTCCTTTGCGTCTTTTTTCCAGTGTTTCTCCCCTTTTTGTTATTAAATCTTTTGGGACAGATAGTTTACAGACCACTTGCTTGGTCTGATTTCTATCTGTCTGTTACATCAGCCACTTGAACATAGTATTCATATATCAGACTCAAGAGCCCAGCCTTTTGACAGCTGAGGACTTCTTTCCCAATTCACAATTTTTTCACTCAGACGATCTGAAAAATATATTCCCTGTTTCCTAAAAACTCAAAGATTTACTATAGCTCAACAGAATTTCTTTCAAATTATGTTGAAGTGTTTATTGAAAGTAATCCATATTCCAGCAGTAAGCCACTAATTTCTGGTTGTAAGGCCTAAGCTCATTCAAGGGGAATCCAAAGCTCTGTGCTCCATCACACTAAGTGGATGTGCTTTGCCAGGAATGGAAATGTTCTACATTTTTGTCATCGTATACCATATACAGTGTGAGAAACAAAATCTCTGGTCTGATTCACACCCATGTTGCTTAATGTCAATATAGACAAAAGGTGCACAGTTTTTTATTTAAGGAAAACCTATTTTTTTTCCCCTTTTCAAAATGTACATACAAAGCAACCACCTCTACTGTTTCAGCATTCATGTGAGATTGCCTAATTTCAAAACTATTCCTTATGAGAGTTTGTAGTAACAAATCAGTCCTTGTAAACAATCTTTTTTTCCTTGAGGAAGGTATAAAGAGATTTTTTTTCCCCATGCAATGCTAACTGATTTTTTGTAGTAGTAGAACGCTGCCTTGTGTAATCCTGAGAACTACATCTAAAATAAGAACACTTTGACCAGGCATTCTGTTTTAATATTTTCTTTTTCTGATTCATTGTCTGAAAAAAATAGATGTCAGTCCAATTTGACAGCATCAGGCAGGAACTTTATTATATTTATTAAAAAGTGAGACACATCAATGTAAATCACCAGATCACACTTGCCAGTAAAAGTGCTTTACACACAGAACAGTACATAAACACAGATACTAACACATCAGGATCACCTGGTATTCGATGGAAACTGAATCTCTTGGGAGGGAAGTGAGGGGCTGGGGCTCGGGTTTTGTGGGATCTTTTTGTGTGTGCATGTGAAATCTGCACTTCTCCTCCCAGTAGGGCATGCATCAGGCTCAGACAAGGTTGGTACTCCCCATCACATGCAGCAGCATGTAGAAAATCAGCAGTGCTACACAGACACCCTTTGAAACTTTAAGGCTGATACTTCTTAAGAGCAACAAGGTTATTTCCTGAGCAGCAATGAGAATGGCGTGGGGCACAGACAGAGGTGACCCACATCCCAGTCAGGAATTCTCTTGAAACAAACAGATTGAGGAAGAAGGCGTTTCTTACCCACTAGTTTCTCTATTTAGTAACTTTAAAGTGGTTTTGGTGCAAGAGTTTGTTATTTACTCTTTCCGTTTTCTATTCCTTAAGCTTCCTTCTATGCTAAGCCCAGTTTGAAACCACTAAAGAAATCATCTGCCTTTTGAATACAGAGTATTAAACTGGGCAATATCAGTTTGCAGAGACTTGGTGCCAAGCAAAGGAAAGGCAAAGGAGATAACTAGAAGATTGCATTAAAATACATAGCTTGTATTAAGAAATACCTGAAGGTAGGCAATGCACAATTGTACCTCAGCAGGTGCCATTCCCTTAGTTTTAATTAAAAATGGACATTGGCAGATTTTAACAGACAGGGGAGAAGCACTGTGTGCTATGAATAAGGAAGCAGAATATGAAAGCAGCAATTGAAATTGCCCTTTTACTCCATGTTGTGCGTTACAGAGCTAGAGAAGACAGTAGCAATTGCTCTGATTTATTCTTGGGAAGACAAGAGACATTTGTAGGAAAAGTAGAGGTAAAAAGAAACTCTAAGTAAGTCTAACTAAAATCAGGCCACTTAAACCTGCTGCAAAATAGTGAAGACTGAAGTGCCGAGTGTGAAAACCTGCAGGACTCCCAAGCTTATATGTTGGCATAGTGCTCTTTGAAGTGAATGGTAAGGTGATTGAGATGGCCTCGATGCACCAAGTACAGCAAATTTAGTGTAAAATGCAGCTTCAAGACAAAACCACCCTGATCCCGGGGGAATAATGAATCAGTCCTACCCTTCAGGACACCTGGGAGTTAACATTAATAGTAAGCAGAGCATCTCAGTAGTAGCTCTTGAAAATCAGGTAACCACATTCGGGTGTATTTATCTCAAATAATTAACAATGAAACTGCAGTAAAACTTCCATCTCACTGGCACATATACAAAGCAAAATAAATTCTCAACCTCTCTAAAGTAACAGGAGATATATATATCTGAGCTACAGTTTCTGTCTCTTCAGAACACAAAGCAAACAAAGTATTCACTTAACCAATTATTGTTTAAAAGAGTACTGTTTTCTTTTGCCAGAAAGCTAAGTACATAATCACAACAAAGATTAGTAATCACAAAAATTGGAAGGCTTTTATAATTTAAGGCTTCTTTACAATGTTTTCTTTTAAAAGTCTCCCCATTAATCCTTGTAATTTTAACTTAAAAAAAAAAAAAAAAGCCAATTAGCCTTTATAAAACATCTGAAATTTGACCACTGTCAAACACAACTTACACACTTAAGGAAAAATATTTAGTATGCAAAAAATGAATAGGTTAGTTAATAGCTTGTATATACTGATAGCCCTCAGCTATCAGTAGTCAGTTGAAGAAAGGATTTTGCTTTGCCCTATAACGCTTACCTCTAGACAGGATTAGGTTAGAACTTCTATTTCTTGGGAGATCCACAGATTTTATGCCATAAGGTGGCATAAGATTCATTTCACCAGGTATTGATTTTGCAAGGTACTAAGAGATGCAGAAATAGATTTACACTTAGAATTAGGTGTGCAGTTAAGTGTTTTACTGCCCTAAATTGCAGGGGGGGGGGGAAAAAAAGTTCATAGCTGAACAATTTCATCTCCCACCAAAAAGAACTCAGAGTTTACAAGGAGGTTAAACACTATTTTTTTTTTTTGTTAAGGTTACTTGATAAACACAGCATCTTTACTTGGACCATTGGTACTTACAGAATCATAGAAAGATAGACTACCATAAGTTGGAAGGGAGCCATAGAAGTCCAACTCCCAGCTCATCACAGGACTACCTAAAACTAAACCATATAACTAAGAGCATCATACAGACTCTCCTTGAACTCTGACAGGCTTGGTGCCACAACCACTTCCCTCGGGAGCCTGTTCCAGTGAACAACCACCCCCTCAGTGGAGAACATTTTCCTCACGTCCAGTCTGAACTTCTAAGAGATACACTGCAGAGATGGAATCTAATATTGGTTGGAGAAGAGCAAGTCTAGTAGGACTGAGTTTAGATAAGCATCTAAATAACAGTTACCAACAAGTTGCTGTAACACCTTATCTTTATAATGTCTGCCTGCACTAGGGCATTCTGGGACATAGTTTTGGGGTTTTTTTTCACTTTTTCTCTTCCAATCTTAATCTTAATTATTATTTTTACTACTTACAGTTTAAAAATTTAGATTGGCTTATTTATTTATTTATTTATTATTAATTAATTCTTTAATTGAGGGGAAAAATATCTTTCTAGAAACAGTAAGTAGTCATGATGTATGTTTCCAAGTCAGGAGCAGGAAACTGTACATCAAGAAACATTTACTTCTAGTCAGGGTCAAGATTATAGGTTTTAAGACTGCACATATTTTTGTGTGACAGTCAAAATAAGTTCTAAAATTCACTTAAACAGAGCTTTTAATTAGCATAGCTATATACCAAAGAAATGAATTCCATTGACATAGTTCTAGGACATGCAAAGCTCCTCAGTTACTCAAAAGTTTTGTGTAAAACAACTGCAGGGTTGTCACATCTTTCGTACAGTTATCCTGAGAAGAATAATGAATGGCATTGGGAATCCACGTAGCCTGTTGGCTAAGATTATTTAAAAAATCTGTTGATTTTAGAGATTACTTGAGATTATTTTCAGGAAATGTAACTAGTTTCTGAAACAATCAGTCCAAAATTTCAGGTAGGACGACTCAAACTGATACCACTCTACTCTGAAAGTAGTGACCCAGCATGGCAATATTTCATTCTATGGAAAGTAAATAGCTTATTAATAATTTTACTGGCGGGGAAAAAAAACCTTCAAAATACGGTTGGAAGACAGACTTTCCTCTTCCAGTATTCAAACTATTAACATAGAGGAGAAAATATTCCATATGGATCTTGCATGGTGGCTGGAGCACTTTCATACCATATTGTAGAGACAGGTTCAAAGACTGACATTCCACAATGTTTATGCGTTATTTCCTCCATATCATAGCTCTGTTCTGAAATGTATACTTTAAAAATGTCAAGAACTATAAATACAGGGGAGCAGAGGAACACAGCACACACTTTCTTTGTTGGTATTGAAGAATGAATATGAGACATCACTACAGAAATTGTTTTCTTAAGCTATTTCTTAGCATGTTATTAAAGATGAAAATATCCAGCCCCCAGCTGGGCTGGATGGCCGAGCCCAGAGAGTTGTGGTGAATGGAATTAAATTCATGTAGCGGCCAGTCATGAGCAGTATTCCCCAGGGTTCAGTTTTGGGGCCTGTCTCATTTAATAGGTTTATCAATGATCTGGATCAGATGTCTGAGTGCTCCCTCAGTAAGTTTGCAGATGACACCAAACTGGGCAGGAGTGTTGAGCTGCTCGAGGGTAGGAAGGCTGTGCAGAGGGATCTGGACAGGCTAGATCGATGAACCAAGGTCAATTGTATAATGTCTAACACAGGCGTATAACGTCTAACACAGGCAAGTGCTGGGTCACACTTCAATGCACACTGCGTATGTGTGTCACAACAACCCCATGCAATGCTACAGGCTTGGGGAAGAGTGGCTGGAAAGCTGCCCTGTGGAAAATGACCTGCTGAACATGAGCCAGCAGTGTGCCCAGGTGGCCAAGAAGACCAACAGTGTCCTAGCTTGTATCAGAAAAGGATAGTAATCAATCGGGAAGTTATCAATCATCCCTCTGTACTCAGCACTGGTGAAGCCACACCTCAAATATTGTGTTTGGTTTTGGGCCCCCCCATACAGGAACACTGAGTTGCTACAGTCCATTCAGAGAAGGGCTGGTAAGGGGTCTGGAGCACAAGTCTTACAATGAGTGGCTGACAGAACTGGGATTGTTTAGTCTGGAGAAGAGGAGGCTGAGGGGAGACCTCATTACTCTCTACAACTACCGGAAAGGAGGTTGTAGGGAGGTGCATGTTGGTCTCTTCTCCAAAATAACTAGTGATAGGATGAGAGGAAACGGCCTCAAGTTGAGTCAAGGGAGGTTTAGATCGGATATTAAGAAAAACTTATTTACTGAAGGAGTGATCAGGCACTGGAACAGGCTGCCCAGGGAAGTGCTGGAGTTACCAGCCCTGTAGATGTTAAAAAAAAATCTGTAGATGTGGCACTTTGGGACATAGTTTAGTAGCCATGGTGATGCTGGATTCATGAGTGGACTTGATCTTAGAGGTCTTTTGCAGCCATAACGATTCTATGATCCTAATCTTTTACATAATTGGATTGCGCCTTCTGAAAAGTTCACCACTGAAAACAGTTTAGCATCTAGGATTTGGGGAGCCACAGGACATAGATGGTTCTTAGAAACTAGAAATAGTTTTGAATCAAAGTTCTATAGATTTTAGTTTAAAATTTGCAGCTGTCAGCTAGGCTTTCTGTATTCTCATTAATAATTTGAGAAAAGAAATCAAAGGCATAGATTTTGATTTATTTTTTTCTTCTTGAAATCAAGCTTGTCTCCCTCCTTTTAAAGTTAACAACTTCTTGAGACAGCCAAATGCCTAGAAAGTCTATGAACATATGTGTGTGTTGAGATTTTTTTTTTTTGGTCGGGAAAGGAAACAATACATAAATTTAAGGATCGAGCATTTTCATCTGACCCAATGAAGTCCTTAAGTAAAACCTCTTTTTAGAAGAAAGTCATTAATATATTCTATGATTAATTCTGTCCTTCTCCTGCATCAGTCAGCATCATTGAGGTTCTGCAACTGAGGCAAAAAATGGGTCCTGCTTCTTATCTCCTTTATATATTTGTACCAGGCGACTAAGGGAACTATTCTGCTCAAACAAGAATTCCCTCACTTTCTGTTTCCACTTCCCACAAATATTACTGTGAAAAGAAGCAGTAAGCAGGCCAGATTCCCATCTATTAAAACATGGTTTGTCTGGAATGGCTCCAGTGTGGCTGACAGAAAGCTTCTGGGTGCACAGACTTGATCAGCAGCTGGGTGTTGGCCTCAGAATTTTTGAGAGGATGAAGCCTGAAGTCACCGGAGTCAGGTTTGCACACTTGCAACTAAAATACCCAGTGTTTTGCTTAACAGAAACATCCTGGGAGACTGGCAAAACCAAAAAAAAACAGGGAGAAAACTGGGGAAGATGAGTAGTTGTATCACTCCTCTTCCCTCCTGCCTCCCACTGTAATTTCTGGGCAATATATGTCACTTGCTATAGCTAAGTTACAATTTAGAGAATTATTTCACCATTTAAAATGCTGAGTCGTCTTTGCTGAGACAGGGCTATAACATAATAGTGACACAATTTGGGAATATCTTGATGTAGCATTTAACCCAACATCTAATGTGGTTTGGCTAGGATAAGTAAGGGACAGACAGACAGGCTTGTTCTTTGCAGTACTTTAGGCTATGGACTGTATGTTAAACAGTACTTACAATGCTATGCATTGCCTGGTGGGAAAGGACATGTGCGGTTTAGCAAATAATCCTGACTTCATTCTGTGTAGGAAAAGAGCTTGACTCATCAGTACAAGCTGAACACAAGATGTTCAAGAGTGACATGGTTATATTTGTTTTACTAGCTACTGTCCTTGCAGGCTTACTAGGAATGAAGAGTTTATCCCAGATTTCTATCAAAATTCACAGTACTCTGATGGAGTATTTTGTCAGTTCCTTGCAGCACTTGTTTGTAAAAACTGAGATAGATAATAGACTCACTGGCAGTTTTTAATCTTGATCTCAGAAGGACAAAGGCGAGTTTAATGCTGCAAGACAAGATTCAATTTCAGCTGAGTATCCTTTCAAAACCACCATAGGATGGAAGGCTGCCAAACAAAACACATGTATTTGGCACTCAGGAAAGGACAAGGTCCTCCAGGTTAACAACGCAGTAAAACATACTTTTTATAGTTTCTCAAAGGAATAGGCTAGAGGATGAAAGGATGATCCTATTGTTTTTTCTGTAATAGCTGACAAGCTACTAAAAAGCAGGATGAAAGAATCAGTTTTTAGTTTCTCTGATACACATCAAGGCTCTAGCATGTCTTCAAGCTCACTCTGTCCTTCATAGCCCAACTTAACACTAAAACCTGATTTTGGACCAGACATTTCTAAAAACAAAAGAGAAAAACAACACACCAAAACCAGAGCCTGAAAACAGGAACCACAATCCAGGGCTTCTCACAATCAGTATTAAGCAACAGTCATGATCCTTCTAGTGCTTTCTTTAGGCAATAAAACAATTTTTCCCTTGCTTAGTAGCAGCACCAGACAAGGTGGAAGAAGAATCATGTTCATTCAGCTTGTCCTGGTTATTTTGATCTTCCAGGATCTACAGAGATTGATCTGGTCCTGAATCTCTTACTTCTTGGTGACATCTTTCACCAACCCCCCATTCTAGAAGGGGCAAGCAGCACCAGCAACCCATAGCAGCTTCACTGCTTTTGAGTTGGCTGAATCCTCTCCCCCACTGATGGCTGCAGCGTACATCTTAGTTCGGTGTATACTTCAGGGTGTGTTGCTGTGTCAGGCTTCACGAATTTGCTGTCTGTGTTTAGCACAGGAGGTAAGACAGACTAGGATGATTTTTTTATTTTTTTTTTTGACAATTACAAAGTTCTGGTGGGAGTGGACCTCACTATCACCAAGGTAGAAGCCACTCCTGCTTTAATCTGGGCTGACTCTGCAGTTTGCCATAAACTCCCAATGTTACACATTAAACAATCTTGGAGCAGGTATACCATGCCAGGCTTCCCAGTTCACCTCAACACACCACCTGAGCCATTAGGACTGGTGTGTTCCTTGAATGCATGTTCTAGTTCTAAAGTGCTTAATTATGACAGCATGCAAGTGAAGTCACCTTTTAAATTACTAAGTGAAAAGCATACAGCCATAGATTCCCCAAAAAACTAAAACCTTTCAGATCTCTGGTTCAAGTGAGCTCAATGCTAAGAGAATAAGGATTTATCTCCTTTTTTCCCAGGTTTGTGTAGATGAATCATGATCATGAATCATTAGTACTGCATAAGTGTAAGCATTAGTAAAGGACATTAACATCCATTAGGGCCTTTTTTTTTTTTAACCTTTATTTAGGGGCCTAAGCATAAGTTTATAGTGGCTTTTCCAGAACTGTCTGTGTAGAGACTTGCCCTTCCTCTAAGGTCTCTTCTGGAACATGTGACCTAGGCAAGACAAAGTAGAATTAGCCCTGCAACATGTGGAGGTAAGAGAGGTGTCTAGAAGAAGAAGAAAAAAATATCTTTCAACTTCTAAAGTTATAAGTAAACTCCAGTAGATAGAAGGCTTTTTATTTCATTCAATCATTCTTTCACTACACTTAAAAACCTAATGCATTTCTTCAAAAGCACCATTATAGAACACTAAATACTGTAAATAATGTGTGTTTAACAAGTGATAAAAAGAACAGAGAGGTTATACAGACAAATTAAACTTTGAAAGGAAGTTCACAGCACTTCTAAAGTGTCTTACCAGTTTAAAAATAACTCTTCCATTACCTTCAAAGGAAAAAGACCATGACATCTCAGAAATTCATTACCTCTACACGAAGTACCATATAACTTTGGTACTATGCAATTGTTTAAGTCTAAGGTACAGAACAAAACAATGGCCTAGATTCTATTTCCAGGAAAAAATATATATCATTTAAGCTTACATAAACAAGTAAATGGTGAAGTGAATGAAAGTGTGCTAGGAAAATGACTGCTGGTAATGGCAGATAACACTACTTATTTAAGTTTATTTGAAATTGTCTTGGGATAGACATATTTCAGAAATATTGCCTTGAAAGCCTGCTGTTAATCTTTGAAAAATATTGTAAAAATATACTGATATGTCAGATAAACAAAACTACAATTTTCTTTTTGTATGCTATGAATACTAAGAAAGTTGCAGAAAATATATCATCTGTGGGGATTTTTCTTCTCATACTTAATATAGGAGGCTTATTTCAACGTTCTTAAACATCTATGAGGTAAAGAGAGAATAACAATCTTTCCTCTGCTAGCTCTTCTGTGCAGATATTTAAACGTGTGGTCAACATTACATATTTTTGCTGCTTCTTTAGTACACGAGTTCCTCAAATTCATATGATGTATCTCCCCAGAGAAGTAAAATTATCTGTACTTCTCTGAGAGGGAAATGAGACTGCGACAATTACAAACATGCAGCTGTGCTGAGAATCAAACTTCAGACTCCTGAGTTTCAGGCTAATGCGTTGATTGCTGCCCAGCAATTAAAAGCAGTATCACATGCACAGCAGATCTTCTTCCATACAACATCAACATAAGGTTGAAAAAAAAAAAAGCCATAAGTACTGTCATAAAGTATTGCATTATATCATTATGCATATCAATATTCACTATACTTGAGGACTGAAGGCCTTCAGAGGAGGGCCAGCAAAAAAAAAGGTTAGGATCCTTAGTTAAGTTTCTACTGGAGTGCTCCTTGGCTTAAGAAATAGACACAGATGACAACCTTCAACCAACCCAAAGAATCTGCATAAATCATATCAACTAAAGCTTATCTATTCTAATTACATTTTAACATCTGCAACACATTTTCCCTAGTTAACATATTCCAATAGATTATACATTCATATACTGCATTGCCAGCCTACATTTGCAGATTGGCATTTTAACAGTAAAAGTACCTCAAAATGTGTTGGTTTGATTATCTTAATATTAGTTACTGTTTGAAGATACTCTTGAAGACCACTACTCAATGAAGAAGGAGTATCATTTTTAATTGCTATTATCAGAAGGCTTATAACATATTGTTTCACACTGTGTAACTATACATCCTAGGACAGAAGAAGAAAGTCAGTGCTATGACATAGTCCTAGAAATTTACTGCACATAGCAACAGCAGCAATATTAGAAAGAATCAAAAATCCTTCAAGGCTGTTCTCAGCTGGAACTAAGTCACTGGATGATATCTCTTGATTAACATTCAGTAGTTTAAAACAGCCCCTACTATTTTTTCCCTGAATCTCAAAGATCAATCTGGAATAGCAAGAGTTGACACTACAGGAAGAAATCACACTTTCCTGCAATGAGCAGAAGCTTCTAACTGGTTACAGATCTATTTTTTCCAAAATCCGTGGATGTCTGAGCTCAGCATTGCCATTCCAAGCTCATCTCAGGATGAAAACTGCACTAAAGAGAACAGGCAGAAGTGGCAAATGAAGTAGAAGGAAGAGCAGCAAGAACTCCAGTTTGCTTCAAAACTTACCGCACGTGTTGGTTCACTTTACATGAACCACTATATCTCAGTACTTAGCGTCACTCTGTGTAACAACCTACCTTTGTCTAACTTGTAAAAGTGAATATCTAAATAGTCAATTACTCTAGGCTGGCATTGCTCTGTGAAATGGTAAAAGACGTATTCTGACTTCTAGCAGCCTTAAAAAAAAAAAAAATTATTGTATTATGTCACTAGAAATAGATCAAAGGCTTAGCATATTAGCTTTTGCAAAGTAGTAAACGTTGGAAAACTCATCCGGATAGTGTAAGACAGGAGGAAGTTGCGATTTGCTTCCTTTTTTTTTCTGTTGTAATATGAGAAATCAGAATTTCCCACTGTGTTGCTGACCATAAATAGAATTACAGTTATAAAGCCTCTAATTAGAGAACACTATCCCTCTTGGTCCCACTTTCTTGTGATTAACATTAAAGTGGGGAAGAAATTATATTGCACATACTGTAACTATAACTGAGCCCAGTATTATGCTGCGTACTCAGCACCATAGATCTGATTTTATTGGTGCACAAACAAATGTTAATTTGTTAAATAACCATTTTGACTTACACCAAACACACTTTCTACTATTATAAGTATTTCAGGGCAACAGTCGGTTTCTGATGAGATGGCCACACTTGGGACCAGCCTGATCAGCTTTGGCAAAAGATTAATGCAAACTACCAGTCCCTTCTGCCATCCTTGTAGTAAGGGCTGTATGCATGGCAAATAACCAAAGTGATGATATTTAAACCACACCATCTCCTTCCAGTTAAGAGTCTTAATATGGTTGTTAGACATAATGGGCATAGATTTTGCCGAAGCTTGTCTCCCTCCATTTAAAGTTCATAATGCTACAGTTGCCTTATAGGAATAAGACCAGCGACCACTTGAGCTGTTCCACGAATTCTGCCAGCAGCTGCTGAGGAGGCCAGTTCTCTCCTCATTGAACCCTACTTGACATCAGCAAGGGTTACTGCCGTGAGAGGCCAATGCTGGTTATAGAATAATCAGATCCCATTCAGAGGTGGAGAAATTGCTAGATACTGACAAGGACTTTAGCTAGACTACTTAAACCTCAAAGGGGTTTTATGAAGGACAGCTAGGGAAACAAATGGAATGATAAAGTGGACATATTCTTTGATGGTTTAGGAAGAAAGCAAATGAGACATCATCTCATTGCACCTCATATGACAACACTGAGCCACATCTGATGATTCTTTCTTGCTTCCTTTCCAAACTGCTGAAGAGAACTGGATTTCACCAGTCTGCTCTATTACTCATGGTAACCTTCAACTCCACTTAAAATGCTATTAGGACGTCATGTAAACTGTTATATGTAAACAGTGTTGATATAATTGCTATTTATTGTACAGCAGCCAACAAGCTGTACCTTCTTTGGCAGTAGAGGGATATGCCTTTTGTTGTCAGTCATCTTGTTCTCAAGTAGCAAGTGGATATCCCAAAGGCAAGAGTGGTGAGAGTATGATTGAGAATATGGATGCAGTGCAGCAGCATATTGGGAAATCTGGGTTACATAAGCTTTTATGGTTAAAGTTTTCTGAGGAAATACATTTGAATTCTTTTTCCTAGTCATGTTTTACACATCTCAATTTAATTTGTTTTCCCATGGTAGCTTCAGCCAAAACACAGAACAAGCATATGTGTAAGAATGCACAAGAGTATGTTCACTCATTTTTTGAGTTCAAAGGAAATGAATGTTTCTCTCAATCCCTTCACAGAGGGCATCTGTCACATAACTCACAGATGACTAAAATTTAACATTTTTTTTTTTTTTATGTCTTACTATACAAGCCATACCCTACAAACAGCTACAGAACTGAAATATGGGCTAAACCCTCTGTGTACTTCTTAGACTCTATAAGGTAATACTAACTGAGATAACTGAAGATTTAATAAACATTTTCTGCCTGTGACACAGACCGTTTTTTCAAATCTTCAGAGCTATAATACTGCCTTTTATCAGAAGCATATGTGTTCGAGTTGGCAGAACACAATGAACTTGAACAGAAGAAAAAAAACAACCCCATTCTGGGCTGCATCAAAAGAAGCGTGGCCAGCAGGTCGAGGGAGGTGATTCTGCCCCTCTACTCTGCCCTGGTGAGACCTCACCTGGAGTACTGTGTCCAGCTCTGGAGCCCCCAACATTAGAGGGACATGGACTTCCTGGAGCGAGTCCAGAGGAGGGCCAGGAAGTTAATCAAGGAGCTGGAGCACCTCTCCTGTGAGGACAGGCTGAGAGAGTTGGGATTATTCCACCTGGAGAAGAGACGGCTCTAGGGAGACCTTATAGCGGCCTTCCAATACTTAAAGGGGGCTTATAAAAAAGATAGGAAGAAACTCTTGTAATAGGATAAGGCATAATCGTTTTAAAATAGAGGCAGGTAAATTCAGACTGGATATAAGGAATAAATTTTTTACAATGAGGGTGGTGAAACACTGGCAGAGGTTGCCCAGAGAGGTGGTGGATGCCCCATCCCTGGAAACATGCAAGGCCAGATTGGATAAGGCTCTGAGCAACCCTATGTAGTTTAAGATGTCCCTGCTCCTTGCTGGAGGGTTGGACTAGGTGACCCTTAAAGGTCCCTTCCAACTCTAACTATTCTATGATTCTATAAAACTTCACTGATGAAGACCATGTTAGTTTGTGACCTTGTTCAGCAGCACTTTTTTCCCCATGGTGTGCTAGTGAAGCAAGAAAAATACCTTAAAGCTTCTAATGGCACTTTCGATATCTCTTAATTCTCCTCAATTAATGGATGCAACGGGTGTAAGGATATCTGGCCTTACACCTATTTTATCAAAGAATTAGCATAACTACTGATTTTAACAGACTCAGGATTATACCTCAAATATCACAGTTTTGTGGTGTATTTGGACAACAAATAGCATTTTTTGAGCTTCTCTTTTCTGGCTTTGCAAAGTTTTTGTTGCTTTTAGACAGTCAGAAAGCTTGAAAATATACTATGAAAGCCCTCCCCCATTTTAACCATTACAATTTCTGAAAGAAGAAATTCATAATAATCAGGGAAGAGTCTATATCCATTTGAGAAGACATTCATACATGCATCTTACCAGGTGATTGTATTTGAATGTTTTATTTACAGGATGCTATTCCCAACCTTTTGACATCTCTTGTGAGGCTATACTAAACTTTATAGTGCAAATCTGCTCTCTAGTGGCAAAAAATTACTACACTAATTTTACAGAAAAATCTGAAGTTAATCCTGACGTAATTAAGTCAATCTGTTGTTGTTTTGCAAGAGTGGGTAACAGGAAAAAAAAATGAATGAAATAAAAATTTGAGTAACTGAAAGTAAGAGCATGTAACTCTGTTTAGATCTGATAATTGTGGGGTTTGTTTTTTTTTTTGCAGTAGCAAGTCAATCTTTTGTAATACAGACTTAAAATATATTTGAGGTAGGCTGGGTAATCATAAAAAGAAATTATACAAAAAAGAGCTAATTAACTGCTAGTGTGAACTGTGCAGGGTTTCATCAGGTTTGAATCAGCAATCTTGAAAGCTTATATGACTGGAAAGTAAATTCTCAATGCACATGCATGCTACTACTTGTCAGCAAAATTTCTTTCCCTTTAAGCTAGGAAGTAACCATAGAAATAGGAGATAGCAATCTTATTAGATCTTTTTAATAATTTCATAGGTACATCCTTCCTTGCGTAAGTTGTCAAGAGTTACTTCATGAAAGACTGGGCAGAAATAGTGCACACTGAATTTACAGAGTCTAATCATTTCACTTTGAGGACTTGTAAACCTTATTATTAGCTCTTGAAATCATTATTGTGTTTAGATTAGGCTGAGTAGCACAACCCTTTCTATCTTTTCAGCCACCATTCATTTTAGTAATTCATACATAAATGAGTGTTCCCTTACGAACACTGGAAGATTAAACTACAGCAGAATAGCTAAATTGGTGATGACTCCCACATGTCAGTACTTGGCTGAAATACATACATCAGTTGAGGAATGATGTATTCCATTCCAGGAAGTAAAGGCTACCCCAAACTGGCTATTTTAATACGCAGAAGTTCAGCAGCAGCTAGGTGTGTATTTTCAACTGAGGGCACAGAGAAGAGGGCAATGACCAGTTCTGCAACACACCTGATAGTTGAAAGCATATTGACAGGCTAAAATTTAGTTTTATGAGGCCTTAAGAGTATTTCAGAGACTTAAATATTTGGAGTTCTCCTTATGCCAGTATATTTGTATGATATTTGGTGGAGTACTCAGATGTTCAGAAAAAGAAAGATTAAGAAGAGTGGAAAAACAGTGGGTTAACACTCAAAATGAGGTTGCACTTCATGACAAAAATAGCTTTTTAAGAGTACACTGACTTTCTTAATCGCCAGCCCTCAAACGTGGAAAGATAAGGCAGACCAACAGCTTTCGGAAATTCTCTTTTTAGGCACTGCAGAGAAAGGTTTATATCAACTGAAGTCCCAACTATGCTTTTGCAAGACAGAAACTCATTCAAATGCACACAACCACATAACCTGTGCACCTGCTGGCCAAGAATACCTATAAATAGCTCATCCTTTAGCACTTTCCCCCACTATGTTTTTGCACTGCAGTAGTGCACAATAGTTCCTCGTTGTGCATTGGCTCTTCTTATATTGTAACTAGGCAACAGCCCTATTTAAAAAACAACTGATCCTTCCCCCAAACAGCTAGCAATCTAAGGGACCAATGTGACAACAGCTGAACATAATTAACAGGATGGGAGAGACAGACAGACTAGTCTGCACAACCGAAGCCGTCACAATGCAGCAGCTGCCTAACTAGCAAAAACGCTCTGTGCTGGCATGGTGCAGAGGATGATCTGCTGGGGGATTTAGAGGGGGCAAAAAGGTTGTTCCATGTTTGTATGATGCTCCTTCCTCTTTGCATTTTGCAGTAATTGCAGATTCCTGTTATGACCACATTGCTGTACAAAGTCAAAGTTCTGTGTGAAGTAGACACAGGTATTTTGTTGAGTTTACAGAAGAAAAAGTAGTTATGGGAAACTAGTGCCTCAGGAAGCAAGCTGTCCAATTCTGTAAGAACAGGACACCTTGTTGTTCTGTCCCAGACATACCTTAGATGGGCACTGTATAAGCTTCTGTTCATATTTCTACCCACAGTATTATTCAACAGCTTGAAAAAAATATATCTGCAGTACTAAATTTAAACCTAGCGTGGCTCATGATTATGCTACAATGTCAAAGGATACCAATTCAACTTAATTCAACTTAAATCCAGAAATATTGACATCAGCACTGATGTTGCATTCAAAGACATAAGTTTTTAAGAAAATTTGAGACACAAGTTTTTAAGAAAAAATGGAGATGGATTCGTATGGAATCAGTACTACAAAACAAAGTGTTCAGGTAACTTACCTGAATTTTCCAATTGGACTACCCAGGAGAGGTAAGGTGGTAAAGAAACAGATGCACGTGCTGTTCACTGGCTGATCTGTGTACATACACATGGTAAGTGTACAAGGGAATCTCATACTCTGCCCTTATAAGGTGAGGATCTAGCTCAGTTCCAAATTATACAGTATCGTTTTTACACAAGAATTGCCATTTCTACTCACAGCCTCTGGTAATGGGATATTACTACTTCACATTATTCTTTTTGCACAATGTGTTTAAAAGCACTTGCATAAACATAAATTATTTGTATAACCCTAAAAGACTGTCTCTAGCTAAACTAGTCCAAAGTTAACACATTTTCAAGTCACAAGTATAGTTTCCAATAATCATGAGACTAGCACTGACATAACCTGATGTTTTTAGGAAGCACTGGGTCATACATACCTGCACGACTTCTAAAAGACTTGACAAAACAGAGGCAAAGCACTGTTGCTCACAGCATGACTAACTGCAGAAATTGCTCAAAACATTCTTGGCTAATTTTTCTAGGAGGTCAAAGAGAAAAGTCATTAGTGTGCTGGAAGATATACATGCAAACTAAGCTTTTATCTGGGGACCAAGCTGTCACAAGACATTTATATTAAACCTGGGAGGGTGAGGGGTGATCATCAAAAAGCAGAAACAGTGAATACTGGAGAAGAGGGGAACACCTTTTGGTTAAGATAACATGCCTCACAGCAGGACAGTCAGCAATGAATTACTAGCCCCAGGAAGAATGTAGTCAGGCAGTATGTCAGATACAGGAATGATATTTTTCCAGTAAAATGGTGTCAGCATTTGATCCTTTCTGGCTTGATCTTTTTCCCTCAATTAGTTTTTTAAAATTTTTAAATTATTATTGAAAAAAATTGCTCTTGACACTATAATATACTTGGCAGTTTGATCAAGGACAAAAGATGATGGTTTGGGGGCATTCATTGCTTTAGGACGTTTATGTTTACTGCCTCATGAGAACATATAAAGCATGTTTCACAAGACTGGAAACTGTCTTGACTGTCTAACTCCAAAAAATGAGCCTGGAATTAGTTAACAGCTTGGTTTTCATTCTGGTCCTCACTCATTACCAAAACTGAAAATTGGCAACAGTGTGGGGTTTTTTTCCCTCAGTTTTCCTCACCTAAATAAGTTTTTTACTAATTCCTTATATAAAATGTGGGTCAATAATGCTAAAAGGAAAAATATCCCAACTTTTCTGCTCTTGACTCCCCCTCTCCAAACAAACCAACTCCATCTCCCAAAAAAACAGCAATGGAAACAAGAAAAACCTTTAGTTTATATTAAATTTAAATGTACTAAATAGCCAATAAGTGTTTGTAGGCCAAGTGGTATGACTTTAATAAAACACAAGTAATGAATGAATTATTCTTCAGATGTTAAGCTCCCACTTCAACAGTCTATTTCCCTACAACCTCAGTACAAAAGCTTTCTTAAAATAGTGTGGCTAACATCTGCCATATGTTGTTTGTACTCTCATCTTTCCCCCAGGAAGGAAATGTGCCACAAAGAGTTGTGTTTTCAAGGGGATCTACTTTTATTGTTTGTTTTGGGTTTTTTTTTTTAACACATGTGGAAAATTAACTTACCAGAGCTTTGGTCCCAAAAAAAGGGAAATTCATGTAAACCTAGCCTGACAAACATCGACAAGTCAGCAATGCTGCCTTTTTGGGTGGCAGAACACACCTCAACAGTCTCCTGAGCACAACTGCAGCATTGCCTTGTGGGTGGGAGATGGTCTTATCCTACTCATAGGAGTGTCAGAGATCAAAGCCCAATACCCTGAGTTTCAGGTGGAAATTTGGAGACAAACAATTACCTCAGTATTATAGGTACTTGGCGAAAGGCACCAAGCAGTGACACGTTCTATTTCTGAGCCATATTAAGATCTCTATATAGTGTTTATGGTAGCCTAATTCTGTGGTGTGTGCAACTTCTTTCTGTCATTAATGACTCATCTTACTTACACAGGAAATATACTTAATCACAGCTGCCATCTAACAAAATGAACATCTGGCAAAGGGGGGGTGTGTGTGGTGTCCTGAACCTTCTCCTACATTGTTTAGTGTTTTATGGGTTTTGTTTGTTTGTTTGTTTTTAAAAAGAGTCAACCTTATATATTTCAGAGCACTGGTATTATTGTAACATTTTTTCTAATCCTTGTGATTATTTTGTTTTGAGTTCTCTGAAATTGCTTTAGCTAGCTAAGCTTAAACAGTTCTGGCTGCCACGATATTTTCATTGGTAAAGCACATGAAATGCTGTTACAATTGTGACAGTGAATACACTTACATGTCTTTCAGTGGCAAGTCAAAATATATTTGAAGAATCCCTGTGGCAGACATGAGTAACAATTTTTATAGTCTTAGTTTTGTCTTTACAGTAACTCATTTGCCTCTTGACTTTTAGGTTAATAGCCCTTTCTAATAGGAATACTCTCACTGATAGGAAATGCACTTTCTTAGCCACCTCAAAGAGTGAACACCATAAAAAAAGAGAAATGTACACCCGAAAAAAAGTTTCAGCAGCTGTCTAATGACAGATGTTGTGGTACATTGTGTTTTCCAAATGGAAAAACATAACTGTGTCATCTGAAAGTTATATAACTAAAAACAGATGAGGTGCCAGGAATAAATATTACATTGTTTTTCCAGTGAAATATCAGGGTCTCCCAATCTAAAATTCCTTTTACAGTCACTCTGACAACACCCTTTCCATACTGAATAGATTTAAAAGTCTGTCAGTAAAGTCTGTCAATATTACTGTTCCCTTTTACTCATTAATATATTTGCTAGGAACTGGCTCAAGACTGCTAACTAATCCCATGCAAGTCACATATACTTTAAAGATAATTTAGTTGCAATGAGACCACCGCCAGGTCAGACTCAAACAGATAACTTTCTGGTCCTACTGTTCACCCACAGCACACAACTGTTCCATTTAGGAGCCTTCTAGGGTCAAGTTAGCACCTTTCTTGGCTGAATGAAAGGGCTTTCAGGAGTTTTAGTGACTGCAACAGCTATATCAGAGAACATAACCATCATTTCAAACAGTTGCTGAAGCATCCGGGTGACCAATCCCTTGTTACAGCTCTGAGGTGAACAAATCAAGAAATAAGATCTGGTTTTCCAGCTACCCCACCATGCCTTCTTGCTGCCTTTTCCCAATACACACAAAAACAAGCACACACACAGATCCTCAGATCTTTCCTGGAGACTAGCGTAAATATGTAAGGTAAGCATAATGACCTCGTTATTTGAACTTTCCTACCGCACTACTGCATGAACTTTAGCATCATGTGGCTTCAGTGCATTGCCTCTCGCCGCCAGCAGATGTCCCCTTGTGCCCATCACGTCGCATTTGTAAAAAAGGCCAGCAGTTGCAAAATCACATGAATAGTTTTCAACTGCTGAATAGCATAATTTTTAAATTTCACTTACTTCCACAAAGGTCTGGGAACATGCAATCCACGTTGCTTCTGTTTTCATAAATGCAAGACTGAAGGATCAAGAGATTGAGTGAATCTGAATTCAGTTTTTACTTTATACCTTCAAACAAAGAAAATTAGGATGATTACTCTTAGTTAACCTTGCCAATTTACCACAAAAATAATAAGTCAGTCCATAAAAGACACTCCACTGGGATTTCTTGGCTGAGATTTAAATTCATTTTCTCTCTAACACAGAACTTGTTTTTCATAACTGAGCACCTAAGCACCTATCCTGAGATTCCAGATTTGGCAGGCTAAAGATCTAAATCAGAAAGCAACTAAAATATTTGGAAAATTTTGGATTTGATATCTTGTACTTGACTTTGCATTTCTGAGGGCAGCAGAATTCACTTCTGAGTGTGCACTTTAAGTAATCCTAAGTTCACAGCTTTGGATACTAGAGCACTACAGCACTTCTACGTTGGTGGGAGTAGGAGTAATCCTCTGAGTCAGTTACAGCAGCCAGCCACCGTTAGCTGTCAGAGCTACTTCAGTGGAGTTACAGAAATTTACACCACTCACCAAGAATTGCTTTGGTAGCAGGGTCTCAGGATCTAGCCAATAATGTTGTTCTTTCAAACCCTGCAATGTACTTTGGCAGTCTTACGGATAATGATCTGGTATAGAAGTTTTGCACAAGTTTCTCTAAGAGGCAATACAATGTTGTAAGGAGGGATAAAAGGCCTTGTTTCTGTAGCTAGCCACACATGTCCAATTTTGGTTAAAATATTTAACAGAAAAATCACTTGGAAAATCTATTGGAATTTTGTGAATGTTTTTTACATTCTTGTTTCTCCATATGGAACAAAGAAATGGGTCTGGGAATGCTGGTACCACAACTCCAAGTTCTTATTGTCTCGCTCACTTCCGGATGAGATCCATACACAAAAAACCCCAAACCTCTTGAAATATTAATTGACTGCAAAAACTCCTATTGCACAAGCCACTCATTTCATGGTAAGACTGTTGGGCAATTTAACAATGTATAATTCTTGTTTAACCAGCTATGCTTGGAGCAGAAGAAAACACAGGTAATGTTACAGCATCACAAAACTGAACATGGAAATCCAAAGAACTACTGAAGGAAAAATGACACAGAATTTACCTAATGGTTTTCTTTTTTTTCTACGTAGATATACACACAATCCAAATAATGAGAACAACACTTTTTACCTCCCAGGCACAGAAGGAACTAAGATTTTCCCAGAGGTACCTCTAAATGTTGTCAACGGTTTTATCTTTTTGACAAAATGCAAATGTGTTATAATTGAAAAACACAGCAAATCTACCAGGATAGAAAGTGACCAGATTACTTTACTTCCTGGTTTTGATAGCAACCGTCAGAGCTGATAAAATCGATTAGCTTCTTTGAACAGAGATTTAGCAAAAAGTACTTTTTTTTCAAGAATGAGGCATTTATCGCACTTTTCTCTAGATTTTCTCCTCTCCCCCAAATAATCAAGTTCTTGCATTTGCATTAATCAGTGGTCTCCCTCATTGATACTAACTGGACAAAGTAAGCTCTCATCTTACATTCTTCTCTATTTGATATCTGCCTAGATGGTGAACACGTTTGTCCCTTCCTATCTCCTGGAAAAACAAAGGAGAATCTTTGGAGAGTTGTTCTATTCTGTTACTACGTTTAAGCAAAGAGCAGCTGATTTTAAATGCCTTATCATCTTACATATTAAGTAAGACTAGTGTAATCCTTTTAAGTAATCAGACAGAATATAATCCTGTACAGAAATAAAAGACACAAAGAAGAAACAGCAGACGAAAACAGGCTTGCTTGTCTTCCAACTGAAAAAGGCACAAGCTAGGCAAGCTCCAGTCCACTGCATTTCTCAGAAGACTGGTTCTGAGACATTGGCCATCCTATTTTTCATATGCCTTCTAAAGAAACCACAGTCTAAATGGGAATTTATATGTAAAACATCGTACCATTATAGCTGAAAAATGGCAGCCACTTCCTTCAAGAGAAGGGTAAACACTATTAGGATAATCAGGAATAATTTGGAGAATATTCAATTGAGCACAAGCTAAATTGTCCCAGTTTTTTTAACTTGAAATGGTGCACTAGCTTCAGTAGATGTGGTAAACAATAGCATGCAGCAGACTTTTCTTCCAGTGCAAACATCTTACAGAGTGAAGCTACAAAAACAGTGTTTCGTGGTGCTGAAGAGTGCACTAGAAAATTCTGAAAAGCTTCAAAAAACAAGTTACTCTTTTCTTTTGATTCCAGAAGACATTCACTGATATTTTCAGAGGTGTCAGAAGGATGAGAATCTGTTTTATGAAGTCACCAGCATTCACCTATTAAGAAGGACTGTGTTGTTGTCTCAGTTCCCTGTTCAACCCTACTGTTCAGGTCCCTCTGAAAAAATACACTTCAACAATTACTTTCTGTAGGAAAGATGCATGGAGGGGTTCTCAGACACTTTATTACCTGGCATTCTAATTTTATTCAGTTTATTTTATTTTTTAGATGTCAATTGCTTACATTTACTTAGTTTTGTGAAACATCTAGGGTGATTACAGATGATTAATAACGGAGAACATATTTTGTATTCCATTAATTGGCTATGAAACAGCAGTTGAATAGGGCACTATGTTTTTACTCAAGTCGTAAAACTCTGGTAAAATCATACCGTTTAAAAGCCAGGTAAGATTTGCAGAGCTTGAAAGAGCATTGTTCTATCAATTAAAAAACAGTTTCAGCCATAACTGCTCTGAATTTGTAACAGTCATATCGCAACTCTCTGGGTAGGAAACATGTGCAAGGTGTTGTTTGTCCAACTTCACTAGCTCTGCCAATATGTCCACACACATTTTACCTAGAACCACAAAAAATTTCAGCTTGTGTTCTGGTACGCATGACGTGGATCTGTAGACACAGTTCCTTTCTGTACTTCAGAAGATTGGCTAGAACGATGAGTTGGCAAAGGACTACTCTGTATTTTTCTGGCTGAAATTTAGTTGCTTCTTTTACATGCAATTTTACAAGCATGCCTTCAAGGGAGCAAACTCCATGGTGAAAATGCATTCATGCATTAAAATGCTGAAGTTACCGTAACTTTTCAAACTTCTCTCTGCTCTGGTAACTCGGTGCAGATGGAGCAGCCGAGGGGAGAGGCTGCGGTGCAGACCTCGGGCTGCAGGCAGTGCCAGGACCCTGCTCCCGGGGCACGGACAGGCGGCAGACCTGGCTGCAGAAGGAGTGCCCAGCTGGAGGAGCTCCTGCGGCAGGTGGCTGGGCTGCAGGAGGCGGTCAGGAGGCTGCGGGACATCAGGGAGGCTGAGAGGGAGCTGGATGCCTGGTTCCAGGC
>WHYT01015025.1:0-11019 GCA_009806455.1 Tetrax tetrax
GGCCCGGCTCTCGCCCATCAACGAAGGTGAGGTGGGGAAGGGCTGAGGCTGCGCCGCGGCACCGCGATGTCCCCGCCAGCCCCAAACCCCCCAAACCCCCCCAACTGCTCCCCTGTTCCCAGCAGAAGCCAGGCCCCAGATCCTGGGCCGATTCCAGGTGACACCCACCAAGGACCTGGCCGCGACCTTCCCAGCGCCGGGCAGCAGCGAGGGCAGCAGCGAGGGCGAGCGGCGCGGCGCGGAGCCGGCAGCCGGCATCTCCCCCCTGCCCGCGGCCCCCGACGCAGGGAGCAGCTCGAGCGCCGACTCGGACTCGGTGCTGCAGACAGCGGAACAGGACCCCGAGGCCGAGCCGCGCGAGGCGCCGGCCGAGAGCGACCGCGAGGGCCCCGGGGAGGAGGGCGCAGAAAGCGCGCCGCAGGCGGTGCTGAGCCAGGTGTGGCTGAGCTACTCCCGCAGCTTGTCCTACCTGAGCAGCGACGACACCGAGAGCGAGGACGAGGAGATCTGGGAGGAGCTGCAGAACCTGCGCCAGAAGTGAGCGACCTCGCGGGACGAGGGGGAAGCGGGGTGGTGGCGGGGAGGCAGCGCAGGGGCTGCGGGAGGGGACGCGCAGCCTGCCCGGAGCGCGGCGCACGGCGCGGCTGCCATCCACCCCCCGCCCTCGTCTCCTCCCCAGGCACCTGGCCGAGGTGCAGCTGCTGCAGAGCGCCCAGAAGAAGGAGATCGAGGAGCTGTACCTGCGCATGGGGAAGCAGCCGCCGCTGGGCATCGTCTCCCCCGCCGCCATGCTCTCCAGCCGCCAGCGCCGCCTCTCCAAGGGCAGCTTCAACCCCTCCCGCCGCAACAGCCTGCAGCGCCTGGAGCTGGCGCAGCCCCCAGGTGCCAGCCCCCCCTGCCCCAGCTCCCCGCGGGGTCCCGCGGGACGGGGACCTCTGGGGCCAGGGGCGCCAGGCCCGTCGGTGCCCCCCGCTCAGGGCCGCTCTGTCCCAGCAGGGATCATGCGCCGTAACTCGCTGAGCGGCAGCAGCACCGGCTCGCAGGAGCAGCGGCTGAGCAAGGGGGTGACCTTCGCCGACGAGCTCGGCCGGATGGTAAGGGGTGGGGGGGGGGGTTCACCCCACTGCCGGCGCCCCCGCGGCGCTCCCAGCGAGCCCAGCTCACCGCCGCTTCTCTCCCCAGTAGCCGACCGGCCAGGAGTGACTTCATGAACTACCTCAACCAAGTGCCTGCTTCCCCGGCGGTGGGCGAGAGCCCCCCGCGCCTCCTGGGAGGCCAGCGCCGGCCCTGGGGGGAGCCCACCCCCGCCTCCATGCCGTGCCCCCACGGGCAGGTACCTGCTGCCTCTGTATCAGAGGGAGGGCAAGCCTTGGCCTTCCACCTCCTCCCTCCTCGCGCGCCCCCGGCCCCCTCCCCGCCGTTCCCAGTTTGCTCCAGCCCCAGCTGCCGGAGGCGTGCGAGGTGGGCTTCACCGCGAGCTGAACCTGCCCCACGCAGAATCAGCCCCCCGCACCCGAAACACCCCCACCCCTGCCGCCACCCTGTCCTCCAGCCCTGCTCCCTGCGCGGGGCCCGTGCCCACCGCCAGCCTGACCTCGCTCTGCGCAGGCGAGGAGCCGGCTGCGGGGGGGAAGCAGCTTCCCCTGGCCCTGCAAGGCGACGGAGTGGTGCACTTTGTTACAAACTGATGTCTGGAAAGTGTTTTCATAAATCCGAATTAAATACAAATGGGGTCTGTCTGGTTCTGTTCAGCGGGACGTGTGGACTTGCTGTTGGCTCACGATAAGAGATGATAAAATGAAGAGCAAACCAGAAAATTCCCCCATCTCAGCAGACACCTGAGCGGGGGGTAAGATCCTGAGCTGGGGGGCAAGGTCCTGAGCCGCTTTACCAACGGGCGCTGACGCGGTCTCCAGACAGGGTATTTATTGTGGAAAGTGACAGACACGTGGGGACCCCAGCCCTTCCCAGGAGCTAGTCCCTGGCGAAGGCCCCCTGGAGAAAGGCAGCTGCCCGCAGGGGAGGAGGCCCTGCCCGCAGGGGAGCCCCCCCCCGGTGCATTTCCTCGGGCGGCACCGAGCGCCGTGCAGCGCCAGCCGTCCCCAGGGCGCCTGCCCCGTGCTCAGGGCCAGGCGATTCCCCCGTGCTCGCCGCCCGTCCGGCCCCGCGGCGGCTGCAGCTCACTCACGGGGTGTACCGGGACCGGACCGGGCTCGCCGTGCTCAGCTCGCTGCGCTCTCGGCCCGCGCCCGCGCCCGTGCCCGCGCTTCCTCCGCCTCCTGCTCCAGCTCGTCCAGGAACCGCTCCTGCGACACCGAGTAGAAGGTGTAGCCGTCTGGGGGGCGGGGGATGTTAAGGAAAACAGCGGGCGCAGCCCCGGTGCGTGTCCCCCCCCCCGGCCCGGCCCGGTCCCGGTCCCGGTCCCGGCCCGCAGGATACAGACGCCAGCCGCCACCGCGCCGATGCCGAGGGCCAGCAGGGCGTTGCGGCCGCGGAGCCGCCGGTGCAGAGCCCGCTGGCGCTGGGCGCGCTCCACCTGCGCCATGAGGACGCGCTGCTCGGGGCTGAGCCCCGGCTCCCGCGCGGGGTCGATGCGCCGCGCAAACGCCGCCTCCCCGCCCGGTTCCCTCGGCGCCGCCATCTTCCCCCGCCGCCGCTTCCGCACGGCGCGGCGACGTCACATCCGGCAGGCAGAAAGGGCAGGGGCCGGCCGCGCGCAGGGGCGGCGGGAGCGAGGCGTCGAGTGATTGGCTGGGAGCCGGCGCGCGGCGGAGGGCGCGCTCTGATTGGCGGAGGGGAACCCCGTGACCAGGAAGGCGCCGAGGTGGGGCCTGCGGCGCCGCGGCCTGGGCCGCCTCCCGGTACCGGCTGCGTCGGCGAGGGGCTGCGGCTTCCCGGTTGTGGCTCGCGGAACCCGGCCGCGGCGGGGGCTCTAGGGACCCCTTCCCAGCGGGGAGATACTCGTCGTCTTGGTTGTCTCTGGCCTAGAGCTGCTGGATGGGGTCCCAGGTGCGAGCAGCGTGCCGGTGCCACGACCCAGGCCCCCTCTTCGGCGAGATCGCTCCTGAGATTCTTGAGGATACGCTGATCCGTTTGGCCACGGAAAATGAGCAATACCTGAGCGAACTGTCCGATCAGGCCGGGTGCTTCAAAGAGACAGAGATAGTGGGTGAGGCTCTCTCGTCTGCAGTGAGTTCCTGAGGTGGTTAACTTGTAGAATTCGCTTCTGTTGACTGAAGTGAATCGCTGTTGTGCTTTTTTTTTTTTTTTTTTTTTTTCAGAATTTATTTTCCTTTTGTCTGAAAAATGGCAGTTGGACCAATCGGCAAGGTACCAAGCAGTAGAGTTACTTGAAAGGTAATGAATGCCCTGAACGCTCAACGCGTTTCTCATTTCTTTCACGTGGCTACGTGCGTGCTCTATCCCACTTAAACAACGTACAATGGTTTTTCATGTGTCTAGAGCTGTCTCTTTCCTCATTTAATTCAAATTAACAGCTATCTGTATATTCTGAGTGCATGCAGCATTGCTTTTCTTCCTTTCTCTTAGCAGAAGAGAGCTGTTTTCTGAGCAATTGTGGTTTCTGTAGGTTTATGATCAAGCAAGTAGAACAAATCTGTCAGTCCTCCAGAGAGAACGCTAACACTCCTGAACAAGGACAAGGCAGCAGCTGGAGCTCTCTGAAAGATCAGATATACGACACGTTTGTCCTGCGAGTCGTGTCGTGTGTTCAGCTTGCAAGCAAACTTTCCTTACACTATAACGTAAGGCAGCTAAACCTTTTCCTCTAGCGTTGTTTTAGCGGTGTAGTAAATTGTGTAGTACATGAAAAAAACAGATTTCCTCTCTGAAAGACAATAGTGATAACGACACGCAAAGGATGTTGAGATGGAGACCGAAATCGCGTACGTTTAGGGCATATTAATTGTCACTCATGAAGGAACAACTTGTCAGGAAATGTTCCCAGTTCTGGGGGGGATAAATACAGCAGGAAAACTCAGCCTGTGCTTGCTGAGAGTTGTCTGGCTGGAGGGGGTTCGCACTGCCCAGGGAAGGTTTGTGGAGTAGAGGAGGGCGGTGGGAAGTAAGCTCTGAGCTGGATTTCTCCTGCCAGCTGAAACGCTGAGTTAGCTGGGTTCGCTCACCGCCGCCGTGGCTCAGGCTTACACTCAACAGAAGGAGTAAAGTAACAAAGAACTTTGTTATCAGAAAGTGCCTTCCTGCCTAGAAGATAACTTGTATATTTTTTTCCTCTTCAGAGAGTTAACAGTGACACAGCTTTAAAATTTCTGCAGTCCTTAAAGTACTCGTACACGAAACAGGAATTGCTGGAGTCAGAGCTTGCTGTTTTAAAAACTCTGCGCTTCCAGATCAATGTGTCAACTCCTCTGGCTTACGTGGAATTGCTTCTAGAGGTTTTAGGTAAAAACATTAATAGGAGAGAACGGGAAAGAAGTTTTTTAAGAGGGTAATAGAGCTGTTACTGACCTGAAGCAGAATGTCTCCTGTTACAGATTTTTGCGTGCTGCGAAGGCACGTGAAACTTTTCAGATTATCCAGGGCTTTACTTCTCAGATGAGAACTTTGTCCGTAGTAGAAAGTGATGAATGTTCTGGGACAGCCAGTTGTGACTCAGCCAGTAAAAGATTAAAAGTTTAAAACCCAGCGTAAGGCCGCGCTGACCATTTTCTTTGCCCAGCTCTGACAACCTGTATTTCAGAGTGGGTGAAATTAGACTGGGACTGAGAGAGTGTGGCATTCAGAAAGGGCCGTTGTCACCAGAAATCTGCACCCCTTCCTTCCAGTAACGAACGCTTCTTCCTAATTCAGTTTAACAACTTAAAAACGCGCGGCTGATTTTGCGTGATCTCGCTGCTAGGACATAACGGCTGCTTGCTTCCTGCCAAAGCCTTACACCAGACGTGTCTGCAGCTCCTCGACTTCTCCTATCTCAGAAGAGACGCCATCTACGACACTCTGTTGAACATTGCCATCGAAAATTCAACACCAAGCAAACTGCAGTTGTAAGTAGCTGATGGTTGACTATTACTTAAAATAACTCTGCAATTAGAACTCTAAAAAAGCTAAGGTATAGTAGCATAATTCCCATTTTGGGGGATGTTTTTTTTTAAAAAAAAATAAATAATTTTGGCGGCTTTCAGCGTTGTTTGTTGATCTTAACGTGCCAGCTCAGAGCAATGTGCTTCACCGCGTTCGCTTTAGGGGCAAGCTAGGAGAGCGTTTAACTTAAGTGGGAAAAATCCAGCTTTAGCGCTGTCAGTTAAAGTTAACGACATCGGGCTTCGTTTGGCTGCTCTTGACCTGTAAAACTAGCATCATTTTTCACCAGAAGGTGCTTTTACTTCTGCAGAGCCAAGTTTTTGACAGTAAAGGAAGATTTCATGCTCTTGGCCGTGGGAATTATCAGCACGAGCGTGTTCATACTAAACCCTGCGCACTGGAAGCAGGTACGGTCGCTTCTAAACACATCAGCTCCACGTGAAAAAAAAAAAAACAAAAACAAAACCAAGTGAAGGTTATTGAGAGGTTTCAGCGCAGCGAGAAGCCAGGTGAACTGGGAGGTGACACCTTCCAGGGTGTGGGCTTTTGTACGAGCGTTACGAAGGGACGCAGGCAGTTCCCGTGCGAGCTTGTCCTCGCGCGGCGGCTTCTTGACGGCCCGCACAAACCCACGCAGACACCGGCTCGCTGACAGGTAGAGAAGCGATCCTATGAGGCAGCTTGCTGCCCAAACTGCTACTGAATACTGCACCAAACAGTCCAGTACAGATAGCAGGTTTTTCATTTTACTTCTTTAGTAGAAGCAATTAAATTTAAAAAAAAAAAAAAAAACCCAAACGGAGAGGCTTCAACTTTTGTTTAACACCTGCTTGCACTATTTTCTCGTTAGATTTGAGGGTTAAGAAGTATGCCTGAAAACTAATGTCACTTAGGCACTGAAGTATCTTTTTTTTTTTTTTTTAAGGTTGTGGAGCATTTAAACTGTATCACTGGCATTACTTCACAAAGTATCTTAGAACTTTCTTACGCCGTGCTGAAACACATCGTTGGCGGTACCACTCCAAAGCGGCGCTGTAGGAACAGCGGAACAAAAGCGCCCGCGAACGGAACGATGCCTCTTAGATAGTTCTGTCTTCTCCCGCCCGTCGCTGGCGCTGCTGCTCGTCCCTCTGCTGTGATACTGCACTGGGCAGCCGCCGCAACTTGGTTTTGCTTTTGGTTCTGAACACCGGGTGTTCTGTAACACTCCGCGCATTCTGCGTTGATTAGAAAAGCTCCTCGCTTCAGGCAGGGCGCTAGTGCTGTGCAGGAGCAAAGCGGCGTTTAGAAATGCCTCTTTCAGCACCAAAAGCCTCATTGCAAGAGCTATATCTTCTAGGTTATGAATATAAATTTCCTTGGAATAAAGAGAAAACTCTAGAAGAGTTTTGCGTGCCCAGACAGGGCTGCGCTTTCTTTCTCCACTCGCTGCTTTTTAAAAAACGAATTCTCGCTGCCGCGGCCAGGCTGCTTTTCACCACGTTCCCTCTTTGCCAGTGCTCAGCCTGTTGGCTCTTACCCTAAGCGAGGCAGCAGCGAAGCAGTGCTGTGAAAAGGCCAGAGTCCCACCAGTTTTGAAGCCATGCAGTTGTCCTGACAGCAGCTGCCTGTTCAGCGGGTCAGGGGCTGTTTGCGCCGTGCCCGGCGCGCGCCAGATGAAAGCACTCTGTGTGTGGAATTGTGTTTTATTATTTACTCGGCGCTCCTCCGCGCAAGAACAGGCTGCAGGAAGTATTGCAAAGAGTTCCCAGTCACAGCGAACAGGATTCTAAACAGTATCAAACCCTGTTACCTTCCGTGGCACAAAGAAGTGCTGATAGGCTTAGAAAAGATTTTCTTTCAAACTGTAGTTATTCTGTAACGGCCAACAGAGCTTCTGTGAGTTCTTCCCCGTTATTCCCTCTGTTCGCAACATTTTTGCTTTTCTAACCTGTGTGTTAAGCTGTAACAGAGTAGTATCAAAATCACTGGTGGTTTTAAATTCCACAGGAATTCGGACGCGTATCTGTAAACCCCAAAAGTACCAGTTTAGCATCTCGCTAATAGCTGATTTTTCTTTCTTTTTTTTTTATTCTGTTCAGCTCAATGATATAACTTTACATATTGCTTTTCTATAGACTACTTGTAATAATGGTATTTTAAATAAAGTGTCTTGTGGATTTTTGGTATTGTAAACATTTTGTACTGGTTAATATTAAGAGACATCTTAATTTGACTTTCTCCAACGCGATGCAGACACTCTACGGCGGCCCGGACGAGTTCTTTACATGGTTACTTGTTATAGAATTGAGAGGAGACCCAGGCAAGACCCCACTTCAGGTTAGTTAACATGAATTTTAGTGCTTTTGTCCATTGCTCCTCAGAGTTAAATTGTGTTTTAATAGAGTAAGAGCCACCACTGCCACCTGTATCTTCAATCTTTCCTTTCTCCACGTCCATCCTGTATCACAGACAAAGTTTTATTAGCGCGTTACTATTGCAAGCATTTAATCTCAGTGTGATGTTAAGTACTAAAATTTAAATCTGATATTCAGATTATGAACGTAAGAATACTTTGTAAAGGAAGCCTAGCAAGCCTCGGGTCTTCACCTGAGGAACTAGCTTTAAATTTCAATTAAACTAAGAGTGAATGGGTAATCCTGCATATTGTAAAGAAGACCAGCTGATTCCAGAAAGACAGGACTGAAACAGCGCGGAGCGCTGTGGGCTGGTCCAGAGGTGGGTTAGTGCTGCGGGGGACAGCGTACGAGGTGTTCCTTTGACATGGTATAGAGCAACACTCACCTGTAAGGCAAACAAAACCGCGTTTCACCTTTTTCCACTTCTTCTTTAAATTGCTGCACGCAGTCCAGGAAAGCCACCATTGCATGATCAAACTTATTGTCCCAGAAGAACCTCAGGCCTCCAGAACAGTACAAGGGGAGCTCCTGGAAAAGAGATCTGTTTCAGGCACCCCAAACACTCCATCTTAGGTACTGTCACCCCAGCTCTTCAGTCTTGTGCAAGGCTTAAATTTGTCACAGAAGTGATTTGCGGCGCATAATAAATCCGACTCGTTTTGTAGTACGCGCCTGCCGCGTGAAGGCTTGGGTTGCCAATCCCCAAGGATCATCCCAAATCACGTTATCTTCCTCGGCTCAGCTGCCCTGGAGAGTTCAAGGCTCCTGTTGTTTTTAATGCTACTGGATGGCAGAACAAGTGCCTCACTACAGGATACGGAGTGAGATCTTACTGCGTTGGAGAAATCAGAGCAGCTAGCTCTCTGGTACCGTAACATAAAGGGCTGAGTTTGGCTTCCGCATCCCCCGGCGTGACCAGGGCTCTGTGGCATTCAAGGTCAACGTCCTGCCATTTGTGCAGGATCTCTTACCTTCGATTTGTCCGTGAGGGATTCCAAATACGAGTGGTTGCCGTAGGGTACCAGCCGGTATCTGAAAGGAGACAGGATTCACAGGCAGGTGAGTCCGACTGCCTTCGTCCGGCTCACGGGTGAAACGCGGGTTACGTTGCGTGTACCTTTGAAACTTCAGGCCCATTTTGTTAGCGAGGGCGTGCAGCAGCAGCACGGTCTGCCCCCAGGCGGCGTTGATCTCATTCCATTCCACGGGAACGCTGGGGAGACGGCCGAGTCGGAAGTTATTTATTGTGCCAAACTGACCGCTGTGCCTGCGAGAAGAGGAATGATAAATAAGCACGCTGGGGCAGGAACGGCTCCTAGCACGCTCACCAAACAAGGGCCATGGTGATGGAATGCACGCTGCTAGCTGAGCAAAAGGAGGGGTTGGGGGCTCTGGTTAAAAAGTGTATATAAATACCACCCTCTTGTTCTCTTTTTATGACAGAATTCATAAAAAAACTCCCAGCCAAACGCCCAAAGCCGCTGAGCTACCTGCTCTGCACAGCCCGACGGCAGAGCGTTACCGCTGGCTAGCGCGGTGGGTCCCGGTTCGGTAACGGGGGCAGCGCAGGAGCCGTTTCCCACCTGCACGGCCTCACAAACCTCTCTCTGCTGACGCTGCGGGGAGCCGTGAGCAGTTGGTGTGTGGTGGGATAACTATGACTCAACAGCACCTTTCCTGTCAAACGCAGCGCTACTTAAACAGCCCTGTGTTGCGGATCCTTAGCAAACCGACGCGCCGTTCCGGCGGCTACGTTACCAGATGTGAAAGGTTGCATTGAACACATTGGTTTTCTTTAATTTATCCAGTTGCATCTGGGCATAACGCATTTGGTTGTCCACGCTTTTCAGCTCATCATCTAGCTCCAGCTGTTGCCTCTTGAACTCACAGTATTCCTTCTGATACCTTTTAATAAGAGCAAGACAAGAAACACTAAGCGCAGGCTTTTACAGAAAAGTGATTGCTCACTGTTTCTTTTTTCAGTCTGGCCAACTTCAGTTACGCAAAGAGCAAGCCACGTGCACGTTATTTACAGCTTTCTCCATGTTATGATCTCATTTAGCTGTGACCTAAACTCCCTGCCAGCGACCGCAGCTGTAGTTCACTCACTGAGCTTCTTCCTGCTCCAGCCGCTCCGCCTCTGCTCTGACTCTCTCGAAGTCTTCGGCCACAATCTTGCGGTTCTTCTCAACATCCTCCAGCTCCTGAATCAGCTGCTCTTCCTCCAGTGCAAGTTCTTTCAGTTCTGTTTGCAGCTTCTCCTTATCGTCCTCATTCATTTGTTCCAGTATCTCCAGGCATCTCCTAAAGGACAGCGACAGGATTACCAAAACTGGGATCCTGGGAAGATCCCAGTTCCATGCACGCGAGCAGGAGCTCAAACGGGGACTCTGATCTCACGCGCCCCTCTCGTTAACCCCGAGCTCTCCGCGTTATTCCCGCCCTGTGAGTCAGGAGCTGCACTCAGGGGAGCGAGCCTGTATCGGTAACCATCTCCGCGAAGCCCCCGACCGCACGGGAAAGCTGCCACACAGGAACCGTGGGCACGTGGCGTCGGTCGTTCCCGTGGGCTCACAGACTCCAGCTGGAGCACCTGTGTACCACAGGACTCTCAAAAATTCATTTTTTCATCTCATTCAGCCAAAGCAGATCAAGTGCTGAAGTCAGAAACATCTCTTACTGATCACAAAAAGCCGGATCAAGGCTGTCGTCTTTCCCTAGGGTTCAAGCTGAGGAAACCCGGGCTCGGGTCCCTCCGGATCACTCACTTGTAGTTCTGGCACTCGTTCTCGGTGATGTTCAGCTGCGTGTCTAGCTGGTCTAGCAGAGTGTCCGTGCACTCCTCGCACAGAGGGTGGTCCACGTCCGTCTGCCCGGACATGATGTCAAAGAGGTCGCCCGTCACCTGCGGGAAGAGCTCAGCGTTAGCGCAGGCGAAGGCTGGGGTTCAGGCTATGATCTTCTCCTTCTTCAGTTGGCAAAATACGGTCAAATCTTGATTTAAAATAAACCAGCTTTGCTAAACTACTCACCGACAAAAATACTGGAAGGCCAGTGGTACGGGAAACTTTGCAGTTTAATCTTGCAGAGCATCTAGAGAAACCGATGCTCTGCCCAAAGGATCCGAGTTTACCGGCTCACGCAAAACTTGCCTTCAGTCTCCGGCTGAGGTTTTCCATCGTGCCGCCGTCCGACGCCTCTCCGATCAGCGTGAAACTGTTGGCGCTCTCCGTCGACATCATTCTTGGAAGGAATGTGATCGAGAGTTGAGTGCCGAGGCTCCAGGGGAGACTTAAATTTGGGACTAGCCCAGGAGTCAGGAAGAGCACACGAGAGGTGCGTGGAAGGATGGGGGAGGCTGCATTTTGGAAGAGCTCTGTTGGGACAGCGCTTTGCGTTCGGCTGCCGCAAACGAGCGGCGCTGCGCCGCTGCCTGCTGAGGAGCCCAAGGGCCGCGGGGAGCGCCCGGAAAGCTCCGAGGGGTCAGACGCAACGGGCCGCCCGGTGCCGCGCTAACGGGTGCCCCTCCGGCAGAGGCGGGGGCCCCATCCCGGGCGCT
>WHYT01015025.1:11855-27266 GCA_009806455.1 Tetrax tetrax
GGAGGTGAAGCTCAAGGTGTGCCCGCCGCCGCCGCTACCGCCACCGCCGCGGCCCCGGCTGAACGGGGCTGGCGCCGACCCGGGCCTCTCGGGGCGGGGCGGGCCCGGAGCCGCCGGCCGGCCGTTGGTCGCGGCCCGGCCGCCCGCCGAGCTTTGCGCCCCCCCCAACTTCCCACCCCCGCAACAGTGCGGGAAGGGGGGAGGCGGGGCCGCGGCCGCCCCCGAGCGGTTCCCGGCGAAGGGTGGCCGCTGGCCCCGGCGCGGTGGCTCTTCCTCTGCGCGCCCCGTGCCGCAGGCAGCCCGGGCGGGAGCTGCTCGGTTTTCAGTTCCGGCCCCCTCCTCCTCCCCGCGTCGCTCTGCGCCTTCCCTGGCGCTGCTGCGCTGGGCTCTGGAGGCCGGCCCGGCAGGGAGCTGCCGTTCGGTGTTTGCGGGCTCCTCCGGTTCTCGGGTGTTTTCGCACGAGGATGAGAGCTGTGCCTGGAGGGATCCCGGGTTCAGGCTGGAGCTGAGCTCTGGAGCTGCAGGGCACAGTGCTCGGCTCGCGTTGAGCCCTGCTTGTCGAGGGCGGCTCTGAACTGTTGCTTTCTCCCTTCTGCAGGTCGACTCCTTCAGGGAGCGGATCACGAGTGAGGTGAGTGTCCCTCTGCTGCTGCCCGGAACGTGGTGGGACGGGAAAGAGCCCGTTTGGCCGTGTCTTTCTGACAGCCTTGGTTGTGATTTGAGCCTCTCGTGGAAGCTCAGCAGCGCTCAGAGGTTCAGTCCCCAACTGCAGTGAGGTTATGTCGCCTCATGGGTGTCCTGGCATCTTCTCACCTTGGCTTGGCGTGACGGCTGGGAGCAGAACTTGTGTTCTCTCCTGTTTCCTGCCTCTGAACAGTTGGTTTCCCTGGTGTTCTTGCCTGCTAACTGGAACCTTGCGGCGTTGTTTCGCATCATCGTCTGTTCTTTCTCTCTCAGGCTGAAGACCTGGTGGCAAACTTTTTCCCAAAGAAGCTGTTAGAACTTGATGGGTTCCTTAAGGTAAGGTTTTTGTTGTCTTCTGTGTCTGTTTTCATTCCTCAGCAAGGTGGCAGGCCCCCTCCTGTGTATTTTCTCATATATTTCACCTTGTTACGAAGACACAGAGCAGTGGCATGGTTGCTTGCATGCATTTGAGTGCTCTTAGCTTTTTCAGTTTTCTCTGTGCCGTCACCACATTTATCTTTCTTACGTATTCGGCAACTTCGGAGCGTCCTCGACGATGCTGCGGTCTCACAGGGACTCAGCGTGGCAGACGGTGGATAGCTTTGATCACGGTCTGGAGCTGGCCCGCTGTTCCTGGGTGGAGGGAGGTCTCGTTACAGGCCTATTGTTAGATGGCTTTTTTCATTCATCCTTTATTTTACAGCTGGATAAGAGGGAGGTCCGAGTCTTTTGTCTTCTCGTTGTGTTTGGCGTGAAGAATTTGTTATTTCGTAATTAAATACCAAATCTGCTTTCTTTTCCAGGAGCCTATCCTGAATATTCATGATCTCACTCAGATCCATTCGGACATGAACCTCCCAGTGCCTGACCCAATTCTTCTCACAAACAGCCACGATGGACTGGACGGGGTAAGGTTACTCTCTTGGCTGCGATCCCTCCTTCTGTTAATTAAAACTGCGTTGCTTGCTCTGTGCTGGAGTAGGAAATTCTTATTTAACAACAGGCTATGGCTCTCCCAAAGGCTTTTAGGAGTTGGTCTCTCGAGCCTGGGAAGTCTGCCGGAGGTAACGCTGTGCTGTGCAGTCCTCCTTTGTTTTTAAAGAAGGATGCTTAGAAACCAGGAGCGTAGCAGAGGCTCTGAGGTTTTCCTTATTTCCTTTGCAACACTGTTATAGCTTACGACTAGTTTGTGAGTAAAACATTTTGTATATTTTAGCCAAATATGAAAAAGAGGAAGCTGGAAGACCGCGAAGAGACCTTTCAGGGTAAGAGTCCCCAAGTCTCTTGTGTTGCTGCCTGCCCCCCAAACCAGTGCGCCGTGCCTTAGGGCGGCGAAAGCACGTGAACCCCACTTGCCCTGTCCTGACAGCAGCTGCTGCTCGTGCAGGACTGACTCTGCAACCTCTTGGAGCCTGACCTACGGACGTTCTGTGGTGCAGGAGTCAGGTTCCAGCTCTTACAAGCATAATTAGGACTTCTCTGATAGACTTTAGTACTTGCGTGAGCTTGGCCTGCTGATAGAGGCAGCTGAGCTGTGGCCCCGTGCTGAAAGCTCTCCCTGTCTGGAGGAAGATACCAGGCTTTGGATAAAGCTGAGGCAGAAACACCTCGTACATGTGCATCAGGAAAAATCCTTTGTGCCCAGCCTCAGCAGCCTAGAGCTCATCAGCTCTCATCTCTGCTCTGTTTTTTCTCTTTTCCTTCCTTTGCGGTACCTGCTGTTATCCCGTGTCAAATTTCCCGTTCCCCACAGGTTAGCTGTAGCCTGGCTCTGTCCACCACTAGCCTTTGCGGGAGATAAGACGCTCGGGTGGACCTTCGGTCTCATCCCCTGGCCCACTTTTTCCTGCGTGTTGCTGATGCCAGGCCTTCTTCTCCTCCGCTGCCAGGTACCAAAGTGTTCGTGATGCCCAATGGGATGCTGAAGAGCAACCAGCAGCTGGTGGACATCATTGAGAAAGTGAAACCGGAGATCAGGCTGCTTATTGAGAAGTGTAATACGGTGGGTACGAGCGCTGGAGCGGGCGGAGACGGTAGGATGCTTTTGCTCCTGGAGAGGCAAAGGTGCTCGGAGTGGAAGGAGCAGGCCCCTCTGTATTCTGTAGATGAGGAAAGGCAGGATGCGGATTGCGGTGTCTGGGAGTGGCTGGGAGGTAGGCGTAGGGGAATAATATTTTCCTGAGCCCTCTGGGGGCTGAAGGAGGATGGTGTCTGTTATACTGGCTTCTCCCCTGAGGCTTTTCTTCCCCCTCCTTTTGCACAGTCACAGACACCTGCTGAGAGCTGCTGTGGCACAGTCAGGAGAGCTTCCCATGGGAAGCTGTGCTTCTGCTGGCCTGTGTGGTGTCCCAGCCATGTGGGAAATGACCTCTGCGGAAGCGTTGCATGAGCGTGAAGGACCTGCAGAGTTTATCATGCACTGCATGGCGAAGGCAGGGTCCTGGGGGGCTTTTGTTACAACTTCTGAGAGAGGTCTCTTTGGAGATGTTGGCATTGATCAGCGTTGTGATCTCTCTGCCGCAGGTCAAAATGTGGGTGCAGCTTCTGATCCCCAGGATAGAAGATGGAAACAACTTTGGTGTTTCTATTCAGGTAAGGAGAGAGCTGTGCCCCAGGGACGTGGATCTCTTGGTTTCCTCTGAATCTTTGATACCTTTGATGGTATCCAGCAGCCGCAGTCATGGGATTGGTTTAGGTTTTAAAGCTCAAACCTGAGCCTGACCTCGCGCTGCTGAGACGTGTTGCTTTCGAGGCCCCGAAGGCCAGCTGCAGTTGCATGAAGCTAATGGCTTGTCTTCCCTGCAGGAGGAAACAGTTGCTGAGCTTCGAACTGTGGAGAGTGAGGCAGCGTCCTACCTGGACCAGATTTCTAGGTAGGCATGCAAGAACAGACCTCTTTTTGGGAATTCTCTTAGGAAAAGTGCTTGGGGAAGGTCCTCCAGCTTTTCTAGGGCAGCTGGGCCTGAAAAAAAATCTTGGTGTTATTTGTCTGACCTTTAGTCTCTCCCTTTTCCTACCAGATATTATATCACAAGAGCAAAGTTGGTTTCCAAAATAGCTAAGTACCCCCACGTGGTAAGTAAACGGGGAAGTGGATGTTGACGTGTTACAAGCTGCTGATTTTTGGGACTCTCTGGGCCCCTTCATCACTGTCCTTTTGGAGCTGAGGGCCCTGGGGTGGGAGGGGGGGTCATACGAGGATGCAGGACATCTGCATTAGAGGAGAGCAAGCTGAAGGGGGGAGTCCTTTGCGAAAGGCAGCCCCTTCACTTGCAGTTTGAGAGGCAGAGCTGCGCTCAGGCCGCTCAGCCACGCGTCTGCTCTCTGTAGGAGGACTACCGCCGCACGGTGACAGAGATTGATGAGAAGGAGTACATTAGTCTGCGCCTCATCATTTCAGAGCTGAGGAATCAATATGTAAGTGGAAAAAAAAAACCCTGGAGCTCGCACTGGCTCCCTGCATAGCGGTGGAGAGAGCTCCTTAGACCCTGCTGCTGCTCTCTCCTCTCCCCGTGAGCACGCCTGGTCCTGGCAGGAAGCCTGGCTCCTCCCCACTCTGCCTTGGCTCTAAGGAGAAGAGCCAAGTGCTGCCTCTCCCGGAGATCTCCCGGAGATGCAGGTGTTTCCCGCTGAGCGTTCACAGGAGTCTAGCACAAAATATTCCTTCCACCTCTGCGGGAGCCTGTGATCCTGAGTTCTTCAGGCAGTAGAAGCCATTCTTGGCGTCTGTAAAGAAATCTTCTCTTTTTGGTGTTACGTGCAGTGGCTTCTGTAAAGTGGGGCTGAAGGAAGCCGTTACTTTCACTGGGTGTGTGATGGCGTGCGGGGGTTGAGGGTGGTGCCAGGGAGAGCTGTGCTGCTCTTTAAACCAGTGCTCGTCGTGACGGCCCTGGATGGCTTCACCCTCCTTCTCTGAGTCCTCTTCTCCCTTTTTGCAGGTCACTTTGCATGACATGATCCTTAAAAACATTGAGAAGATCAAGAGGCCTCGGAGCAGCAATGCTGAGACCCTCTATTAAGTGTCAACGTTTGAACTTGAGAACTGTTCAGTCAACTAAAGACCGTCATTGCCTTGGTTTGTTACGTGACTATCGAGATGGGAAACTGGCTGGAAATAGTATTGCATTCTTAGTTAAACTCTAAAGAAATTCTCGCCTAGTTTTGTGATTGGTTTTGTTCAGGTCTCAGGAGTTCTCCCTCCCTCTAGTAACTGGTGACGAGAAGGCCGTGCTGCTTTGGGGTGCCCTAGAGGCTGCTGCAGAGCGAGAGCACCGGCCAGGCAGGGACGTTCCTTCATGCCTTTCTTCCTGCCCGAGTAGGAATGACATAGAGACCAAGCCCTCGTCCTGTCCCATCTCTTGGCTGGAGGCTTCACTGGGGTCTCTGGGAATGGGGCAGGCATCCTCAGCACGAGAGCGAGCCCAGGGGGTGGAGCAGGGGCAGAGCAGCTCGCTCTCAGCTGCTGGGCCCCTCTGCCGCTGGTGGCAGCAGCCAGGCTCCGGTGCCGCTGAGCAGTCCGCGCTCCTTTTCTGGCTCTCTTCTGACCCAGCAGAGCCTGCCCCGTCCGTCTCTGCCCCGTGAGTTCTGGCTAGGTCAGCGCAGAGCACGCGAGGTGGCGTTTGAAACCAGGGCTGGTTGCTGTCCTGGCTGGTTACAAGCTCAGGTGGCTTCCGCTCCCGTGTGCGATTTGACCGGAGCCGCTTTCTTGGCTAAAACCCGTTATGTCCCGTACGTCCCGCTGCCCCTTCAGCACGAGATGCTTTTTTCCCAGGCTGAGAGAAGGGAGGGCCAGAGGTCCGATGCTAAAGTCCCGATAATCTCCGCGCGCGGTCAGGCCGCGACCCGCTGTCTCCTGGCAGTGCTCCCCGCTGCCTGGGCAGAGCAGGCCGGCTGCGGCAGCTGGTGTTTGGGGTGAGGATGGCCCGGCCCCACCTGGCACCGTTGCAGACCAAGTCTTTCCCCTGCAAAGGGCACGCTCGCGTGCCTGGTGACCCCTAAGCCGCTGGAACGTTTCATGGTCCACTACAAACCCCTTTGGAAATGACTGGTTGCGTTGCGTCAATTTTTTGTGTGTGGTGAGTGGGCCCATCACGCTGCAGGCTCCAAAATTTTCTTATTTATAGTATTTCTACTGAAGTTCCTTATTGAGGGAACTTTAAATCATTTGTTTCAGGAACCTCGCTGTTTCCCGGGTCTCGCTGTTACACCCGTATATTCTTGTGCAGTAGCCTTAATAGTTGTGTAAACCTCCTTGTAACAACAGTGACAAATGGAATGAACTTTCTCCCCTTCTTTTATTTTTTTTTTTTTTTACTTTGTTTTTGTTTCTCCTGCTTCCACACCTAAGAGCCATGTTGTCTCTTGCTGGTTTCCCAGGGATTTGCCCAGAGTGTGGAGGGCTGCTGGCCCTTGCTATAGACTCTTCTGTTGTTGTTTGTAGTAAGTCGACTCCTGGTCTTCCCGCTAATAAATATTCAGTAACAAACCAACTGCGTTCTAGCTGCTGTCTGGGAGCAGCACTTCCCCTCGTGTTACTTTGTATTGATTCCTTTTAATTTGTTCGGCTCTCTTTGCCAGATGAAAGTATGTAAACTTTTACCATGTCAAGAAATTAAAATAAGGTACTTGGAATTCTTTTAAGGTAGCCCCTTGTGTGTGATACTGAGCTCTCAGGCTGTGCAGCGTTAATGTCTGTTCTGGTCCTGCCTTCCCCACATCCCGTTGCTCCTTCCCTGCATCCCCCTCATTCCTATTGTTTACTGTGGTGTAAACTGCCGTGCCCTGCTTTGTAGGTGTGTCTGTTCCTTTAGCACGCCTTATGTTAGGCTCGCTGTCCTGGGTTTAATGTGAACTGGCCCATCTCAACCCAGTGCGCGGGTCGGGGGCCGTCTCGCTTAAAACAGATGCGGGAGATGTGCGTGGTGTTTCTCTGAGTCTGCAGCCTGCTCCCGCGCCTCTGCCGAGCGCGTCTGCCGTGCTGGCCTGGGACGGGCGCCTGGACGCCGTGCCTGGTGTGTGTCCGTTATTCCTGGCCGCTCTGTGCGCGCGGGACCAAAGGAAACCCTGCGGTCCCCCAGCCAACGCATCCTCTGCTCTCCCCAGGGATCATCCTTGTTCTTGTTGAGCTTCTTCCCCTGCCTGCTGCAGCACAGCCCGGGGCGCAGAGACCTCTCCGGTGGCACTCCTGTTCCCTCTGCGTCCCGGGGCGCAGAGACCTCTCCGGTGGCACTCCTGTTCCCTCTGCATCCCGGGGCGCAGAGACCTCTCCGGTGGCACTCCTGTTCCCTCAGCGTCCCGGGGCGCAGAGACCTCTCCGGTGGCACTCCTGTTCCCTCAGCGTCCCGTCCGCCAGCCGCTGGGCCGCAGGCCCCTCCGTGAGCCCGTTTCCCCCGGGACAGGCAGAGCCCAGGGCTCGGCCGCCCTTCCCGGCGCCGGTGCCGCTAGATGGGGCCCGTGCCCAGCCCCCGGAGGGGCCACCACGTCCGGCCTTGAAATTTTTAGCCGCTGAGAGGCAGGAGCAGCCGGTTGCGGACAGAGGCTTCCTGCGGTGTAGGGGGGAAAGTCCTGCTGCTGCCTGAGCCGCTCTGGGGATGGTGGGAGACGAGCTGGAAACGGGTCGCTGGGGGCTGAGGTGGCTGAAGCCAGAGCTCAATGGAAGGACTGGTGCTGGTGTGGTGCAGCACAAGGGGCTCCTCGCCACAGCCAGAAAGAACCGAACCCCCAGGAGGCCTGCGCCGGCGGTCCCGTGGAAGGACGGAGCATCCGGGACGGTTGTCTTAGCAGGGAGCGTGGCTGATGCGCAGGAGCAGGGGAGGGTTTGTCCTTTGTGGTTTCTGCTTTGCGGCAGCGCTCCGTCGGGGGCTCTAATTCACAGGTTCCTGAGCCATCCCAGCTCACAGGCAGTGACAGGAGAAGAAAGGCACAGCAGTTGTGCGCAGACGCAAACGCTGCCAGAAACGCAGCTGGCACGGGTAAGGGTCAAGCAATTTCCGCGTAAGCCCACCCTGTGAGATGAGAGAATGGGAGTGGGAGATTTCCAGAGGCCGAGATCTGCCTCGGTGTGTGCTTAAGACCTGCCCGTGTCAGGAGAGTTGGCAAGGGCTTTTCTGTGCTGTACTCTTTACTCAGCTGTCTGGCAGCCACTGACGCTGAGTTTCCCTGAGCGAAAACCTGGCGCTCTCTGGTTTTCGTTTCTATAAATTTCAGAGACTATTTTTTGCCACCTCTACCTTTCTGTGTGAGCAGAAAAACAGCCAACTCATCTCTTCCTTGCTTTGTTTGGGAGAGGTGGGCAATTTAGCAAATAAAAGATGCACTGATGGGTGACTGTGTAGCCAAAATCAACACCGGTGGGACGTACGAGGTGTCAGAGGGACGGAGTGATGGGCTGATCGGAGCGGGGAGCTGAGTTGTGGGAAGAGGTATGTGCACCGAGCAGGCCATAAGCAACTTAGGCTGCTGCTAGTGAGACATGTAATTTTTAAAATTCTAGGTTAGCTTTCGGCAGCTTCAGGCTTCTCTTGGAGAAGGTACACAAACAATTCAGTGGTGCGTGCGGCCCTTAAAGATCCCCGATCTTTTCAGCAGTAAGGTGTTGATACAGGTTTCCGCAGGCTCAGTTAATTACTCTGCTTCCTGAAATTTCTGCTGCAAGATGGAGATGGATTTAGAGCTGTTCCGGTTATTCTGAAACAGAGCTCCCGGGAAGTGCAGGCTGCTTCTTGTGTTGCTTGTAATAAGCTTTAAAAGTCCTCAGCTTGAAAAGCGCAGCAGAAATTGGGAGTATTCGGTAACGTGGCGTTAGACATGGTGTCCACGGGCGGAGGCAGCGCAGAAAGCTTCGTGTCATCTGCATCCTGCAGACCCGGGGTGTGTGCTGTGGGTTGGTTTGTTGTGGGGATGTCATTACAGATCTTTTTTTTTTTTTTCCAAACACTCGACACGGACAGAGCGAAGAGTGTCCCCGCACTTTATTTTCAGACGTCTCCCTGCAAGCTGCAGGGTTGAGTTGTGATTTGTGGGGCGGTAAGGCCTGTGGAGTTTGTCCAGTTCTCTTAAACTACTGCTGTGCTGCTTAGAAAATGACCGTCTGTAATTGCAGCCTGTGCCTTGACTTTTAGGGACTTGAGGCACAAAACCAAGAAGCAAAGTCAAAACAGAATGATCTGCTCTTTTTGTGTTTTTGGGGTTTTTTTTTTGTTTTTTTTTTAAGGAGGTGTCAAGGTGGGCACTGTGCGTGCATGCTCAGAGGTTCGTGCTGCAGTCTCGGCTCAGCGTGTTGCAGCGGAACGCTTGTTGTGTTCCTGGGAGGCAGGAGATGCATCCTGACTGCGCTCTAAACCTGAACGGGGGCCACAGCGCTTCCTCCCTGCGCTCTGAGTGAAAACGATACCGTGTTCTAGGCTTACACCCAAAGGGAATCTTTCTTTCAAGCCTCAGCCCGAGTAATCCTCGAAGCCTTTTTACTTCATAAACTGAAAGACTGGGAAGTCAGCACTTTGTTTAATTTGGGGCTGCTCAGAGCCATCCCGTTCTGCCACTGGAAGCCAGTTGAAAGGGGATGAAAGCAGGGAACCTCCGAAACCAGTAATTGTTGCATCCCATGTAGGCAAGGCTCTCTTCTCATCTGTCCTGTCCCTCACCGTTGCTTGTGTCCGTGCCACAGAGGGACCCCTTCTTCTGGCGCAGCGGCCACCTGAATTCACTGCTGTGGCTCCGCGGGCGTTGCTGGTGCAGCGGCTGGTGAGGCAGAGATGACGCGCGCTGGCACGGAGCGGGCGTGCGCGTCCCTGACCCGCACAGCTGCAGCCTGGACTAAAGAAGGCTGAGGCTGCCGGTGGTGGTGAGGATAATGGAGCGTGTCCTATGGCAACGTGGCCTTCTGCCTACCAGTGTGGTATCTGGTAAGCACGGCCGGAGGCCACGGAAGGGCTGAGGCCAAGGCAAAATGCGCTGCAGAGGAAGAACTGGAGGCAGCGCTGAGCCTGGGGGGTGCTGCGTCCCAGGAGGAAACTCTGGTGAGAGGAGGAAGAGAAGGGCAGGGTGAGGCGAGGTGAGGCTGGCAGCAGGAGTGGAAATGTTGGGTTGAATCTCCAGCCCTGGTTATCTTGGATGCCTTGCGCTTCTCAGCACCAGCGCAGGGACAGGCAAGGCTTGTAGCTAAAGCAGTGTCTTGTCTACCCCAAGGATCTGCTGCGTGGCAGGGGGGAGCACCAAGTCCCGCTGTCTGGCTGCCTCGTTCTGCCGCGGCCTTTCAACGGTGCTCTGGGAGGAGAAGAGAGACCTTCAGCGTGCGGCTGTCACAGCCTGTGGTGGAAGTCCTGGAGGTGGCAGCTCAGCGATAGCAGCTCAGCGATAGCAGCTCAGCCCGGCAGCGGCTGCCCGCTTGGATGCCGCAGGCTGGAGGTGGTTTTGTCCTTGAGGGAACTTCTCAGAAGCCGCACCTCAGTTTAACTTCGAATTGGATGCAGAGAGAAAAGCTGCGTGATCGTGTTTCTCTGAAACGCTGGGGGATGAATTTATTTTGTAGCTGTTCAGAGGTGAAAAGTAAGAGCTGGTTGGTCACAGCGTGTTGGGGCCCGAGTCTCATGGTGAACTACGTCTCTCCGTGCCTGCCGGAGCTTTTCTACTACTGCACACATGGATGTGTTTTCAGCAAAGGCTTCCATGTGGAAGATTAAAAAAAATAAAATAAAAAGTAACTCCAAGCTTGGAATCGTGCTGCCAGGGAGAATGTTTACAAGGAAGCAGCCTGATAAATAAGGAAATTCAGTGGGTTGCAAAGAGGTGAAATTCTACAGTGTGGCGACAATTCCCAGCTTGTCAGAGCCTTACAGTGGTCCCAGCCACCTCAGCCTGACTACAGGATCTTCGTTTTTCCAGGCAGCCTCAGGAAGCTAGGTTGGACTGAAAAAGTAACAGACTTATGTGAGACTTGTCTGAGTCACTGACCCTGCATCTCCACGAGTTTTTTCAGGGCACTGCTGGTGGAGGAGGACTGAGAAGGCTGCAGCTGAGAGAGGAGATCTGCCCTTTCTGGTCACCACGAATTTCAGATCTCCTCCCCTAGCCTCTCCCAGTCTTTTGTACTTTCCGTGCTAATCCATCCAGTGCAGTGTAAACTGGCAGAGGCAGCAGCTAGAAACCCTGCTCTGAAAGCTGCTGTGAATGCCTTGGGACCGGCAGCCGGCATGCAAATGAAAACCGTGCTCATCCTCCTCGTCCTGGCTTTGGCCACGATATTTGCTTTGGTCTGCGTGCTGCTGACCAGAGGAAGGGCCCCCAGCACCTGCCAGCACCGGCCCCCGGCGCGGGAGGACACCGATGACGGCCGCAGCCTGGTCTTTGCCGATCTGACGCCCGAAGAGATGGCGCAAGTGGTGCGGTACCTGCAGGGAAACCTTGGGGTGCAGCTGGTTGACGCCTCGCGTGCAAAACCCTCCGACAACTGCATCGCCTCCGTGGACGTGCAGCTCCCCGCCAAGGCCGAGGTGCTGCGGTTCCTGGACGGCGGGGGGCCTCGCCCCCCCCGGGAGGCGCTGGCTGTGCTGTACTTTGGGAACCAGCCGGACCCCAACGTGACGGAGTACGTGGTGGGTCCGCTGCCGGCGCCGGCATATCACCGGGATGTCACGGTGCAGAAGTACGGGAGGAAGGTGCCGTACCACCGCAGACCGGCGCTGAATGTTGAATACAAACAGATTGCAGAGTTTTTAAAAAGCCAAGTGTTTCCCGCAGCTCCGTCTTTCATGCGTCAGGTAATGGAGTACGATGGAGCCAATCTGGCAGCCCTAACGGTGGCTCCCCGTGGATTCCAGTCTGGAGATCGCATCACCTGGTTCGTGATGTTTCAGAACGTGAGCGGTTTCTTTGTGCACCCGGTGGGGCTGGAGGTGCTGGTGGACCACAGCAGCCTGGACATCTCCCGGTGGGCGGTGAGCAGGGTCTTCTACAACGGCCAGTACTACAGGGACATGGTTCAGCTGGAGAGCGCCTACGTGCAGGGTGGTGTCAGCGTGGAGAAGGTGAGGAAAGCGCCGTGGGACGGGGACTTCTCCTCCATGAAGCCCCGAGCGCCTTCGGCTGCGCCGTTCCCTTTGCAGTACGAGCCGCAGGGTCCCCGCTACAGCGTGAGGAACAACCACGTCCTGTTCCAGGCCTGGAGCTTTGCCTTTGGGATGAGCGTGAGCACGGGCCTGCGCCTGTTTGACGTCCGACACAAGGGGGAGAGGGTTGCCTATGAAATCAGCGTGCAAGAGGCGCTGTCGGTGTACGGCTCCAACTGCCCCGGAGGGATGTCGACGCGGTACATGGACGGGAGCTTCGGCATCGGGCGCTATGCCTCCCCCTTGGTGCGAGGGGTCGACTGCCCCTATTTAGCCACGTACCTGGATGTGCACTACCTTGCTCATTCCCAGGTCTCTAGAGTTAGTAAAAGTGCCCTCTGCATCTTTGAGCAGAACCTGGGCTCCCCGCTGAGGCGCCACTACTCCAACTTGCAGTCACTCTACTACGGGGGGCTGGTCAACTCTGCTCTGGTCCTTCGGTCCATTGCCACTGTGGGCAACTACGACTACGTGTGGGACTTCATCTTCTACCAGAACGGGGCCATGGAAGGCAAGGTCCAAGCTACTGGATACCCAAGCTCGTCCTTTCTCCACGGGGACGGTCTGAGATACGGCAATAGGGTTTGGGAGCACACGCTGGGTACCGTACACACCCATTCCATCAACTATAAAGTGGACTTGGATGTGGGAGGTAGGTCTGGGTCTTCCTTTAGTGCCTGCTGTTATACCAGTAAACGCCAGAGCTTTGGGGGGATTGTTCCTCGTCTGCAGAGTCCCTGATAACTGACACCGGACCTCTGCTTCTTTACTCTCCTAACCTCTTCTTTCACAGCAAAAATTGTCTTACTCTGTATAAAATAGTCTCTCAGGGTCATGAGAATTGTCTGGGAGCTCCGTGTTCAGCCCAGGGAAAGTATGAAAGGTAGCAGCTGAAAAATGTTTGTGTTTCCTTGAGGCCTCACGTCTGGCACGGTGCGTGTTGCCATAGGCACGGGCGGGCAGACAGCGAGACACAGCCCTGACTGCAGGGCTGAAGGGCTGAGCCTGCGCGTTCCGCGCCTGATGCGGGTCCTGGTGCTCCTCGTACCTTGGGAAAGTCTTTTTTTTTTTTTTTTTTTTTTGTATCTCAACTGCGGAGCATAAAGCAGGGCAGCTGGGCTGGGGCTGTGCAGGGCAGAGCTTGTGCAGTTCTGTCCCCCCTTCCCTTTTGAGGAAACTCTTGTAAGTTGGATCTGGAGCCTCGGGCTGCAAAGCCACTGCAGCGAGCCAGTGAATTCCTCTGCTCCTGCACCGAGGCACGGTTTTTGGCGGCGAATCCCTGTGGAGGGTCATTTGAGTCCAGGAGCAGCCCCTTGCACCGTCTGGCGGGCTGAGCGGCGAGGCGCTGGCATCCGTCCTGGCAGGCGCCGGGATGCTCAGCCGAAGGACAGCTTTGCTTCCCCTGAAAGGCCGTTCCAGTAACCGCAGTGCGGGAAGGTGGGAGGGCAGTGGTGGTGCTGGGGGCACAGACTGGCAGCATTAGGTGTCTGTTATTGAAACCTGCTCCTGTAAAAGGTCGAGGGGAAAAAAGTGTTTTAGCTCTGCCCAGGACTGAAGAGATCTCTGGTAGGCAGTGGACTGCATCTGTACCAGCCTGAGGAGAAATGCAGCTCCGGGAAGCGATGCTGTCCCTGGATTGCGGGGAGTAATCGGAGAACTCTGTGCATCAAGCTCCAGCTGATTCCAGTGCAAGCGTTCCGTCCCAGCACTCATCCTCTCTTGTACCTGCGGTGGTTTGAAAGGTGATGCTGTCGTTACGGTCCGAACCGGGTTGATACTGGTTCCCTTCCTGAAAGCAAGGCACAAAAACGTGATAAAATGCAGTTCCTGTGTGGTGGCAAGGTCCTTTTCTGTGCCCCTCGGTTCCCTGCTCTGTTTGCAGACCCTGCACCCTGGCTGCTGCAAAATGCTCTTGGGAAGAGTTGTGTGAAACCCCAGACTGGTTCCCCTGAGCGAGGGAGGGGTGCCCTGTCCCGGGCAGCAGGGCTCGGGGCCGTGCGGGGCGCTTGAGGGGCGTCCTGCAGGATCCCAGCCTTCCCAGTGCGGGGAAGGCAAAACTGCAGCACGGCAAAAGTGGGTCATGTCCCACAGAGGTTTCTTGGATCCTGATCTGAGGCTGGCGCGGGACCTGCAGGGAAAAAAGGGAATTATTCCCTGGCTGGATGTGAAAATGAAAACATAAGTTCTTCAATTAGTGTGACGGCAAGAGGGGTAAATTGGTCCAGTGCTGTAGTGGTTTCAGCCCCTCCTGCCTGTGTCTCGAACTGCCTTCACCAGAAGGTGCAAAGTGACCCACGATCTCCGGAAAGCCGTCCCCAGCTGTCGGTGCCGTCGCTGCAGCCTCGCACAGGGCTGGGTGCCGCGGGGCCATGCAGGAGCAGCCGCTTCGTACCGCAGTGGTGACAGCTCTTGTCCAAGGATTGTGTCCATTGGAGTGGGGTTGGGATGGCTGAATGGGGACAGATGTGTCCCCCCCGTTGGTTGTCCTGCAGCCTCTGCTCTTCCTGGTGCAGCCGCTCCAGGTGCTGCCTGTTGCTTGCAGTTGCTGCCAGGGCTTTGATGAGCGCTGCCTCTTCTTGCCAGGGAGCTTCCTCCTGTCTCAGCCAGTCTGCCGGCAGCTGGAGCAGCCAGGTTCCCTTCCCTCAGGGCTGGGAGGGACGTGGAGCGACAGAGAATGGCGACAGGCAGAGCAGGCACATGGAGGTGCTGGAGAGCCGGCAGGTCTTGGGCTCTCATGGAGCACCAGCCCAGACCGGCCCTTCAGGGGAGCGGGGCCGGTCCCAGGGAACTGGGGTGCAGAAGGACTGAGCCGGCCGAGCCTGCCCCTGAAGCGTTGCTGAGCTCCCACATGAGATGGGATGGGATGTCCTGGGAGACGCTGGGAGAGGCAAAGACCCCTCGGGCAGACCGAGGCTCTTTGTGGTGTCACCCTGCAGCGGAGAAACCCATGGGGAACTTGGGGAGTGACTCAGGCACTGGCTCCCCAGTTGGCTTCCTCGCTGTGTCTGGGGTGGGGAGGAAACAGGCAGAACTGGCTCGGACCTGTGATCTCCTCTCGGAGTCCCATCAAGCTGCAGGCTCCCTCCCCACCTTGCAAGCGATGCCGTTACGCCCACAGTCAGCGAATGAATTGAGAGCCTGGTCTGCAGGTGAGGGACATATTCTGGATGCTGCAGCCAAACCTCCCGCACTGTCTCTGCACTTGGAGAGATGAACCCCAAACTTCCCTACGTTCTCCTGCTCGGGGCTGCCGTGACCATCTTCGTCCTCTCCTGCATGCTGCTGAGCAGGGGCAGGCAGTCACCCAGCTGTGAATCCCAGCCCCACATCGTGGAGAAGACAGGCTCCACGAGCCAGAGCCTGGTCTTTGCCGATCTGACGCCCGAAGAGATGGCGCAAGTGGTGCGGTACCTGCAGGGAAACCTTGGGGTGCAGCTGGTTGACGCCTCGCGTGCAAAACCCTCCGACAACTGCATCGCCTCCGTGGACGTGCAGGTCCCCGCCAAGGCCGAGGTGCTGCGGTTCCTGGACGGCGGGGGGCCTCGCCCCCCCCGGGAGGCGCTGGCTGTGCTGTACTTTGGGAACCAGCCGGACCCCAACGTGACGGAGTACGTGGTGGGTC
>WHYT01015025.1:28748-59381 GCA_009806455.1 Tetrax tetrax
CTGTTCCAGGCCTGGAGCTTTGCCTTTGGGATGAGCGTGAGCACGGGCCTGCGCCTGTTTGACGTCCGACACAAGGGGGAGAGGGTTGCCTATGAAATCAGCGTGCAAGAGGCGCTGTCGGTGTACGGCTCCAACTGCCCCGGAGGGATGTCGACGCGGTACATGGACGGGAGCTTCGGCATCGGGCGCTACGCCTCCCCCTTGGTGCGAGGGGTCGACTGCCCGTACTCGGCCACCTATGTCGACACGCACTCTCTGTCCGAGACCCTGCGGCCCAGCAAGAGGACGGCTTCCCTCTGCATCTTTGAGCAGAACCTGGGCTCCCCGCTGAGGCGCCACTACTCCAACTTGCAGTCACTCTACTACGGGGGGCTGGTCAACTCTGCTCTGGTCCTTCGGTCCATTGCCACTGTGGGCAACCACAACTACGTTTGGGACTTCATCTTCTACCAGAACGGGGCCGTGGAAGGCAAGGTCCAAGTTACCGGATACCCGAGCTCGTCCTTTCTCCACGGGGACGGTCTGAGATACGGCAATAGGGTTTGGGAGCACACGCTGGGCACCGTACACACCCATTCCATCAACTATAAAGTGGACTTGGATGTGGGAGGTAGGTCTGGGTCTTGTCTCTCCTTCATGCCTTCCCTGAGTACTTTTAGACTCCCAGCCCTTGACCTTTTTCGATCCTTACACAGATTTTTCTTTCTGTCTGTGGGGTGGGATGGTGCGCTCGCACAGAGCTGGCTCCTTTCTGTTCAGCGCGGTGAAAAGCTGTTGTGACACAGGGATAGCTTCCCCTCTGTCCTGCGCTGTCACCCCCAACTCCGGCGCCTCCAGGATCTTCAGAAATCAGAGTTTTCCCCCCTGACACCCTGCCCCTCTCCTGAGCCCCAAACAATAGCTCGTTGATCAAGCTGGTTTGTTGGTTTCCAGCTCGTGTTCCTACTTCCTACGGCTGCTGGTGTGCGAGCGGGAGAGGCGGCCGCCCTCGCCGCAGGGCTGCGGGCACGGCGGCCGGGCGCTGAGCAGGCAGCCAGCTCCAAGCTTGCGACCGCGTTTTGCCAGGGGTAGACGGGATCCTTTGCTCACAGCCGCAACGGGAGCACTGGCTGCGGTTCTCAAGGTCTTCTCCTAACGTTTATGCTGCAAATCTGTCCTCGCACTGCTGCTGAAATTGCGTTTGCTGCGTGCTCCTGCTGTCTATTAAAAATCTCTCAATTTCCTTTTAACTGGGAAACGCGAATTTAGGGGCTGTTCCATGTGGTTTTAGGATGAGTTTTGAGTACTTAGGTAAAAATGGGGGATTGCAAAACTGCCAAAACAGGGAAAAGGCAGGGGAAATGAGACTGTCTCTGCTCTCGCTGGAAGGGGAGGTGAGGTGCTGCTCAAACCTTCCAGGGTGGCCAGAGGTTCAGCTCTGAAATGGCCTTCGGAAACTCACACGAGCCCGAGGGGAGCGGAGCACGGAGGGCATCACGCCATGCGCTCTGTCCAGGACAGAGCCGTGCTGGTGCTGACCATTGAGTGGTCTCAGCCAGCTCTTTGCCATCTTGTCCCTGGATTTATTTCCTCTTATGCCCCTCCTGTTGCTCGGAGCCTCTGGCTCATTGCTTTTCTTTGTGGAAAGATCTGAGCTGCGCAGCGTTGCTCCAGGTCTGTGATCTGCAGATGTTCTCGGAGCCCGGGCCCTTCCTAGTGCTCTCCAGCTCACAGGACACTCTGATGAGTGCGAGCGCAGTGCCTGGGCCATCAGGAGTTAATTAGACTGTGCTTGCACTGGGAATAAAACCAGTTCTTCTGCACTGGGACGAGGCCTCCTCTCTTGTCCCTTGGCAGAGGGTGGCAGTCCCCAGGGATGTTCCCTGGGTTCATGCAGCCACAGATAAATGTACACAACGTAGAGTTGTGGAGCTGCGGAGCGGCTGAGACTGCTCTCGGACAGGAGCCGGTGCTCGGAGCCTGGGGTGCGGGAAGGGAGGATGGGGAGAGTGAGCTCTGGTGTCCGTGGGGAAGAGGGGACCGCGGGGACGCTCCTCGGTGACTTTGCTTTTGCTTTGCAGGGGTGAAAAACTCCTTGGTGGCCCACGACATGGCTTTTGAGATGGTGCGAGCTCCCTGGAGCCCTGAGCAACAGATAGAGCGGCCACGACTCACCAAGAAGGTCCTGGACACGGAGGACCAGGCTGCCTTCCGCCTCCAGTCGAAGATGCCCAGATACATCTACTTCGCAGCCAACAGCAAAAACAAGTGGGGCCACCAGCGTGGTTACAGGATCCAGATCACCAGTTTTGCAGGGGACCATGTCCCTGAAGCCAGCTCCATGGAGAGGGCCATCAGCTGGGCGAGGTCAGGCTGCTCTGACCGGGACAGCAGATTCCCAGAGATGGCCTCTGCCTCACTGGCTCGGGAGGCATCACATGGGGGTTCCTTGATGGGGGGGACACAGGGCAGACCCTCTCCTGGGCTGGAGTTACTCCGTAGGAGCAGGCGTGTGCTCTGCAGACTCTGGGATGCTGGCTTTTAGCTCTGCCCTGAGCCAGGGGACTGCTCCCATCTCTTTTCTTTTCCTCAGGTACCAGCTGGCCGTCACCCGGCGGAAGGAGGAGGAGCCCACCAGCACCAGCATCTACAACCAGAACGACCCCTGGACGCCCACCGTCGCCTTCGCCGACTTCATCAACAACGAGACCATCACCAACGAGGTGGGCCAGGGTCCTCTGGGCTGGAGCTGTAATGCCCAGCCCCAGGCTGAGTGGGAGCCCCAGAGGGGACCGAGTGACCCCGGTGTTGCCTGGCTCAGCTGGGAGAGCAACGGCCCCGGGGAATGAGGAAGGCGGTTTTGAGCATCCCATTTTCTGTGTATCTGCTTGGGTCAGAGCGCAGAGCAGGAGCTCGTTTCTCTTTATGCAGAAACGCTGGCAAAACGTCAGGAAAATCTCTGGTGTCTGCGGCCGTGGCTGTGGGAAGGTCTTTGAGGTGGGGCAGAGGATCTTTCCCAGGCAGGGGAAGCTCGGTGTGTGGGAATGCAGCCGGGCTGGTGCCTGTGGAGGTCCCCACCTGCTCTCCTGTGACTTTCCATGACCCCTGCGCAGATTTCGGTTGCTGCCCTGCTGCAGGCTTCTGAAATAACCGCAGTCTCCTGGCTCTTCCCTGCCTAGGACCTGGTTGCCTGGATAACCACTGGCTTCCTTCACATCCCGCACTCCGAGGATATTCCCAACACTGTGACAGTGGGAAACGCGGTCGGCTTTCTCCTGAGACCCTACAACTACTATGACCTGGACCCCTCCATATACTCGCACGACGGTGTGTTTTTCACCAGCGAGCAGGACTTCACGGCGTGTGAAACCAACCCCGTTGCGTGCCTGCCCCAAACTGCCTCTTGTTTGCCAAACTTCCCCCCGTTCACCTACGACGGCTTCCGAAATATGAGCAGGCTTTAACGCCACGGGACGGTGTTAGGAGACATGGTCAGAGGCACCAGGTTGACTGTTCTGTCTCAGATTTTCACTTTTTTTTTTATAGTGAAGTTGGCTCAGTTTCAGTTGTGCTATGACTTCACTTTTCCTGATTGCTTTTAAATTAGTGCTCTTGGAAAGGGAAGCATGATCTTCCTGGCGTGACGCCAGATGGGAGTCTGTTATCTCTGTTAATTGCTGAATTTGAGTCTGTTACAGGAGCTGTAGAAGCAAACGCTGTGTAGTGTTTGTCCCAGGTTAAAAAAATGAAAATGGTTCTGGTCCAGTGCTGTCTGTACGTGTCCTGTTCTTACAACTCACAGCGGCGTCTGATGGGGGGATGATGCCGATCTCTGCCGTGTTTTCTGCATCCACAAACCAACCCAGTAGCGAGGCTCTGGGCACTGGGACGGTCCGGCTGGAGGGGCAGGCGGGGGAGGACCGAGCTCTGCGGGTGCTCGGGGTGACGCTGGGGACAGAACCAGGACCTGCTTGGGCTGCAGCTGCCGGGCGCTCGCCGCTGGGCGTGGGTGAGGGGAGCGGAGGGGACTGAGGCAGGGGTGAGTCTCGCTGTCCCTGCGCCAGCGCCGGCCCCACGGGTGCCTCTGCGTGAACCTCGGCCCCGCAGGCGGCGTGTGGGCCAGCTCAGCCCGTCGCAGCCCGATGCTGACCCAGTTCACAGGAGAGCTGTCCTCCCGGCTGGAGCCAGGAGGCTGCTGGCGATGCAGCAGTGCCGCTGTTTGCCAGGACCCTGTCTGGGCTCTGGAGCCCTTGTCCCCCTCCTTGCAGCCCCGTCTGTGCCAGGACGCAGCCCAGGATCAGCAGGCACGTTTGTGGGGTGGCTGTCCCCACCCTCCCTCCTGGCTGCAGGACCAGCGCCTTCCCACGCGCAGAGTCAGCGGCAGCGGCGTGCAGCGCTGCGACGTCTCTGCGTGGGCTGTAGAGGCGTTGCTGGCGACGGCGGGGCCGCAGCAGGATAAGGCCATGGTGCTGTGCTCTGCGCGGAGCAGCGTCGTCTCTGCTGCCTGCCTGGCTCTTTGCCTGTGTGGAGTTCAAAGCAGAGGAGGTAGAGGGAGACACATTTATTTCCCCCAAGTGACTGGATCCGTCCTCGCTGAGGTCTGCAGCGTAGCACGTCGGACAAGAGAGGAAGGACAGATGCAAAAGCATTAAGTTTACTTAAACTTATAACCAGATGGGGGAAGCAGAGCAAAGCTGCCTTTTATGGTTCCCAGCAAATCCCAGGCACGTCTGAGAACATCCCGCTGCGTCCTCCACTGGGCTGTTCCCTGTTGAGAAAACATGGGAAAAAAACCAAACCCAACCGAACCCACCCCCGTCTGCTGGCGGGTCACGGGGACGATTCTGCAGCTGGAAACCCGCCCTGCCAGACCACAGAAGCTCCTGGTGCCTCAGCAGACATGAACGTGAAAACCGTGCTCATCCTCCTCGTCCTGGCTTTGGCCACGATATTTGCTTTGGTCTGCGTGCTGCTGACCAGAGGAAGGGCCCCCAGCACCTGCCAGCACCGGCCCCCGGCGCGGGAGGACACCGATGACGGCCGCAGCCTGGTCTTTGCCGATCTGACGCCCGAAGAGATGGCGCAAGTGGTGCGGTACCTGCAGGGAAACCTTGGGGTGCAGCTGGTTGACGCCTCGCGTGCAAAACCCTCCGACAACTGCATCGCCTCCGTGGACGTGCAGGTCCCCGCCAAGGCCGAGGTGCTGCGGTTCCTGGACGGCGGGGGGCCTCGCCCCCCCCGGGAGGCGCTGGCTGTGCTGTACTTTGGGAACCAGCCGGACCCCAACGTGACGGAGTACGTGGTGGGTCCGCTGCCGGCGCCGGCGTATCACCGGGATGTCACGGTGCAGAAGTACGGGAGGAAGGTGCCGTACCACAGCAGACCCGTTACCTTCAAGGAGTACGCGGACATCAACGCCCTCATCCAGCGGGAGCTGAGAAAGGCGCCGCGCTTCCTCGCTGCGTGCTGCGAGTCCGACGGGACTGACCTGGCCATCCTCACAACGGCCCCACGGGGCTTCAAGTCCGGCGACCGCGTGAGCTGGTTTGTCCTCTTCCACGACGTAGCCGGCACCGGCCCCTACCTCTCGCCGGTGGGGCTGGAGGTGCTGGTGGATCACAGGGACCTCCAGGTCTCCCACTGGCAGCTGCGCCAGGTCTTCTATAACGGCCGGTACTTTGCCAGCACAGAGGAGCTGGAGGGTGCGTTTGTGGACAACTTGCTGGAGCTCGTCAGGATCAAGAAGCCCCAGGCTGATGCGATGCTGGGCTCGATAAGACCCCGGCGCCCGCCCGGTTCCCCAGGTCCGCTGCAGTACGAGCCCCAGGGTCCCCGCTACAGCGTCAGGAACAACCGCGTCACCTTCCAGGGCTGGAGCATCACCTTTGGCATGAACCCCAACAATGGCCCACGACTCTTTGACATCAGGTACCGCGGGAAGAGGATTGTCTACGAGCTGAGTCTCCAGGAAGCCTTAGCCCTGTATGGCTCCAACTCCCCCGGGGGCATGCTGACCCGCTACCTCGACGGGAGCTTCGGCATCGGCAGATTCTCCTACGAGCTCGTCCGGGGCCTCGACTGCCCCTACACAGCGACCTACGTGGACCAGCACTACCTGGCAGAGTCAGACACCCCCAAAACCAACGAAAACTCCCTCTGCATTTTTGAGCATGACACTTCCCTCCCTCTGCGACGCCACTTCTCTGACTTCCAGTCCTTCTACTATGGCGGGCTGCGGAAAAACGCACTGGTCATCCGTGCCATCTCCACCATCATCAACTACGACTACATCTGGGACTTCATGTTCCACAGTAACGGGGCTGTGGAGGTTCGGGTGCACGCCACCGGCTACATCAGCTCCTCCTTCCTCCACGGCGAAGGCACCAACTACGGCAACAAAGTCGGGCCCCACACGCTGGGGACGATGCACATCCACCACATCCACTACAAGGTGGACCTGGATGTGGATGGTAAGTCTGGGCGCCTTTGTGCGTGGCTGCGGCTCTGCCTGGGGCACGGAGCTCAAGAGGGTTTTCTTTTCCTGCTTCACAGGGCAGCTGAACTCCCTGCAGAGCCAGGACATGAGCTACGAGCTCGTGAAAGACCCCTGGAGCTTGCAGAACACCATTGAGCGGCCGTTCCTCCGCAGGGAGACGCTGAAGAGGGAGGACGAGGCAGCATTCCTGATCAACTCCCCCATGCCTCGCTACCTCTCCTTTGCCAGCCCCAGGCCCAACAAGTGGGGGCACCCGCGCAGCTACCGCATCCAGATCACCAGCTTCGCCGGGGAGCACCTGCCCACCAGCAGCCGCATGGAGAGGTCCATCAGCTGGAGCAGGTGGGTGCCAGGGCTGCATCCCTCTCCTCCCACCCTGCCACCGCGTCCCCGGCTGCTCCTGCCTCCGAGCAAGGCTGCGCCGGGCTGCAGGGAAGGGTTAAAGAGTGGACACGCGTCTTTTTTGGCTCTGAAAAATTCTTTGAAAAGTTGCTCAATTACATCTGTTCCTAGCAGTTCACAGGAAGGAATCCGACCCCAGATAAGATTAATTTAGAGCAATCCCATGGGTTTTTTTCTAGTGAGGGCAGCTAGGCTGTGGGATGAACTCCTAAAGGAAGCACTGCCGTCCCCAGGTCTTGACATCTTCATGTGAGGACAGAATGTCTTTTGGAAAAATGCTTGGGATAAACATAGAACTGGCGCACGGCCACACAGAATTTAACAGCTCGTGTTCTGGGGGAGGCTGTGGGAAGTAAAAGTGGAGGTGGCTGACGTGAGTGCGTCAGGCAGTCAGCAGCAGTGTCCGTGCCTGGATGATTTCGTGTTTACTGGCCGTGCTGGAGCAGCCCAGGGCAGCAGCAATCTGAGCCTGAAGGTGCCGGGGCTGCCGCCTGTCACTGCCATGCTGGTCCCTGCCAGCTCTTCCCTCCCTGACCCAGGACAGACCAGGTCCCCCGGTACGTGCCAGGGATGCACGGTTTGCTGCTGCATCCCCACATGGCCCCACGCCGGCAGGGACGAGCCCCTCTGCTCCCTGTGCCGGCAGGTACCAGCTGGCCGTCACCCGGCGGAAGGAGGAGGAGCCCACCAGCACCAGCATCTACAACCAGAACGACCCCTGGACGCCCACCGTCGCCTTCGCCGACTTCATCAACAACGAGACCATCACCAACGAGGTGAGTGAGCTGGGGTCTCCTGGGGGGAGGTGAGCTGAGGACCACGGGTGCTGCCCCAGCTCCTGCCCCGGCCAGAGGCTTTACCCGTCCCATGGCCAAACTGGGCGGCCGCTGGGCTGGGAGGGGTCCGCTCAGCCTGACGGGGCACCTGGCTCCCCTCCTGCCCAGGACCTGGTTGCCTGGATCTCGGTGGGGTTCCTGCACGTCCCCCACGCTGAAGACGTCCCCAACACGGTGACTGTGGGGAACGGTGTCGGCTTTTTCCTGAGGCCCTACAACTACTTCGACGAGGACCCTTCTGTGGACTCGCCCGACAGCGTCTACTTCAGCAGCGAACAGGACCCCGGGGCGTGTGGGACCAACCCCCTCGCCTGCCAGTCCCCCGCCTGCGCCCCCCACCTGCCCCCCTTCCACTATGGGGGCTTCCTAAACCTCAGCCTGGCCCTTCCGCCCGGCGGGCTCTGATGGGGCCAGGGCTGACGCTGCCCCCATCCCCGTCGATGCGGGGGCTGTCGGTGTCCGTGGAGGGGCTCTGGGGGTGGTGGGCACAGGCTGGCTCTGCCGCCGTACCGGGACCTGCCCTCTCCACGCGTCGCGTGCTCGGGGCCAGGTTTTCAGAGCAGCTCAGCTCTCTTGTTTCGGCACCGCAGAGCTGCTGAAGGTGGGCTTAAAGCCTCTGAAAAACAGCCCCTCAGAGGGATTTTTGCAGGCTCTATCCAGGGTGCCACCCAAAAGGCTACAGGGTGCCCACAGCCGCTCTCCTCCTCTGGGACCGGGGCTCCCACCACTTTCATGAGGTAGGTTGGTGCACGTGGGACAAGGATGCTGGCCAGGGCTGGGCGCCGCACAAAGCCGCAGCTCCCCTTGGAGCCGTGGTCCACGCCGAGGTTTTGCCCAGGGTGATGGGAGCAGGCGGTGTGGCAGCACCGTGCCCTGGCCGCAGCCTGGGGGCATTGGATCACGGGGAGCCAGCAGCTCTGGGGTGCCCGACACATCCACGCCGGCCCCACGGCTGCAGCATCTTTGGGGCCCAGCGAAGCTGAGCTCTGGCCGGCGCGGCCGTGCCAAGCCCTGGGGACAGGGACGGTGCGCTGGGCTGCACCGGGAGCCCGCAGGAGGAGCACGCTGCAGGACCGTGGGACTGGCTCTCCCCGGGATGAGCTGCCCTGTGTCCACTTTTCCCAATAAACAGGCACTCCAGTGCTTTTTCTGAACAAACTGGTGTAGCTCATGGGTGCTTCTGCAGCTCCTGCGGCGGGTGGCCAGACCCCTGGCCCTGCCAACGCTGCGGGCACCGGTGCCCTGTAACGGATGATTCCGGCTCGGCTCCGTGGCTCTCGCGGGGGTCCAAGGGCCACGGGGCCGGTACGGCGCCCGGCGCAGCTGCGCCAGCGTGCAACCAGCTGAGCTCTTGGACCCCGGGCGCTGGTGGGAGGCTCCCGCCGGGGAATGGGGACAAACAAGGCGGTTAATGTGTAACGGCTGTACCGAGCCGCCTTAATCAGTCCTGGCCTTGGCGGCTGCCTGGCGCACTCAGCCCCCGGCGGCGTGGGGACCCTTGCTCCCGTGGCCCCAGCTGCGTGCGCAGCCCCGGGCTGCGGGATCTGGCAGCCTGCGGAGCCCTTCCCCGCTGTGCTGGGCTGGGCTGGGGACACGGAGGGGCCAGGTGAGAGCGGTTCCGCTCCAGCCTCGCAGCCCAGCCCTGGCACACGGCTGCAGATGCCAAGTGATGGCCAGCGTGTCGCTGGGGGTTTGGTGGGCATCCCTCCCCTCTGACTCCTCGCTGTGAGAGCTGGGTCTGCTCAGGACCGTGCTACAAGGGTTCGAGGAACCCTAACGGCAGTGGAACGTCCCCTCAGGAGCCAGCTCTGCTCGCTGCAGCACAGGGAAGTGATGCTGGGCATGAGTGGGCAGCGTGGGGACACGGTTCGGTGGGAGGCCTGAGGTGACAGTGGGGGCTGTGGCACCTCCCGGGGCTCGGGGGAAGCAGGTGAGATGCTCCCTGCGAGGGGAAGGTCGCAGCGGGCTGGCTCCCCACCTGCCGGTGCGTGCCCACGTGTTTGTCAGCGCTGCCTGGACTCTGCCCATGTGCTGACGCAGGCGGGACCAGCCGCGCTCCCATGCTGGCAGCCACCCGGCTCGCTGCCCGCCGCCTGGCCCCAGACCTTGCAGCAGGCTGGGAACTTTCTGGATGAAACCTTGGCACCGTGTGCGGCACATTATGTTACAGCACCCGCGTGCGCTGTGCTTCCCGTGGCTGCATCCGGTGCCCCGGGCATCGCAGGAACACCGCGTCCCAGAGCCAGCCGCTGCAGGCAAGCAGCTCCCGGGCTGCCGGCAGATCCCGGGCTGCCTGCTGCACAAACTGCAGAGATAGAGCACCCCAGCCTGGCCCTGCTCCTGCGCAGCCAATTTGCCATGCGTGTCCCCGACCAGCGGCGCTGCCAGCGCAGGGGACCAGCATGCGAAACCCCGTGGCACCCAGGACGTCAGCAGCCTCCGCCGCCCTGGCTCCACGGGGCACAGAGCCGGTGCTGGGAAACCTCTGCCAGACCCTGGCAGCTCCACGGGGCGCAGAGCTGCCCCGCAGCACGCGCAGCCCGCCCGCTGCGCAGGGGGATGCTGGACCTCGCCGCAGCGCTTGGTGCTCGCTCCTTCGCCATGCCAGCCCCCGCCGTGCTGGGAGGGAGGAGGTTGACCCCAGTTTCCCTGCAGTGACTCTTTCCAAGGGGACTGGGCCATGCTAGGCTCCATCCGCCAACACCTTTTGCCCCTGTTTTCTACTGTGAAGTCTCTCAGGGCGAATTTATTGCTGACCGTTTCAAAATATTTTTGACGCGGAAGCCAAGCCTGTCGCATTCCTTCCTGCTGGCCAAAGCCACTCTCAGGGTTTGAGGACCCTGGAATTAACTGTTGGGGAGGTTTTGCAAGAGGAATTCCAGTTCTGTGCAAACTTTGGCTTTGTTGGATTTTTTTGGTAGGTTGGGAGCTCAGTCCAGGGGCTGGGATGCCTCGGTCCCCCTCCCGTGGGCACAGCGAGGCTGGGGATGCGCCTGTGTCCAGGGCCGATCCTGTTGAGTTTGCACCGCTTGACTTCCCTCTCCTTCACCTGTGTTCCTGGGAAACTCCACTCAGCAGGACCGGCGTGAGCTCTGGGGCTCCCCTGGCCCCGCTCCCCAGCACGGTGAGGCTGCCCCGGCCACGCTGCGTCCCCAGGGATGGAGCTGGATCAGGATCCTGAGTGCAGGGTCAGGCTGTACCCACATTTCCCTTTGCTCGCGAGCACCAGTTGGTGCACCTGGGGGTGAAGCGAGGGTGCAGGGAGGGATCCCAGCTCCTCAGGCCGAGGATGAGCTGCCCGCAGAGCGCAGGTATTGCTGGTCTGTGGCTGCAGATCTGCCCCGGCAGCCCCAGCCTTGCGAGGCGGATCAGGGTGAGGTCTCCCATCCTCCAGCTGCCTTCAGAGCACAGGCGTTTGCAAATACCACCCCTCTTCCTCGGCCCAGCAGCTCCACGAGCGATCCGTGCCATATCCCGTGGCGTGGTTTTTCCTGTCAGACCCTGTGACCCACCCAGGGCTACGTGCAAGCAGGGGGGTAGGATTCCACCCGCAGCCTTCGCTGCGCTGAGCTTGCTGCTCGCGGGCAGCGCCCGGCGCCGGACACAACCTCTGCCTGCCCTGCGCCCTGGCAAACAGCGCAGGGGTAGCGGTTCAAGGATCTTGACCTGAACTTTCTCGAGGAGGGAAGATAAGTGATGCATTTTCACTGGCTGCTAATCATTAACACCTCGCTGCCCCGTTTCGCTGCCGCGGCTCCGGCTGGGCACCCCACGCCGCTGCCGCGTGTCCGGGGAGAGCTGGGGAAAGAGATTTCTCTTGCCAAGCTGACCCGGTGTCCTTGGTTCCTGGGAAGAGCGCTCCACATTATTCATTCACCGCCGCCTCCCGGGGAGGAGCGGGATGGTAAAGCTGCGGTGCCAGCGCTGCTGCCGGCGACAGCCAGGGCAGGGCAAGGCCACGGGCAGGGATCTGGCACCGGCGGGACGAGCGGTGTGTTTGGCTCCGTCCGTGCAGCCGGGGACTGAGGGGCAGTTTTGTGCAGGAGGGGGTTAACCCCGGGGAGCTGTGCTGGGAGGAATGCCTGCCCTGCCAGGGACCTCATTTGTGAAGTCCCCACACCAGATGTCAGAAAAATGTCGCTCCCTGAGCCTCTGAGGCTGCGGGGAGCTCCAGAAGTGGCTTGGAAAGGTTCCCGTTATGCAGAGTCCGGGTTAAATCAGCCTGGTGAACCACGGCAGCGCGACGTTTTCTTGTCAGCAGCCCGCCCTTCACTCCACCAAGGGCCCAGTCCACGCTGCTGGGTATCCCTGCGATGCTCCAGCGGCACGCGGGGCGATGGCAGAGGGGTGGGGGAAACGTCACGGCTCTGCAGTGCCGCTCGCACCGCCCGCGGGGCTTGACTCTCCCCGATAACGGCCAACGCCGCGGTTTGGTAGGAGCGGCTGAGCTGTGGTCCTGGGCGGCAGGAGGAGCGGGGGCTGCGGGATGCCCCCCAAGTCAGGCAGGCGCCTGCGTGCTGTGGGGAGGGGACGGTGTGGGGAAGGGTTAAGGTGCCCGAGCACCCCACGCTCCACGCGCCCTTGCAGCCTGTTTTTCCCTTTTACGTAAGTTGTTCCAAACATGTTTGTAACAACCCCCCGGTGATGCACCTTTGGCAAAAGTGGTTTTGGGTCCAAAGATCAGTGCTGGGACAAGCAACCTGCCCGCGGCAAACAAGAGCCCGCAGAGTATAAAACGGCGGCGGCGCAGCGGAACGCGGGACAGACTGAGCCGCGCCGAGGGCTGCGGAGGAGGAGGAGGAGGATGGAGGCTGGCATGAACCTCCTGCACGACACGGGCATCCAGGCGACACGCTGGCTGCAGGAGCACTTCCAGGGCTCCCAGGACTGGTTCCTCTTCATCTCCTTCGCCGCCGACCTCAGGAACGCTTTCTTTGTCCTCTTCCCTATCTGGTTCCACTTCAGCGAGTCGGTGGGCGTCAGGCTCATCTGGGTGGCCGTGATCGGCGACTGGCTCAACCTCGTCTTCAAGTGGTGAGTGGCCCTGTGCCACGGCTCCCTCCGGGCGTGCTGGCACAGCTGGACTAACGCGAGCCAGATGTGCGCTCTCAGCTCGACGCTGGTACAAAACAAAGGGCAGAGCTCGGCCCCCCAGCTCGGCAGGGATAATGGTCGCCCCGTCCCGAGCCGTGCAGCAACGGCTCTCCCGCCTTCCCAGAAGCCGGAGACTCCTGCAGACAGATCCCTTTGCCGTCAGCCGGGGCTGCGGTTCTGCAGAGCCCCTCACCGTGGGGAGGCCGTGGGGTGGCCTGGCACGGCTCTAGTATGCAGGGTCAGGACTCGGCGCTCCCAGATCTTTCCCGTGGGCCAGCCAGGACACCGACGTCCCCTTTCCACGGCTGGTGATGCCGGCGTCACTGACGCAAAGGGAGGCACGGTGGGGAGCAGGCGAGGGACCCAGCCATCCCCACAGCTGCGTTTCAGCGTCCCAAGGCTTTGGGGCTGTGTGGACCCACACGCACAAGCTGTGCCCCTCGTCCCTGCAGCAGGACCCGGCAATGTGTGTGTGGGGGGGTGCTGGCCACCTCTGCGTGTGCCCCGCAGCTCAAATCCCCCGGGATGCCCCCCCTGCCTGCACGTGCGACAGGGACGGGTGGCCTCTGCCTCTGATGCCACTGTGAGGCAGTTGCTTTTGGCTTGAAAAAGACTCAGAGGGAGCAGACGCACTCCTCTTCCTCAGTACGTTGACCTGCTGCTGGGAATTTCTTGCTCTTCCCCTTCAGGGGCCGGGGATGGGGACACAGATGGGCAGTGTCAGCTGTCAGGACCGAGCGACTGGATGCTGTGTCCGACCGGATGCCCTGGACCGCTCATGGGTCCTTTGCCTCTTCCAGCTCCCAGGCCAGAGCTGAACCTCCAAGAGCCCTTCAGCCCCCGTTCTCTTTTCTTTTCAGGATCCTCTTTGGGGAGAGACCATACTGGTGGGTCCATGAGACGAACTATTACAGCAACGCCTCCGCCCCGGAGATCCAGCAGTTCCCGCTCACCTGTGAGACTGGCCCCGGTAGGGTCCCGCAGCCCTGGCAGAGGAAGGGGGGGCACACACACACGCAGCCCTCCACCCGGGGTCTGGGTCCCCGCAGGGGCTGCTGGCGTGGGTGCAGCCGTAGCTGGCAGCCCGCTGCGCTCCCGGGGACGCCGGCCGTGCCTGCAGCGGGTGGAGGCAGGGCAGCCCCTGCGCGGAGCAGACCTTGACCCTCGGCTCAGACGTGGCGGCTGAGCACAACCCCCTGCCCGTGCTCAGCTGCAGCCTCGGCCCGTGCCTGGCCCGTGCTCTGCCCTCCAGCCCCAAACACGGGCTGCTGCTCCGTGGGGAAGGGGCTTGCCTGGTCCCAGAACAGCTCTGTTGCCCAGGGCTTTCCATGGGAGCCAGGGAGGGGCTGCAGGCACGGCCAGCGTGCTCAGCACGAGCCGTCGGGCATGGCTCTGCCCAGTCAGGGATGGCCGGTGCCCTCTGCCCAGTCTTGCCCGGCAGACGGGCGCTGGAGCCAGAGCCACGCTCCCACTCTGCCCCTGCCATGCTGTCTCCTGCTCCAGCCTTGCCTGCGCCCGGGGACGGAGCTGGTCGCCTGCCGTGGAAGTGGCACCGTGACGGCTTGGGAATGGGTGCTGGGTGCCGTGCTGCCCGGTGCCGCAGCCCCCGGGGTCTCAGTTGCTGCCTGGGAGCCCCCCGGGCATGAGGGTGCAGCCTGCTCTGAAGTGGGGCTCTGACCTGGGGGTCTTGTCTCCCCCAGGGAGCCCGTCCGGCCATGCCATGGGCGCAGCAGGCGTGTACTACGTCATGGTGACAGCCCTGCTCGCCGCTGCCATGGGGAAGAAGCAGTCGAGGACAGTCGGATACTGGTAAGCTGGGCGCCAAAACTGCTCGTGCCGGGCAGAGGCTGCTCCAGAGCCGGGTGGGGTGTGCACGAGGATGGGGTGCACTGCTCGGGGTACGCGACGGCGGCCCTGGCGCTGACACGGCCGCCTGCCCCTCGCAGGGTGCTCTGGACGGTGCTTTGGACGGGGTTCTGGGCAGTCCAGGTCTGCGTCTGCCTGTCCCGAGTCTTCATCGCCGCCCACTTCCCGCACCAGGTCATCGCAGGGGTCATCTCAGGTGAGTGCGTCGGACCCCCGTCCCCTTCCCTACGGCACCGCCATGCTGGACTGCGGCACCCGCAGCGCTGGCCGGCAAGGGTGCGTGGCCTGACGGACACGTGCAGGGTCGCGATGCGATGCCGTGGTCGTGACTCTGCAGTCACTGCCCTTGTCGCTGCGGGCAGGACGTGCTCCAGGACATGCCTTCGTCCCTGTCTGGTTTGAGGGACATCCCAAGCCCCAGGCGGGCGAGCAGGGCTGCCAGGCCAAAGGCACAGGCAGGGCAGGCTCGGGGTGTGAACGGGTCGTCACTGGGTGAGGGAGCAGAACCGGGGTGCAGCGGCGGCCGTTGGAGCCTGGGACCTCCTGAGTAGCCCCTGGCACACGCCCATCACCGGAGCACCCAGGGCAGAGGGGTCCGCTCGGTTCCAGTGCCCTGAGGCAGGCGATCGCCCGCTGACTGGCACCACCTCCTCTCCCACTTCGACAGGGATGGCTGTGGCCAAGACTTTCCAGCACATCCGCTTCATCTACCACGCCAGCCTGCGCCGGTACCTGGGCATCACCTTCTTCCTCTTCAGCTTCGCCCTGGGCTTCTACCTGCTGCTGCTGGTGCTCGGCGTGGACCTGCTCTGGACGCTGGAGAGGGCGCGGAGGTGGTGCGCCCGCCCCGAGTGGGTCCACATCGACACCACCCCCTTCGCCAGCCTCCTCCGTAACCTGGGCATCCTCTTCGGGCTGGGGCTGGCCCTCAATTCCCACATGTACCTGGAGAGCTGCCGGGGGAAGCAGGGCCGGCAGCTGCCCTTCCGCCTGGGCTGCGTCGTCGCCTCCCTCCTCATCCTCCACCTCTTCGATGCCTTCAAGCCGCCCTCCCACATGCAGCTGCTTTTCTACGTCCTTTCCTTCTGCAAGAGCGCGGCCGTGCCGCTGGCCACCGTCGGCCTCATCCCCTACTGCATCTCCCAGCTCCTGGCCACGCAGGACAAGAAGGCTGTTTAGGAGCGACGCCGCAGGTGACGGCGCGCCCGGGCAGGCGGCCGATCTGGCTTTGGGCTTGGGGACAGTCCCCAAGAGCATGGATGTACCCCAGCCACTCTGCTCCCCGCTAAATCTGCACAGACTGACTCTACACCGGGAGCAGACCGCGACGGCTGGGCCGGCGGTGCTGCCGAACGGCTCCCGCGGCACGGACCCACCACGCCGGTCGCGACGTAGGCTCGGGCAGGCTGTGACCAGCCGATGGCACGGCAAGCCCCGCACTCCCAGGGCTTTCCTGCTGCCCTTCCTGTGCCAACGAGTGGGGGCCATCAGCCCGGGACCCCATGGCAGCGGAGGGGAAGACCCTGCGCTCCCCTGCAGCTCGTGGGGTCGTGCTACCTCCACCCTGCGGCACCAGGAGCAGGGTGCTCACCCGCGGGTGCTCGGGGGCTGCCGGCGTGGCCGCTCTGTTACAGGAAGGGGCAGACGCTGCGTTTTGGAGATGAATCACGGGCTTGCGGGGGGCCCCAGCCCTGAGGTGTTCAGTATTCACCGCTGCGCGACGCAGCACGGGGTGGACACGTGTACATGTGTGTATACATACGGAACGCGCGTCTATACACACACATACACGCGGGTGTGTCTGCAAACGAGAGGCGTTTTATTAAAGCTGAAGGTGCGTTTAGCTGGTGAGTTCGGACGTCTGGCCGGCTGCTGGGGCGGGATGGGGGATCGGGTCCCGGGTGCGGGGGCGGACGGTGGTGCTGGAGGAAGGACGTCTCTCCTGGGGCGCTGCTCCCACCGTCACCTGCAAGGCACAGCCAAACCACCGGCGAAGGCAGCGCCAGGCTCCCCCGGGCCTCGTCGCCTCCCACCCTTGTGGGGTCGGGGCCGTGTGGTCCATGGGGTGCCTCCAGCACCCCTCACCCAAACACTGGGTCTGCCTGAGAAGCAGGAAGCAGCTGTGGGATCGAGCAGCCAGCTCGGCTCTCCCAGCAGACGCGTCTCGGCCCTCCTGCGCCGCACTCGTGAGCAGGAAGCCGGCTTGCTCTGCTGACTTCAGAGCGGTCCAGGCTGTACAGCCTGCCAATTAACTCAGTAAACATCCTCTCTCAGCCTGAGACAGTTTAAAATAGATTTGACAGCACAGGCACCTTCTTCCTGCCAGGCTGTAGGTGTGCATGTGCAATTGTCCCCCAAAACACCAGTTCCCCCAGCGTTTACCTCCTGCCCCGCTGTGAGGATCGCTGGTGTTCTCTGCTGTGGCGCACCGGAGTGCCAGCACCCCTGCCCACATCTTGAACGTCTGTGGGAGACGAAGCCGGCAGGGAAGAAAGCACCTTCCTTCCGACCCAACTGCACGTCAGCTAAACCCCCTTCGTGCTACAAACCCCTCCCGCAGCAGCTGGCTGCAGATCTCGCTCTGCGCGGAGCTCAGCCGTGGCCCTAACTCTCTGTAGAACGCGTACCTCGATCAGCACCCCCCAGGTTTCCCGCAGCTGGTGGGTGGCTCAGCCGTGACCCCGCGCCTGCTGCCGCCGCTCGCCCGCAGCCGGGCGCAGCTGCGTGCGGAAACCCTGCGTGCTGGGGCTGCCGCCACCCTCTGTGCTCATCATCCATCAACCTCCTCAGGAGCGAGGTTTATTTTATTCGATTTCTCTGTTTGTTATCAACATCTGGACCAAACCTGGCGAGAAAGGGGAAAAAAAAATTCCAAAATTCCCTCTGGTGCTTTTCTACACTGTGGCTCCACAGCGCCCCTCGGTTTCTGCAGCTGAGATTGCAACAGCTCCGGGAGCGGAAAAGGCAAACACTGGGGAGCAGCTCTGCCTGATCCCAAGGGAATTTACATCTGCGTTTGCTGGAGAAACTCCTGATGGTCAAAAACGGCTCTGCGAGAACTGCACCCCAACAAGGGAAAGGACTGATGCACGAAGGTGACCGACTTCCCGCCTGGGAGGGACCTGCTCTCCCTTCCCGGCTGATTCTGGCCTGTTACCCTCTGCCGTGCCCAAGCAAGGCTGAGGAAAGCTCGCCGCTCTCCAGACCGAGGTGTCAGGTGGGGAACAGCTTCCTTTTCCTGAGCATTAGTGACGATACTCACTCGGAAATCAGTTTGCTGGAGGCTTCTGAGCTCAGGTGCTGCTCTTGTGATGGGAGCTCCAGTGGAGGCTGGGAACCGGTAACGGCTGCAGAGGGACGGGAGCCGGGGTGACCGTGACCTTGCTCTTCTCTGCGAGGGCTGAAGGACAGCTCGGGGCTCGGCTCCTCTGCCAGCTGCCCCGCAGCACAGGCCGGGCGTAGCAGTGCCTTCCCAGTAGCGGTGAAGACAAGGCACTACCAGCACGGCCTCAGAGAAACGCTTGGGCCAGGCCCCTGCTTTTCCCTAGAGCTACTTCTTATCACATAAAAGAGCCGAGCAAAAGATAGAGGTGGGGGAAAGGCCACTGCTGGGGAGAAGAGAATGGTAATGAAAGCTCAAGTGTGTGGCAAGAAAAGTGAAGGGAACGTTCAGGCCCACACCTGTGAGAAATGCCCAAGGTACAGCTCAAACAAACGACTTCAATACGATTTTCTGCTTGCCTGCAAAACAAAGCCCTAGGTGGCTGCTTCTTCCCCATTTAATTCTCATGAACAAAGTCAGCACACATGTGTTAAAATGGTTCTTCCAGGCTGTGAGAGACTGTCGAATGTTTGTCTCAACGTTGTCGAAACATCAATCTGCCACCTAAACAATGGAACATCAGTCACAGGACTAGAGTCTTCCTGTTTTCCTGTAAGCCGATTCCCTTATCGTGCAAGCCAGTTCCCGTTATTTTGCAAGCCAATTCCTATTTTCCTACGAACCTGAATGCAGAGCTGATTCTGCAAAATTTAGCCTTACCCCTACGTATGCACCCAGACCCAGGTCAGAAAAACAGAGGGGCCCAGAGAGGGCATTGCGCATGCGTATCACCATTTTAAGGGAGATTTCCTGGTCTGACCATCCCTCCACCTCCTGACACAGTTCATTCCTTCTTCTCCCTACGAAATTTCAGCAGCGAAAGCTTGACTCATTTTCTCTGCACTTGCTGGCAAATATCATACTCAAACCCTCTGCTTCTTACCAGTGATATTTTAAATGCAACCAGGTTGTTCTAAATAAATATGCTCACAAAGCAGTTACTGCTCGGCAGCTAGTACAACGTAAAAAGCCACAAATCACTGCAAACTGGAGGGCCCGTCTCCAGGTGTTAGGAAGCCTACAAAATGGTTAAGCAATGACTATTTTTAATCGCTTATGAAGCTGTACCATTTGTCTGGGGAAATGAAAGAACCCTCGCAGCAAAGTGCGGATAGCAAATCCCCTCTCCCAGTTTTCCATGAGCGCCAAATCAGCTCACACAGAGCATACACACACCAGCTGTTGGTTTTTTTGTCTTTATTCTCTCAGAAAGATGTTAGGGGAGATCATGCAAAGCAGGGGAGACAGCCCTACTTTGAGAATTGCTCCTTACGCTTCAGGGCTTCGAGTGCTGATGAACTCCTGGAGCAGAGCTTGCACGTCTCCTCGCCGACTCATCTTGGTGGCTTTGCCCTGAAAGCGGCCTCGCTTCCCAGCTCCTTTGCCTCCCAGCAGCTCTGCCACCCTGCAGGCACAGCAGTACAGGCTGAAAGCCACCCACTTGGAGAGAACAGAGTGACCTGGCCTAATCAGCTCCAGAGAGCAAAGAAAGATCCACGTCCTAATTACACTGCTCCGCTGCAACATTAGAATTCCTACTGATTTTAAAGAAACCATAGAACACGTTACCTGGGACCTAAATTCTCAACTGCTTCAGCAGGTCCAGCCAGAAGAAAGAGTCCTGCTTCTTTTTCATCTCCCACCGTCAGGAAAAGCAGGGTTTCCTGTGGACAGAGAGATGGGTCTTGCTCCAGAATAACCAGTGCCCTCCTTGTCCGGGAAGAGGACAGATGCTGGCCGCAGGACCCATCCCGGCATGCAACCAATTCAGAAATTTCTTTGTGAGATTCAATTTGAAGAAAGTAAAAGGGAGGGGGCCTTTTGAACCTTTCAGGCTCAACCAGGTGTTGTGGGGGACAGAACAGGCGCTGGGGTATCCTAGGTTAAAACAGCCGAGGCTCTGCGCAGCTCTTTGAGGGACAGGCTCTTCTACAGCGCTCTGAATTTCCTGTTTTTTCCTGACCGTTGAGAATTCCCCTACAGACTGAGGCTGCTGGGGACAACAACCTCATGTAACTTTTGAAAGGAAACAGCCCTGCAGCTTGTGAAAATGGTACAAAAAGAAGCCTGCCCAGCCCCTGCCCGTGCTACAGCTTGAAGGAAGAAGCCAGCGGTGCCAGGTTAGTCTTCATCAGCCACTCACCTCTGTCCCAATCTCATTAGCGATGATGTTCATAAATTCAGAGTCACCCTCTTTCCTGTATGGATGGGTAAAAAAAAACCTTCAGAAAGAAGCAAAAATCCCCTCTAGAGTCCAAAAAGTCAATCAGAAACCAAAGGCCTGATCAGGCCTGGGGGTGTGGCCTCTTGCTGTTAGGACGGAGAACAGTTTTTTTTCTAGATATCTAAATCCTCGTTGCAGATTTCAAGAAACAGACACATTAGGAATTAATCTTTATATCTTATTTATCTTTAAGAAACAGAACTCCTCAGTTTTATCTGAAAACATCAAGGGCAGAGAAAAATCCGACAGACACAGTTCTTTCTAAGCTCTAAAAGCTTCAGTGACTGAATTACTAACACATTCCTTTAATTAGACAACCTTCCAGCAGGCTGAGGCAGTTTCATATTTTATTCACCTTCTTTATATTCCTCCTTGAGAAACAAGCCTGCAGAGGCGTCAGAGAGATGCAACTGCCACAAAACGTGTGCGATACCCTTTCACCCTTTTCCCTGAACTCCTCCATACCTGTGTAACACAAACAGCTGACTTGGGACAGGTTTGCTCTTGAAGTCCCGGGCTATCAAAACAGCAATGTCTCTGAGCAGGTTCAAGTTATTCTGAAAGAAAAAACAAATCAACTGTATTGCAGATGGAGAAGTCAGTGTGAACACCGAGTTGCGTTCCCAGAGATGGGAGCAGTTTTCATTAATATCACAAAAACGGAGGCGTACGATTCAATTCCCAGTTGTCAGGACTAAAGCTCAGTCCTGATAATTGGGAATTAAAAAAGCAGACAGTCTGCTTTTCTCAGCCAGCCTCATACCTTCTGAAGCAGCTTCACAGAACTCTGCAGTCTCTTCACAGCCTCTACGTGCTCACCTGGTCCGTTTCTGAAAGAACAAGGAGAATTTGCATTGCTGCTCTGAAGGACAAAGAAAAGATCTTTTAAAGGAGCAAAAGCAGATAATACATGACAAAAAGCACTGCCTAGAGGTACCCTGAAGCTTATGTAGTATTTATCAGAAGGAAGAGCAAAGGTGAAAGAATCAAAGTGAAAAGGGTATTATTACTTCAGCAGGGAGGTGAGAGCCTTCTCAGTACTGTGACTTTGTTCAATTGACTTCAGTACTCTGTTCCCAGCCAGGAAAACCAAGTTGGTTTTGTTCTTTTTCCCTTTTTCTGTGCCAAGGAGTTTAATAACCTTAAAAAGAAAATAACCCTTGTAAAAAAACGACAGTATTTTACTTATACTCACATAGGTGATCGGCTCCCACTAGACCAAGCCTTGTTCACAACAATTGACAATATTGACTCTCTGTCAGTGAAAACAGACAGATTCAAATCAGCCAGGAGGGCAACATGCAAAACAAAAAGGTTGGTGATGCAGCAGAATTAAGACAATTTGCTAATCATGGGCTGCGCTCTGCAGTGCATCTGGATGTCTCTGTGGGGATACAGACTCCCAGCTCAGCAGCACCCCCCACCTGCAGGTCACTCAGGTTGGAGACGTGAGTCCCGCAGCACATGTTGGAGTCGACGCCTTCGATGTCAACGACTCGCACCGGCCCCGCGTGGTCATCGGGCAAACCACGGCTTCTCACCTAGCACAAGGAGGACAACGGCAGACAAGGTGACATCCGTGCCGCGGCGATTTTAGTCCCGTCGCTTCTCTCCCCACCACTCACTGTTTCAATTTCAGGGTCATCTGCAGCCAGCTCCCTCACCACCACGGGTACCCTCTCCCGGATTTTCTCATTCACACTCCTCTCCAGGGCCTCTATCTGCTCTGCTGTCATGGAGGGGGTGTCCAGCTCAATGACACTTCGCTGACGGCCCAGCTCCCTGCACCGATGAAGAACACCTGCTGCTGTAGCTAAAACCAGCTGGAAGGTCCCTTTGTGAGGCACTAAGTGCCATCCCACCGCTGGGAACGTGGTGACTGAACCAAAACACACTTCCCTTCTCTCCCTGTTATTTACAGAGCAGTTCGCACACCAAACACTTGGACAAGACACTGCAAGTACTTTGCACAACTTCTCTCCGGTTCAGTCACCTCTCTCAGGCTCTCTGAGCTCCAGTGAAATGCCCATGGGCAAACCGCTCGTGATTTATCAGCGTTCAGCTCCTCGCGGCCCCGCACGGTGGCACACGCCAAACAAGGCAAGAGCGGGGTCAAAAGGAGCCTCTTCCCTGCTCACCATGAAGTCGTCTTGAATCCAAACATCTGTTCTGCGATGGCAGTGATGAGATGCTGTCCTGGAAGAGACGTGCAAGCAACAGCTTTGAGTGACACTGGACACAGAAAAAGATTTTTGGTCAGACTGTATTTTCTCTGCTGACGTTCCCCAGGCCATTTGCAAATGCCCAGGCACGTGCTTGGCACTCTGGGGACACTGCTTAGAGTGGCCATCGCCTCGTGGGCCTCGAGACCCCGAGAGCACCACGGCGCACGCTGAAGACTTCGGAGCAGGTTGAATTTTCCCTCCCAAACCAGTGTGGTTTGCTCACAGGCAAGGGACAGCCCACAGAGCAGACACCTTCCCAAGCGGCTCTGGGATGGGCTGTGCGTGCTTCCCCCTCCCTTGGCCAGGGCGGGGGCAACCTGGGCACGGACTACACCCCCCCACACACCTCCAGCCCAGGGCCCGGGTGAAGCCGCCCCGGACGGGCCCGCGGCACTGCCAGCAGCCGCGGCAACGAGGTGTTACCGGTCGCCCCTCGGTCGGGCCGGGGCACGGACCTGAATGTTGTTGCATGTGGTCGAAGCGGCGCTCCCAGTCCAGAGACAGCAGCACCTCGGTGCCCGGTTCCAACGCCGCCTGCACGAAGTGAACGGCCTCGGGGCCCCGCCGGGTCACGCGCAACACCGGCACATCGCCGATGAGGCCTCGATCGTCCGGCTGCGGAATCGGGGCGTCAGTGCCGCCGGCCTGGCCCGGTCCCGGCCTCCCTACCCCCCACCCGGTCCGGTCCGGTCCGGCCCGTACCTGCCCGCCGCCCTCGGGGAAGAGGATGGTGTCCTCCAGCACCACCTGGAACCCGCGCACCGGTTCTCCGCCGCCTTCGGGCCGCAGCTCCGCCGCCCGGCACGACACCACCCTGGTGGCGAACTGCAACAGGGACGGCGGCGGCGGCGCCGTGAGGGTCGGTCGGTCGGTCGGTCGTCCCGCACCCCCCGCCTTCCCCCCGCACCCCGCCCGGCCCCGCCGCTACCTGCCGGGCCCAGCTGTCCCGCTGGCACTGGAACACCATGGCCGCGGCGGGGACACACACAGAGCCGGCGGTGACGGTGGCCGCGGAGGGACACGGGACTGGCGGTGACGGTGGCCGAGGAGGGACACAGGACTGGCAATGACGGTGGCCGGAGAGGGACACGGGACTGGCGGTCGAGGCCGCCGTGCCGCGGATGGGCGGGACCTGCCAGGTGACGGGCGGTGCGCGCGCTCCCGGTGGCGGGAAGGACGGCTCTCCGGTGTCCGGCGACCCGAGCGGACAGCAGACGGCGGCGGCGGCGGCAGCAGCACACGTTTATTGCCCCTGTGCCCCGCGCGGGTAAGCGGCACGGGGAGGTCGGACGGCTCCCGCCGCCCCCGGGTCCGGGATCCGCCGCGCTCCGCGGGGAACCGGTTGGGGCGGTTCCTCGTCCTCGGAGAGCCCAGCCCGCGCTGCTCGGCGGTGCGAGCTGCCTGCGCACCGGGAGGCCTCCTGCGGGGTCCCCGGGAGCCTGGAATTCAGAGGTCGTCCTGCGGGAGAGAGGAGCGAGGTGCCAGGGAGGCGGCCAGCCACCGGCACCGGCGGGGAGCCCCAGGCAGCCCCGGGAACCGACGGGCTGGCCCAGGAGCTGCTGCCGGAGTCCTGGAGCGCACGGAGGGCCAGAGGCTCGGCTCGGTGTGTAGGGGCATCCGGGGGAAGCAGCTTGCGGATAGTACTTACGTCCAGGTCGTCCATAGCTGGCGGGGGGCCTTTGTCCGTCACCTTCTCCATGAGCTGGACGGGAAACAAATGGCTGTGGGAACTCCGAATGCCCAGCGCGCCCCTATTCCGAGCACCTACCTCACACGCACCCCAGGACCCCAAGGCCTGCAGTCCAGCTCACCTCTGCATACTGCTCCATCATGGCCCTCTCCACCTCCTCGTCCCCTTCCCAGTCTCGCCAGTTGTCAAAGTCCACAGAGAGCCAGGCCGGCTGTGGGCAGAGAGAGCATCCCCTGAGGGAGGGAGCAGCACGCAGGGGTCCCGGCAGCCCCGTCCTCGCAGCCCAAGGATTGCTCTGTGGGGCGAGCACAGGCGAGGGGACCGGGCAGGAAGGGGAGAGTGTCCCTTTTCCTGCGCGTGCTGGTCCTGACTCGGCCCGTGTCGAGGGAAGGGGGTGCTGCATCCTCCCAGGAGGGCAGAGGTCCACAGACTGGCAGTGACCACAGGGGAGCTCTGTGTTGGGGTCCCCGCCTGGAGCCCGCTGTGTCTGTCCCCAGGAGCCGTGAGGTGCTGCGTCGGGACAGCACACGCGCTGAGGCTGATCCTGCCTGCCAGGTGCCACACACACCTTGATGTTCTCCTTGGTGATGCGCGGCCAGGCCACTTTCTCCTTCCACTTCCTCATAAAGCACGTGATGGAGCGGTCAGAGCGCTTCTCCCGTGAGTCCTGCCAAGAGATCAGGCGTGCCTCACCTCCGTGTCTGCCGGACTCCTCTTTGCAATCCACTGCAGACACGCACAGGGTTAAAGCTCAGCCACGTGCAGGCTGCAGGTGACACAGAACCCCGGGAACAGTTTGTTTTGGGATTAGGGTCAGGGCTACCAGGCTTGTGCTCAAGCTACTCGGGCTCTAGGGGAACAGGCAGGATTCCACGCTAAGCGGTGTCGCTCAGGACTGCAGAGGCTGGGTTTAACTCTGAGCCTGATGCAGGCTGTCAGTACGGTTTGCTGGGGAGAAGCCTCACCTTGGAGTTGATCCTGGCATACAGGTTGATCTCGTTGTAAAACTCCACACCGTCTGCGTTTCTGCAACTGCCAAAACACCGTAACAGCCTGGCTCAGGAGAGGGCTGAGGCCACACGTACCCTGCTCTTACGGAGTCCCTGTCCTCCAAACTGCCCGGGGCCGCGTCTCTGGTTGGCAGGGCAGTGGCAGCTCACCTGAACACCAGCCGCTGGTCCTCAAAGGTGACCGTGACATCCGTGCTGTCCTCAACACAGAACTCCAGGTAGACGTACCGCGGGCGGTCGTACCACAGCGTCTTTGCAGGTTGCCTTGGGAAAGAGCAGAGCAATGGGTGCTTCTGCGGTGCCCACCAAGGCTCCGCAGGGACCGTGTGAGGCACGGGGTGGGGACTGGGGCGAGGACGGTGCCCCAACCGTGTCCCCAGGCTGGCAAAGGAGAGTGAGGTGGGTGCAGGACCTGGGCGGTGGGCACGCAGTGCTCCCTGCTCACGGCCCCTCGCCTCGGCAGCCAGCGGGGCCTGGCCTGCCCTCGCTCTGCCCTGCCATTCCCGGCGCCGTTCCCCCTGCCCCGGGCGGGGGGGTCCTGCCCGGTGGTGCCTCGGGCTCCGCGCCCTGGGGACCGAGACCCCGGCTGGGCACTGCCCCGGGGACCGGGCGCCCTGGGGGGGGGGGGTGCCAGGCTCTGCCCGACCCGTCCGGCCGCGCTCACCTCGCCATGACGGTGCCGGCCCCGCCCCGCGCTATTTCGGGCCGGGGGCGCGGCTGTCGGTGGGGCCGGGAGCGGGGGCGCCGGAGCCGGGAGCGGGAGCCGGGAGTGGGGGCCGGCGGAGCCCGGCGCGGCTCAGACACCTCGCAGTCCGGTGGCCGCCCCGGGGCCGCCCCAAGCCACCCGCGGTGGGCGCGCCCCGACCCCCGGGACCCCCCGGGACCCCCCGGCCCCGCCGCAGCCGTCCCGCCGCGCCGCGAGGGGGCGCCGTAGTGCCGCGCAGACCCCGCCCCGCCAGGCCCCGCCCAGGCGCCGCGGCGGCAAGATGGCGGCGGCGTCGGGGTGCCGGTAGCGGTGGCCATGGAGGCGGAGAGCGGCCCGCTGGGCCCGGGGGAGCGCTGGGCGCCGGTGGGCGCCGTGTCGGTGACGGCGGAGGAGGAGGAAGAAGAGGAGGAGGACGAGGAAGGGGCGGCGGCGGGCGGGTCGGTGCCGCGGCTGCGGGCCGAGCGGCGCCGCTTGCACGGGGCGCTGCTGGCGCTGGCCTCGCACTTCGCCCAGGTGCAGTTCCGGCTGCGGCAGGTGGCTCGGGCCGGGCCGGCCGAGCAGCAGCGCCTGCTCCGCGACCTGGAGGACTTCGCTTTCCGCGGCTGCCCGGCGCCGCTGCCCCACGGCCTCGGCGAGGCCCCGGTGAGTGCGCAGGCCGTGTCGAGCCGGCTCTGTCCGCCGTGGGTCGCGGCCGGCTCCGGGGAGAGAGCGCGCTGGTGGGTTTGCGCGAAGCTCGGTTACCGGAGCGTGCGGCGCCTTGGTGACTCGGAGCCTTAAAGCCCTGCTTTGTGCGTTACTGCTCCGCTTCGAGATACAGCGGTGACTCAGAGGATCTTTGATACGTACACGTTACTTGGCAGTTTGCAGCAGTGCTTCCTGGATCCGGGCCTTTTGAGACAAGGCTTGATAGCAGGAGGCCTGAGAGGCTCCTTCTTTGTCAGATGAGGCTGGTACCTCTCCTTGATGTTCAGGCACACCTTTTTCTCAGACTGGTATGCAGCGTTTGCTAGTTAAGTGCATGAGCTGAAGGAAACGCTCCTCATACCACAATCCTGTTGTCTAGGGCTTGGCTATGACAATAAATCTTTAACTTTATGTACCGGTAACTTTTTTCAGAGTGAGCGAGAGAAGCAGGAGCAAATTGAGGTGCAGAAGGAGAAGCAGAGAGAGCTGATCCTGCAGCTGAAGACACAGCTAGATGACCTGGAGACATTTGCTTACCAAGAGGGCAGCTATGATTCTCTGCCACAGTCTGTGGTTATGGAAAGACAACGGGTAAGGATCGCAGAGTCCTCCTGCCTGTATTTCTTAGCATTTGTGAGCCTCTCACAGGCTGTAGGAGTTGGTCAGTCCTAATTTCTCACCAGCAGCTGTAATAGAGCGTCAGTAGTTGGTCTGCACATGTAAACCTCTTGCAGATTTTTATGTGCAGCAAAGGTGGCCTGTTTGCAAGGAAATGAATGCGTAAAGGAGTATTTTGAAGCTCACGGTGAGATCACGCTGCTAACTTGTGTTTTGCAGATGATTATAAATGAGTTGATAAAGAAGCTGGACATGGACCTGAGTGAAGATATTGCGACGCTCTCTCCAGAGGAACTGCGGCAGCGCGTGGATGCTGCCATAGCACAGATCGTTAATCCAGCCAGGGTGAAGGAGCAGCTGGTGGAACAACTGAAGACACAGATAAGGGACCTCGAAATGTTCATCAACTTCATTCAGGGTCAGTGGAGAATTTTTAGATGAGCAGATTGAATTGCTTGGTAATTCCCTGACAAAGTCGTGAGGAGGGAGGTCACAGATGTCAGAGGATGCGGAAAGGTTTCTGGGTCACAGGGAAACACAAATATCTCTGAACTGATGGTGGGGGAAACGAGAGGCTGACAAAAAAGGTGCACAGAGGCCTAAGGAATATTGACCTTAACACTTGGGATACCCAGCTTAAATTCACAAGGGTGAAATAACAGCGTGAAATTCTTGTTCCAGATGAAGTTGGAAGCTCCGGTAAGGCGGAAGATGGACACTGTGAATGTGCAGGCAGAAAAGATGGCGGTGGCTCCTACAAACCAAATATACGGCCTTCTGGAAACAGAGGTGGGCACTGCTTGGCTCAGAGCTTCCAGCACTGCTCCTGCTGTCGCTCACTTGAGGTTTGGCAAGCCTGAACCAGCATCCGGTCGCGTTAGGCTGCTTTGCTTTTTTCCTGGCAGTTGGTTTGTGTGCTTCCGTGCTCCTGCTGACAGAAAGCCTGTGTCCAGTTCCTTCACCCTTCCTCCATGGGATCGTTAGAGTAGTCACAGACCCCGACCATCTGGCAGAGACGGTGGGATGGGTCCTCAGCAGAGATGAGGAGCAGAAGGAGCTTCTGATGCTTGGTGCAAAGTGGGGACAGAGTGAGCAGCCTTGTCTTGCGCGCACTGTTGGGCTGCACTGTAGCTAATGCTCTTTGAGCTCTGTGAGCAGGTACAGCGAGCTGGGTGGATTCAATGTTCTTTATAATTTGAGACGTGTCTACTTATCGCGTGAATTTATTGGAGCTAGAACAGTATACTAGAGGTAGTACTGCAATACCTCTACCTTTTCTAATCCGAGGCATCTGCCGTTAGTCAGAGCTAGAATACTGGCCCAGATGGCATTTGATCTTACCCAGCATGGCTGCTTTTGCAAATTGAATTTAATAATGGCATCAGGAGCGAGCAGCGTTCGTTAGCCTGCTGAGACACGACGCTTCTTGAAAGCAGGAAACGATCTCCTTCAGCAGAGGTTTATCTCCTAATTACCCGTGTGGTGTCACTGTAGGATTTCTTCTCTGTAAGACGACCTGATTGTCGAGAACAGGCTGTGCAGATGTTTGCTTTTTTGGTTGGCTTCAGTGCTTAGAAACTAGAAAAAGTAACATCAATCCTGGTGACAGAAGCTCCTGAGGAAGAGAAGAATCCGTGCGGAGGAGGAGCAGACATTTCCACTCCCTTTGTGTGTATGAAAGAGCAGAGCTGTCGATTCTGTAATGAGTGTTTGTTTGTTTTTTCTCTTTTCCAACCTGATCAGTGAACCCAGAAGATGCCAGAAAGATGCGAGAAACGGGCCTGCACCTCATGCGTCGCATGCTTGCTGTGCTACAAATATTTGCTGTCAGTCAGTTTGGTTGTGCTACTGGCCAGATTCCTCGCAGCCTCTGGCAGAAGGACCAAGCCAACAAGGATTATTCCCCCTTGATTAAGAAACTGGAGCTGTCGGTGGAGCGGGTGAGGCAGCTGGCTATGAAACAGCAGCAGGAAGACCACGTCATCAGTTCCTGCGACCTGCAGGACGTTCCCTTAGGAGGCAGGGATGAGCTGACTCTGGTCGTGCGGAAGGAGCTGGCCGTCGCGCTGCGAGACCTGCTGGCGCACGGGCTCTACGCCTCCTCTCAAGGAATGAGCCTGGTGCTGGCCCCCATCGCGTGCTTGCTTCCTGCCTTCACCTCCTCACCGCAGACCATGCACCCCTGGGAACTCTTTGTGAAGTATTACAACGCTAAGAACGGACAAGCCTTCGTGGAATCCCCGGCTCGCAAGCTCTCCCAGTCCTTCGCCTTGCCTGTGACGGGAGGCGGGACCGTTACCCCCAAACAGAGCCTGCTGACGGCGATTCACACCGTCCTCACGGAGCACGACCCCTTCAAGCGCAGCGCGGACTCCGAGCTGAAAGCTCTGGTGTGTATGGCGCTCAACGAGCAGCGCCTGGTCTCCTGGGTAAATCTGATCTGCAAATCTGGAGCGCTGGTGCAGGCCCACTACCAGCCGTGGAGCTACATGGCGAACACGGGCTTTGAGAGCGCGCTCAACGTCCTCAGTCGCCTCAGCAACTTGAAATTCAACCTCCCGGTTGACCTGGCTGTCCGGCAGCTGAAAAACATCAAAGATGCTTTTTGATGTAATTTTTATTGTCGATAATCCATTTTTCCACAAGCAGGCAGCTGCTGGGCTCAAGAAGCCTGGCTTTTTTAAGACCAACTTTGGCTCTTTGAGATTGATGTTTGCTTTTAGGGAAATCTTGTGGTGTCTTGATGCTGGAAATCCGTGTTTTCCAAGGCTGCCGCTGCAAAGCTGCTGTGCAGCACCTCGCCTTGTCCTTTTCCTGCAGCTCTGAAGAGCAAAACTGCTTCCCTGGTGCGCAGAGTGTGGGGCTGGCTGCCCCGCGCGGGGCCGAGGCCGAGGCCTGGCCGCAGAGCCCGCAGGCGGGGGAAAGCCCCTTAGGACGTGCTCCTGTGCCGCTCCGCGGGGTTATTTCTCAAAGTTTGTGGTCTAGAAGACGCCCCTCTGCGCCCCCTCACCTGGGAGAGCGGGGTGAGCTGGCAGGGGGCGAGTGACTTGCCCTCCGCAGCGTGAACGCGTGAGGATGCCAGGGCTGTCGCTCGTTCGTGAGGCGGGGGCTCCTCGTCCGGCGCTCAGCGTTTCGCGGGGGCTCCTCGTCGCGGGGGCTCCTCGTCCGGCGCTCGGCGTTTCGCGGGGGCTCCTCGTCCGGCGCTCGGCGTTTCGCGGGGGCTCCTCGTCCGGCGCTCGGCGTTTCGCGGGGGATGCATTAAATCGCTTTAGCAACCGTGTGCGTGTGGAGAGCCTGCTCGCCATCCCCCGCGCCGTGTCCCCGTGCCCGGCCGGTGCCTTGGCCCCGCGCTGTAACGTTCGCGGCCCGGGAGGGGCTCCCGGCGGGACCGGCCGTGCCGCAGCCGGTGGGGCGGGGGGGG